>CM061035.1:2400000-3000000 GCA_030763125.1 Hippophae gyantsensis
TCCACTCTTGCACCTTTTTCATCTTTCATCAACTTGCATCCAGATACAATTGGATTCTTTACACTATTATTATCCAACATGTCAAACCTTTCAAATATCTCTTGTGTATATCTCCTCTAACCAATGTAAATTCCTTCCTTATTCTACACCATTTTTACTCCTAAAAAGTACCTTATCCTTCCCAAGTCTGACATGTCAAATTCAAGTTTCGTTTAGGACTTGAATTCTTCACACAACTTTGCATCACTTCCTATAAACAACAAGTCATCTACATATATGCTAATTATCAAAACCTTTTCATTATTCTTGCATTTTGTGAAGAGAGTATATTCATTTGAACATACAAACTACTCCTTAAGAAGATAAGCTTCTATTCTACTGTACCAAGCCCGAGGGGCTTGTTTCAATACAATGCCTTTTGTTCCTTTCCTAACTTCACATAGCCTTGAGGTTTCTTAATGTAAACATTCTCAATCAGTTTTTCATGTAAAAAATCACTTTTCATATCTAGTTGGAAAATATAGTAATTGTTGTGTGCAGTTAGAGCAAGTATCATTATGATTGTATCCCATCTAGCTACTGGTGCAAACACTTCTTTATAGTTTATCCCATGCTTCTGTGAGTACCATTTTGCAACAAGTTTGGCCTTATAATTCTCTACTTCTCCTTTCTCATTCATTTTGGTTTTGTAAATTCAATTTACTCATATAGCTCGAGCTTCTTGTGGTAAAGTTGTCAAGCTATAAGTCTCATTTCTTTTAATGACTTGTATTACACTGTCCATTATCTTTCTCCACTTTGAGCTTCCAATAGCTTCCTCAAATGTGCTAGGATCTCTAGATTCTATGTATAAGGCTAGGTTGCTCATTTCTTCTTCCTTAAATAGCCCTTCTCCAGTCATAAAGTCATCCATTCATGAAAGTTATCTTCTAATCCTCCCTTGTTGTATGCTTAGTGTTGTGTCTGACGGAGTTGAGTTGTTGATTCTATTGTTTCCTCTATGCGTTGTGTTTGAAAAGGTTGGGTTGTTGACTCCACTATCTTATCCATCTTATCCATCTTATTCATAATTTGTTCTTCTTTCTTTATTCTTTTTATCTTCTCCGTATTCGGAAATAGTGCTACTTCGATTTGATTTCACTTTGTTCCAATTCCAATTTTATGTTTCTTCAAACACAACATCTCTACTTATCATAATCTTCTCTATGACTGAATTGTAGAGTTTGTATACCTTCGTTCCTTCACTAAATCCTAAGTGAAATACTTCATGCTTTTATCATCAAACTTAGTCTTTTTTCTGTTAGGAATATGCACATGTGCAATGCAACCAAATACCTTGAAATGTTCCACAAATGGTTTGTGTCCACTCCAAACTTCCTCAAGAGTTTGATCCTTCACTGTAATGATTGAACTTCGATTCATGATGTAAATAGTTCAGTTGACAACTTTATTCCAAAACTTTTTTAGAATTTTCTTTTCGGATATCAATGTAGAACTGTGGCCTTTTATAGGTTTTATAAAATAAAAAATGTTGAAATAATGCAACCACGTTTATTTATTCTTAAAAGCATGGTTTATTTAATTTAAATGAAAAATAAATTTGATTTCCTACAAAGTAGGACTTTATTAAACATACTCTAACAATATGGAAGAATAAATCTAACATGTATTTTCATCAAAAATTGAAAATATTAACATTTCGATACACAAAAAGTCTAAGAAGAATAAGAAAGACTTCATCATTCATATGCGTTCTAAAAATTAAAAGATTCTCTAGTATTTTGATTTGATCCTTAGATTAGCCATATTAAATCTAAGAACACAAAATTCCTCAAAGATGTACTCAGTTTTTATATTAACGTGGTAATAATTAATTAAATAAATAATAGTTAAATATAATATAAATATTATAAATGTTTTTTTCACAAAAATAATATAATTAAAAGTTTAATTTTTTTAAAATTAATTGACATCGATTAAATATTAATTATTATTAACTAGTTATTAACTAATAATTTGTTATTAATGAATTTTGAATTTTATCTTAAATAGATTATAGATTAATCATATTTTATCTAGGATTTAACTTAGATGAAATTCAATGAATTACGTATCAAGATTATATTATTTAACAAATAATAATTTTGATAATATTTATGTTATTTTGATATTTGACTCTTAGTTAAATCGGAGATATTGGACTGGTTTCTTATATTTGTTGATATATATATATATAAAAGAAAAGAAAACAACAACAACAACCAAACCTCTAGAAAGTGATGATAACATAGGCAGCCAAATGAGGAAAGGTTCACTAGTGACCTTTCTTTTACAAGCTATTGCGTGCTTGAGGGTGAAGAAAAATAATATATATCCGCCTCAACTAACTATATTATAGGATATATATATATATATATAACACAAATTGTTTTAACAAAAAAAAAATATAACACAAATTGTTAGATGATATCTTTTGTATTTATTAAGGTCCACAATTTTTCATATGCGAATTTCTTATATCCTCTGTTGATTAATTTAATCAAATACGTCAACAGTAATTAATCTCAATTGGCAATTAGTACTTGATCAAGTGCGTAGAGGGGACCATCCTATCATGATTTTGATATCTATCCTATTATTTTCTTTTTAATTGGCTCTTATAATTTTATCCCCTAAACCACTTCATCTACTACCACACTTTATCGATACGGATTCAAAATCGATGGAACATAAAATATTATTATATTTTGATTTTTGGACTAATTTGTCATGCATTGTGTTTTACATCATCTTTATTATTATTGTATACTTAAATATATAATCATTGGGTATTTGGGTTTAGGTACCAATTGGTCATTTTTCTTTTCATATAATAAAGCCGACATAATGGCAAAAAACCGACATGTAAATAAAATGGGACTTCTTCCCATCGGCTTTTATATGAATGATTTATTTATATTATTTCATTTTTAATTTTATTCTAAAAAATATATATGTATATGATATTTTTAACATCAAAAAATTATTTGTTTTTTAAGAAAAAAATTTCAAAATTGCCTAACTTTGAGTTATTTTTTATTTTTCTTAAAAATCATTTGGAAAAAATGCTTATGTCTTGACACAATAATATTAAGTTTTATATCGGAGTGATTTTAATAAAAAAAAAAAGAATTTGTGGTAATATATTGGTCTAATACGAGAATGCATTGTCTTAGTATGAGAAAACTTATCGTGATAAAACTTCATTATCAGGATAAGTCAATATCTAAGCCTTATCTTAGAGCGATTTTAATTTAAAAAAATAAAATTCATAGTAAAATATTGGCCTAATATATGAAGGTATTTGACCTAATGCGAGAAACTATTAAGAAGTCACCTAGTGTCGTTACCAGATAAGGTAATATATTATTACAACAATGATAAACTTTGCCTTGAAACGATTTAGGTAAAAAATAAAAATTTATCTGTTAGAAACTCAGACCTAACTTAACCCAATAAGATCTTTTTAAGTTGGGTTGTCCAAACTTATAAGTAGCATTGTTGCTTTGTTCCTAGTCGATGTAGGATAAGAATACTTAACAGCCTCCCTCCACACGACGGACAAAGGTGGACATTAGCGTCACAGTGAGACTGTGGTAGAGCCCAAGGTCCAAGCACATAGAGAATAGGCCCAACTCTGATACCATGTTAGAAACTCAGACCTATCTTAACTCAATAAGATCTCATTAAGTTAAGGGTTGCCTAAGTTTATAAGCAATTTTGCTGCTTTGTTCCTAGTCGATGTAGGACAAGGATACTTAACAGCCTCCCTCCACACGATGGACAAAGGTGAACATTAGCGCCACGGTGAGACTGTGGTAGAGCCCAAGGTCCAAACACATAGAAACTAGGCCCATCTTATTGGATTGAGTTAGGCCTGAGTTTCTAACATGGTATCAAAACTGGGCCTAATCTCTATGTGTTTGGACCTTGGGCTCTACCACTGTCTCACCGTGGTGCTAATGTCCACCTTTGTCCGCCGTGCGGAGGGAGACTGTTAAGTATCTTTGTCCCACATCGACTAGGAACAAAGCAGTAAAACTGCTTATAAGCTTAGACAACCCTTAACTTAATGAGATCTTATTGAGTTGAGTTAGAATTGAGTTTCTAACATTATCCAAATATTTTACTAATTTAATAAATCATTCATTTTTACATAATAAAAAAACAACATATACATGTGAATAGCATTAAGAATAACATTAAGAGGAGTTAAAAGTAAAATTTTATTTATAAAAAAAATTATGTTATCTAATTAAATTAATTTTTTTAAAAATTAATTATTAAATAGTCAACGTTAATTAATAGCAAATCAACAATAATTCAACATTAATAAGTGATGATCAAACATATTAATGTTGAAAGAGATAAAATCGACTTCATTTATCACTTTGTAATTTTTTACAAAACTAAAATTTTGAATTATTACGATATGCGATAGTTTTTTCAATAATTTATACAATTTTGGTTATATTATTTGTAAAAAAACAATAAATAAATGTACTTAAGGTAAATCGATACCAATTTGAATCGCATAATTATAATCATCGAATTTTTTTAACTCAAAAGGATTTGTCTATTGGATGGGCGGTCCAGCCACTGTGCACTATTTGTCCGATCATAATTTGTAAAGTAGCCAGTGAGATTCATGCGTGTTTGGTATACCAGTTGACCACAAACTTGCTTCTTCTTTTTTCTGATCCTATATGGCCCTGCGCTTGCATCAATGTAATGCATTGCAAAGGAGCCAGTATGTAGAATGACATAGAAAGCGTGTGTCGAAAAAGAAAAAAAAAACAGATCGAGGTGTAGTTTTAAATTCACACAATGTTCTTATATTCCCAATTTCCTTTGTATCGAGCATAATTAAATGTGGATAGTTAAGAAATTAAAGGATAAATTTTAACTGAATGCTAATAATTTTATTTTATTACCACTTCAAATGAGTAGGATTAACTTTTTTATAGCATGCTTAATTACTAACCGTAGAGTTTTCACCGAATCATTTAGGTGGAGTTTGGTTCACCAAATCACGTTTGGTTTGCAGAATGAAATCAGAATTGAAATGAGAATGAGAATGGAATGAAAAGGAAACAATATTGTTTGGTTTGACTACTGAAATTAAACTCGGAATCAAGATTACATTGTTTGGTTTGCCATTATAATGGAATGAAAAAAATTGTTAATTACCTTAATACCCCTACATTCAGTAAAATTCAAATAATGTCATTTAATTATTATTTTTTCATCGGACAAAATACATTATTTAAATCATTATTTTTTTAAATAATTATTACTTAATTAAAAAGAAAATATATTATTAAAATTATTATTTTTTTAAATAATTATTACTTAATTAAAAAGAAAATATATTATTAAAATTATTATTTTTCTAAATAGGGTTTAGGGTTATGAGATTTGAGATTTAGGGATTTAAGGATTTAAGATTTGGGGTTTAGGGTTTAGGTTTTAGGGTCATATTTGTGGGTTAAGGTTTAGGGTTAAAATTATTATTTTTTTAAAAAGGGTTTAGGGTTTTAGAATTTGGGATTTTGGATTTAGGCTTTAGGGTTTTAGGATTTGGAATTTGGGGTTTAGTGTTTTGTGATTTAGGATTTTGGGTTTTGGGATTTTGGGATTTTGGGTTTAGAATTTTAGGATTTAGATTTAGGGTTTTGGGTTTGGGGATTTGAGATTTAAGTTTAGGGTTATATTTGAGGTGAGGGTAAAATTGAAAAAAAAAATGAAATGAGAATTGAATCATGATTCCTAAAAAGAGAATTGATTTCATTCTGTCGCCTCCATTCAGCCCAACCAAACATACAAATGAAATGAATCAATTTTGATTTATTTCCATTCTCTTTAACCAAACATCACCTTAGTGTTATTATGGTAACATGAGAAAAATTATCTAAAATAACTTATTTTAAATAATATTTTATTTTTTATTAAAATCATTTATAAGTAATATTTATCACAATAATATTACGTTTTATCTCGAAATAATTTTGATAAAAAATAAAATTTGTAGTAAAACATTAGTTTAATGTGTACAAATATTTAATTAGTGTGAGAAGACTTATTACTAACATACAATGTCGTAGTAAAATTTACCATAATAAGATAATATTTTATTATAATAATAATAAGTCTTAATTATTTTAATAAAAAAATAAAATTTATAGTAAAATATTAATCTAGTGTGAGAAGTCATTGATAAAGGTTTACTACTAACATCCAATATCATAGTAAAATTTATCATTAAAAGACAATGTATTAATACAACGATAATAATCCTAATCTAAGGAACAATTTTGATAAAAATAAAATAAAATCTAAATAAAATATCTACTAACTTGATAAATAAATAAAATTATTATATAATATAAAATATATAAATTATAATTACACATATATTTTATTTATTTTTTAATGCAATTTAGATTCAAATGAATACTTTTCTCAATTAGCCTAATCCTATTTAACTCAATTAATTAAATAAATTTATGTGTTAAAAAAACTTAATTCATTTGATTTATAAATTTTTAAATAAATTAATTCATAAATAATAATAGTCAAGTTTTATAATATTTATTTTTGAAAAAATATAAAATTAATATTCTTAAAATTTATAATAATAAAAATGATACATTTAAATTAAGTTATATTATTTTTAATTAAAAAATTATTATTTTTATTGTTTTGAATTTGATGGATGATTATTTATGTTATTATTATTATCATTATCATTTTCTTATATTTCTTGAGCTTGAATGTCCAATTGTCGTACAGATGCTGCCGACCAAATCAAGGAAAAAAAACTCAAAAAAATTATAAAATTAATATCTTAAATTTATAATAATAAAAATATTAATTTAAATTTTTTTAACACAAAAAAAAATTATTTTTTATTATTATAAATTTTAAAAGTATTATTTTATATAATTATTTTATTAATATATTTTTTTAAAAAAATTAATAATTTATTAGTTTTATTTAAAAATATACTAAATATTTATAATCATAAAATAATATTAATTAAAGTTATTATCATTACACTTATATCTTATTCTATTAATCGAACGCATGATGAATATATAATTTCTCCTTTTTATGTGCTTTTAGATCTTTCTGGCCGTCCCACGTGTCTTGTCCACTTATCAACTAGTAGCTAGTGGAATGAAAGAAAATAGAAAATAGAAAATAGAAAATAGCCAGCCACAAAGACGACATAAAACGCAACTATAAAACAGAGTAGAAATCACAAACTCTTTAGATTTGGATCGTGTGAGTCACGAGACTTAAAACGCAAAAGTAGAGAAACTCACAGGACTTCGATCACAAGAAAGGTCAGTTTTTTAGCTAAGAGTTAACAGCATGGAGACGCCAAACAAGAAAAGCGGGGGAAACAACGAACAAGTTCTGGACGGTTCCAACATAATGGAGTTGGTTGGAAACGAGAAGGTGTTTAGTAACTTCGTGGACCATAAGTTTAATGAGTTGGACATTGATGGTGATGGTAAACTTTCTGTGAAGGAGCTTCAACCTGCTGTTTCTGATATTGGTGCTGCTCTTGGCTTGCCTGCTCAGGGTTCTTCTCCTGATTCTGATCACATCTATTCTGAGGTTTCTTCCTTTAAATTCTTCATTTCTCACTTCCTCATTTTCTTTTTCCCATTTTTAAACGTGGGTTTTTATTTACTTTTTGCTAATTTTGTTATGCAGAGTTTGTTGATTTGTTTTTCTGCATTTTTCTTTGTTAGATTGAGAATTTTATAGATTGCCTGATATATTGGGTAGTCTACCAGATACAAGGAATTTCATTAAGATGATGAATAAGTAGAAAAGTTATGAATTTTCTACTACTATCTCGTCAGAGAAGAAAAATGATTATTTGGGTTCATGGAAATTTAGTATTCAATAGCTTTCTTGAAATTCAAGATCATGTTGAATTGGTATACGCATTAGATAATGTTTTTTTGTATTCCTTCCAAAAGCTTACTTTGATATTATGAAGCAGTTCTGTTGTTTCCCCTGCATATTTTGTTGCATTCATAGTTTTTTAATATATTGTTTTGAAAAATTACCTGAAATAACCTAAAACTTAATAACAATAAAAATAAGATACTTAAGAGCATAACTTGCAGAATGCAATATTAAACGAGACTAACGGGTCAGAGTTCTAGCGTTCGACTCGACATTTTGTTTGTAAAAAAAAAAACGAGTTGATATAATGGTGTTATCTTTATGTTTATAAGTTTTAAATATGAAATAAATGATGTTTTTCGAATATTTTTTGCTCTATGGGTTTGGAAGCCTAAAATTGGAGCTTAATTGCAAAGTTAATAAGTGCTTATTACTAAATATTAAAAAAGACAAAGTGATGCTGCAAACTCAGAAGAAGCTTGGTGAAGATAAGATGCCTGTACATGTTTGACTTTTGACTTTGAAAATTGTGGTCCATTATTTTGGGTAGGTGACTTCTAAATTCTGATAAAACAATTTTTATAAATGTCTGTTTTGTATTTTAAGCACAAAGAGAGAGAATCGTATGTACTTGTATTATAGTTCTGTGTATGTGTATAATATAAATACTTTTTTGAATACAAATTTCCTATTTCTAGCAAGCTCAAGAAGCATCCAAATTCCAACCAGTAGTAGAACTTTGTCGGTCTTGTGGGGACTCCTTTTTTTATTTTTCCTTATACCTTGTTATAAGAGGAGGAATCTAGTGAAGAGCTATGTGGAAGCTTTATGTCTTGTTGGATTCATCATAACATGGATGAAATTTTAACGGGGACTAAAGTTATCTGATATGTAAGAATCCTATACCTAATCATTGATCACCTTATGTGGCAACACAAGTAAAACTACAGCCAGAAAGTTTGATATGCTTATCAAAATGTCACCTTTTTTTTAACTTGAAAGGGTGGTTGAGATGAATCTTACCCAGTCCATTAGGTGAACTACTTATCAAAATTTCACCTATTCCGAATAAGTAGCAAATGATAATTATGCCAAAGTCAATAACAATTATGAGTCTTCTAATGTAGTTAAAATTTATTATATTTGTGTTACTCTAATTAAAATAATTATAATAGTTGGAGCTTGGAACTTTGAATGAAGATGATGTTGACTTTTAGGGTTAAATTTGATAAGAACCATCAACAATGAAATTGTTATGGATGGATTTAGAATTTCCCTTGAAGTTTTAAAATGAAAGTTTTCTTTTGTTTGCATGAGCCTTGAAAAATAGTTCCTTGTTTTCCTGGTATTTATAGGTATTGAATGAATTCACTCATGGAAAACAAGAAAAAGTAAGCAAGACCGAGTTCCAAGAGGTTCTTTCAGACATTTTATTAGGTATGGCTGCTGGACTAAAGCGAGATCCTATTGTAATTCTTCGTATTGATGGGGAAGATCTGCAAGAATTCATCAATGGTCCGAGTTTTGAGCCAGAAATGGTGTATATTTACTGTCAGATAGAGTCAGCTGAAGGATTGTCCATACCTGAGTGTATCGTTAAGGCTTTTGAGAAACTCACCGTTGAGCAAGGCATGCCACCGCCTACAGACTCTTGGGTAACTAGTCTTTTGTTTATGCACTTGTAGTAATGAAGAATCGCTAGCTTATTTCTGCCACATAATTAGTTGGTGAAATAAGTCCAATTATCAGCAGTATAGTTAGTTCTTATTAGTTTCTTTTCTGCTGCTTAAGGTAATGAGCAATATTGTGGAACCTGCTATTCAATCATGTGCTGACCAAGATTGGGATAAACCCAGTTCTCAAGAGACGTTTTTGGTGGAATTTAAGAAAGTATCAGAAAAAGTAGCTCAACATCTTAGAGAACAACCTGTGATTGTTGCTCATAGTGAAAACACCTTTGATGGAAGTGCCATCAAGAGACTACTGTCTAACAAGTTTGAACTAGACAAGGTTTGTTCAACGTATGCTATTTATTTAGTTGTAATTTTGTCACAATATTTCTTGGAACTTCTTCTATATTGTTCTCTTTGCAGACACTCAATGCAGCTTTAGAAAATGTGCCAAAAGATCGCAATGGAAAAATAGGTAAAGAGCATTTGCGTGTCGTGCTAGATGTCTTGGCTCCATCAGCTGCTCTTCCACCTCTTGGTGCAGTTGAACAGGTACTCATACAGCACATTTTCGTGCATGAGCTTGTTAGTGATCAATGACTTCATTAGAGTGTGTTTGAAACGATTTGGATTCTTGATTTCTGATTTTTTTTCTTTCAAATGATTTTTTTTAATCAGATATATTTGATAACAATTTCTGATTTTGATTTTTCATATTTTTAAAGAATCACTACCAAAATACAGAATGATTTATAAATCATTGAAAAGAATATTTTTCAATGTGATTTATAATTTATAATTTTTTTTTCATTTTCACCAAACATTTTATATAAATAATAAATCAAATCTTATGAATTTTGTACATATAAATATATATTGGAAAAAGAATGATTTAAAACTTAAAATTTGTAAATAATCGTCAAAAAATTTCTTAATTTTTTAAGTTTTTGAAAAAAAAAATCAGAAAACAAAAAACAAAAAACGTTATCAAATAACTTATAAGTGATTTTTTATTTGTTTTCTTAAAAATTATCACAAAATTAATTATTTAATCATAAATCATAAATTATAAACTAAAATTGTTAGCCGAGCCCAACATGCTCATGAACTTTGTATTGAAATCCTGCAGATGGACAAGGTTATAACCGATGCATTTAAGATGTTAAATGTCGATGACGGGAAGCTGGTGAAAGAAGATGAATTCAAGAAGATTTTGACAGAAATATTAGGGAGTATCATGTTGCAATTGGAGAGCAATCCAATCTCAGTTTTATCAAACTCTGTTGTACATGAGCCCCTTGCCTCTTCTTCCACATTATTGCAGCCATCTTCTTAGTTATAAATATTGAATATATTTAAGCACAACCCTATAGAAACCAGAATAAAATTTTGAATAGAAGATAAGCAGTAGCCCAAGTCTATGTATGTAGTGTCAATCAAACTATGGATGTAAAATAACCTTGAAGATGTTCTTTGATTGTTCCTTACAAGGTACAATAGTCTATTTATACAAGTACGAAGTCCTATCTATAATTAAACCCTTTATACCGAATAAAGTAGTCAAAATACTTGTGGTTCACATGACAGATAGATGTTTTATAGTTCTTCAAAACTAAAACAATATATAATTTAGTTTATTGATACAAGTTTAAAGTGCTGAGTACTCAAGTGAAACCCTTAACAAGATTTATCTTTAAAAGGTTCACTAATGTGGTAACTAAGAAAACAACCAAATCAAACTTAACCATTTAATATCTAACGTAAGTTGAAATCAATAAACCTCTTTTTCTTTCAAATTTTGATCTTCCACTTATGTCACAAATATGATAGTTCATTCATTCTTGGCAATAGCTAAGCAGACCAAAATCCATCACTTACCTACTTAGCTAAGCTAAGCCCCTTTTGGAAAAGCCTTATGAAAAGCACAATAGACAACACAAGCTGAAAAGGGTCCAACCCAAAAGACCCAATGTCCATGCCATAAATGACCTCCTTCTAAAACTGCTGGACCTAAACACCTTGCTGGGTTCATACCAACACCACCATACCCAACCTTACCAGTCATAGTAATTGACACAAAAACTGCCACTGCCATTGGTGCTGATAACATAAAACTGATCATTGATAGACCAAGTTCTTTGCTTCTTTTCTTGTCAAATGCCACCGTCATCCCGGTAAACAACTCAATAAATGCGCATGCGAATTCCAACACGAAAGCTGATCCTATACTTATGCCTGAAGTTTCCCCATTACCATTTAGAGTACAACCCGCTAACAAGGTGTTATGTGCAACACTTTTGTTCATAACACTTTTTATTAGGAGAAAACCGAGGATGGAACCAATACATTGGGCAAAAATGTAGGCACAAGCACGAGTAAAAGATATAACACCTTCAAGGGTACAGATGAAAGTGATTAATGGGTTCATGTGACCTCCAGTGATGGGATATATTGCCATTAGAAAGAGGTAAAGGTTGATGAAAACAGCTAGTGGAACAAGAAGTGATGGTTCGGATACATTAGAGTTCAAGCATGCTATCACACTACCAATTAATGCAAACATTAGAAAGGCTGTTGCTATTGACTCTATTAAGGCTGCTTTCCACATCTGAGGGAAAAGAAAGAAAGAAAGAAAGTAGTACTCAAAAATTTGAAAGCATTAATTCCCTTCACCTTGTTAAAAAAAGGTTAAGTGTCTATGTAGCTATTAAAATTATTGAAAATTTTCAATTTATTTCTTTAAGTATTTTTCTATCAATTTAATATTTTCAATGTTACTGTCAGCTTTTCATTTTTCGGTCAAATATGTAAAAAAAAAAAAAAATTTGACAACACATGATAAATCTTGATATGTATTATATCATAAATGACCTTAAAAGAATTCCTAATTTTTCAGAATTTATCAAGAAAAAAGGGGAAAATTAATTGCAACAAATTTTGAAACTAAAAATATAAAATCAATAGAAAAAAATACCAAAAATAGTTAAATAAATTTTTTTAAATTTTTTTGGTAATTTGGATAACCATTACAAAAAAGAAAAGAAAAAAGAATTGAATAAAGAATGTTTCTTTAGTAATAATAGTGAAAAAACACTCGTAAAAATCACAAAAATAACTCCTATAAAATTTATAATTATAAAAATAATATTTTTTATATCTAGTTCATATATTTTTTATTAAAAAAATTTAAAACATCATTTCATATTTAAATTTTTTTCAATTAGACGTCATTTAAATTGAACTAGTACTATTTAAATCTATTTAAAATTAAATATTATTTAATTGGATCTCATTTACTGTTATTATGATATATTTTTATTATTATAAGTTTTAAATGTAATATATTTTGTAATTTCTCAAAATAATTATGATTTCAATTAAATTGAGATATTAATTTCAATGATAAAATATAAGTGGATGAAACATTTAAATATTTAAATTCTTTTTTAACATTTTTTTTAATTAAGTAGACTTTCATTGCTTTTTAACATTCAATCAAATGATTAAATTAAGATAACATTAAAAAATGAATATAAGTAAGGAAAATGATCAATTATAAATTATGTAACTTTTTACATTTTTATATATTAAATGTTGATTTTGACTCTATAAAAAGTAAAAAACTACTCTTTTAAATTGGAGAAAAACATGTATAAATTTATGAGCTTAATTAATTACCTCAGGTGAGAAAAGTTCGTCGGTACCAAGAGAGGAAAGAAAATTTGTTCCTTGGGAAATTTTTCCTGTTTTCCCGGTTGATCTTGGGAGATCTGATCTATTGGCTTCATCATGTATCACAACCTTTTCCATGGCTTTAAATTAATCTAGGCAAAAACCAAGGAAAACTTTCAAATTTTTAGTAAAATCTTATATCAATATTAATACTAAAGATTTATTTGCTTCATTATGTAAAAAGCACTTTTGACACAAACACATTTTTTTTATAATAAGCACTTTTAGAGCACAAAAAAACATTATCTTTGCTTCTTAAGAGGAGTACATAACATGTTTATCTTCCTAAAAAATCTAATAAACTGATATATGTTTGTTTACTAAAGGATTAAGCAAGCCTTCATTACCTTTTACAGAAGAGCTTGTACGTAGTTTTAGTTTATGGATTTTAATTAGGTCTATTTATAACAAAGCTATAAGTGCCTTTTTGGTGATATGGAATCATGTATGTAGCAGCTATTTCATTGTCTGTTCTTGTGTAAATGGAATCTCTTAATTGTCATATTACTACAATAAATTTTGTAAAATTAATTGTTTTGATAGTAATTGAAACTTTAATTTTTTATTTTATTTTGGAAGATTGGTTTAAACTTAATTTTTTTAATCTGGGTTTAAACTTAATTTTGATTGTGTTTATTTGTGTTTTTAATTCCACTAATTAATGATTAAATAAAATTATATTTTTGTTTTATACATTTAATGTAACTATCCAATTATGGAATGAACAAATTAAAAGGGAAAACTATAAAAATAAATAAATTACTTCGCCTTTTCATAAATCTCAATGTTGATAACATATCATTACCAATTGAAAAGTAGAAGCCATTTCCTTTATTGAGAAGCCATTACACATAGAAGAATGGCTCATGGTTTGAAAGTGCAACAACAACAAAAGTAGTATCTGTTTTCCAAAATTCTCAAAAGCCAACGCAGCTGCTCTAAAGTTATTTTTCTAGAATAAAAATCGTATAGTTTCAACTACTTACAATTATTTGACACAAAGGAGTGAGAGAGAAAACTATAATTATTCGAGTAATTTTATATAATGTTATTATAACATCGGATCAATTATATGCATAGATTCATAATAATTGATTATATTTTATTAAAATACTTAAATTTATGACACAAATTAATATTGGATAATATAATATGGATGCTATAAAGTGTTTTTTCAATTCTTATATTTCTTGATAAAGTTATTATTTTTTAAAAAAATTAAAGACCATTTTATTTTACATTTCTTTAATTATTTTAAAATATCAATTATATATAGAAACACCTTTATACACTATTGGCCTCAAACATGTGCCGACAGTACCCACCATGAAAAAATGTAATTATATTATTAGATAATTAATAATCTATATTTTTTAAATAACATTTAAATAAAAGAAAAACTTGAATTCGTGCTCTTATAATAATATATACAAAAAAACATATATCATTACACTTAAAAAAAATTAATAATAACTTGTATTTGTTAAAAAAATAAAAAACAAACTTGATTCAAATAACATGCAAAGTACATTGCCTATAGGTTCGAGACAACACAATACCTAGAGGGCTTAGGGGTGTAACAGTGGTTAAAAAAATTAGTTATAGGAGGATAGATTAAAGATGTGTAAATTAATTAATTTTCATTTACTAAAATTCCTAAGTATAATTATATTCTAAAAATCATAAGACAGTCATAATACAATTGCTAGCTACATAAAATAATTTGGAAAAAATAAAAGAATTACTATATTTTAGCTTTGTAAAAAAAAAGATACAAATGAATAACAAAGAATTATCCATGATATAAATATATTGATTTGCATTATAATTTTTACAAAACGAAATCGAATATTATCCATGATAAATATTATTGATTTTTTTTTAAGTTATAAAGTGTAATTTTTTTATTTTTAATGAAAAGTTACAAGTGAATAAAATTATTTTAATTTTTTTTAGATTAAATAACATTTTTGTAAGATTTATACCTATAACTTAGTGATAAGTCATACCAATATACTATTAAATGAACAGCAAGTATATTATAAGCTTCTTTTCAATTAATTTGGTCAAATAAAAAAAATTAGTTGATTTTTTTTTAAATTTTGACATTAAAAATTAATAATCTAACCATATTTAATATTACCTAAAATAATTAAAAAATCAAAATTTAATGAAAATTTATAAAAGAAAATAAATTAAAAATTATGAATTAATTATTAACAAAAAAATCTATTTTTTATTTTTTATTTTTTATTTTTTAAAAATTAAAATTAAAAATTGGTTACCAAATTATCTTTATTTAAAAAATTAAATTAAATATTAAAATTAAAAAATTATAAATTATAAATTAAATGAAAATCAAAAATCACCTTAACCTTTTTAAAAATCTCAATAAATTTAAATGTGAGGAAGTAAGTGGAGTTCAAAGCAATAAAAAAGAACGAGGGAACAGAGAACCACGGATCCATATGTAAATAAATTGATTTGTTTATTTTGTTACTTATAACTCAATTCAACTTATTTAAATTTATATAAATAAAATTTAACTTTGAATTAAATAAAAACTAAAAAAGTTTTTAAATAAATTTTTTAGTATAAATATCACATTTTTATTATATTTTTATAAAATATTAAAATTAAAAATTATATATTTTAATTATAATATTTCGTAATAATATTATTATAATTATAAGTTGAAAAAATACAAATAGTTAAGACGAATGACTAGTACCTCTAAAACAACCCCCAGTCAATTTCAAAACATCATACTCACCATCTACCCAATCCAAGCCTTCCTTAGGCAAGTTCACTGATAAAACATAGTACACAATACAGGCCAAAAATGGTCCTACCCAAAATACCCAATGCCCATCCCACAATGGTTTTCCTATCAACAATGCTGGGCCTAAACACCTTGCTGGGTTAAGCCCAACACCTGCATAACCAGCCCTTCCAGTCACAGTAATAGACACATATACTGAAAGTCCCATAGTCATTGCTATTACAATACAAACCACAACTAACCCAACTTCTTTGCTCCTTTTTTTATCAAAAGCAATTGTAACTCCAACAAAAAGCACCACAAATGTGCATGAAAATTCTAACAACAATGCTGTATAAGCACTTAACCCAGAAGCTCCTCCATTACCATTGATGCTACATCCACCTAAAAAGTAGTTATTTGCTACATTTGGATCCATAACAACTTCGATTATAAGAAAGCCCATTATTGAACCAATACATTGGGCTAAAAGATACATAAAAGCACGAGAGAGTGTTATAAGTCCCTTAAGGGTAGCAATGAAGGTGAAAACTGGGCTCATATGTCCACCGGATAAAGGTACCGTTACCATGAGAAAAAGGAATGCTATAAAAAATACTGCAAATGGGACTAGAATTTTGGGATTATTGTCCTTTGAATCTAGGCAGGAGATTATTGAAGATGTGAGAGTGAACATGAGACAAGTAGTTGCTACTAGTTCTGTTAGAGCTGCTCTCCATACCTGAAATAATTTTAACGATCAAAACAAGTAAGATTTGATTGAAATAAGTCAAAATGTTCTACACAATCGATCTCTTTACATTAAGCTTTTACTTTGAAATATTCTTGTAGCACCCCATGAATATACAACAAAATTGAATATGCGAAGCTTAAATAGATTTCTAAAATGTTTATTTTTGAAAACAATTTACGTTGATTCGAACCCACTTTCTTTTAGTACTTAAATTAGATCATTTCTCATATATTAAGTTTCGAAACTACTTTCTTTTAATACATAAATTAGATCATATCTCATATATTAAGCCAGGTACATTTTAGTTTTAAATTTTGAAAAATTAATTAATTTTATCAATTTAATTCATCATCGTTTTAAATACCTTTCTTCCGATTGACCATAATCTATTTATTAGACTAATTTAATTTCTTTTTTTTAATATTTAGAAGAATTTACGTCTTAATCAATCATTGAATCGGTTTTACTCAACTAAATCGCATAATTTATATTCTAATTCGTTATTATTAGTTTTATAAATAAGTGAATTTTTCAAATCCAATAAATTTAAAACTATATAAGTATTCAATGTTAGATATTCTAGTTGGCAAATAAATAAATAAATAAAATATACTAAAAAAATAATAACATCATTAAAATTTATAATTATAAAAATAATACTCTCTTATGTTTAACTTATATATTTTTATTATTAAAAAAAGTTTAAAATATCATTTTATTTTGAATACGTTTAAGTTAAATTAATATTGTTTAGATCCATCAAATATTAAACATCGATTAATTGAAATTCATTCAATGTTATTAGAGTATTATTTTTATATTAAAATTTTTAAAGATATATTATTATTTTTCAAAATAATTTACCTCTTTTGAGCAAAAATCACGAGCACCAACATAAGAGAAAAGAAACGCGGCTAAGTTGTTATTGGTTTTATTTTGAATATGATGATCTGCAGCCTCAACAATTTTAGTTGATTTCCTAATATCTGTATCATCTTCAAAGGAGATGACCCAATCCATGGCGTTTATGATAAACAAATCAAATACTTTTTATTTATTTCAGACTTTAAATGGAAAATAAATGTTGCCCTAGCTAGTTCATATATATATATATATATATTCTCTGTACCATATAATTGAAATCATTGATAAACCTTGTCGTATTAATTACATGCATTTCGAGGATTGTTTAATACTAACTATATATGGCGAGGTAGTCAAGAGATTATCAGAGTAAAACTATGTTTTTTGCATAGTAAGATAATAACAATTAAATATACGAGAGGATATTCTTATTCTTGCGAGACTTCTATCAATGGAAAAAAAACATACATCTTGATAGTTCATGCGATACCCTTGTTCAAATATTTAAGTTCTCAATCCCATCCTCTACATTAAAATGAGTTCTTGTGGTTTAAATTAAAAAAATAAATCAATAAAAAAAGAAATTTAATTACATAACATAATATATTTTACAATTATAGTTTTATTTTTAAATTAATACATATAGTGCACATATATTATTTTTTATATAACATAAAAAAATTATTTGTTATATATTTAAAAATATGATGCATATATTTTTTTATAATGCAAAAAATATATGTTTTTAAGAGTATGTTAAAAATAAAAAAATGTAAATAGTTAAGTCGCATGAAAGTTGAAAGGATTTGTTGTTGTTTTTTTCCTTCAGAATAATGAAAATTGTTGTGTGGAATTCTTCATTTGTTTAAGAGGTTTAAGGTTATATACCATTCAAACATATAACCTATCAAATTACCAATAGGCCTTATCATTTAAAAAATAAAATAAAAAGTGTATTTCAGACTAATTGATATTCAATTACACTACAACTTTATCTAGAAGTTTGTCTTTGAAGTATGATAAGGCTTATTGACAATTTGGTATTTTATATATTTGAATGGGATCTGACCTTTAAACTTCTCGGGAAAAAATAAGAGGATTCGGCATTAACAATAAAGGCACAACTAAATTTGATTGAGAAATAAAAAAATAAAAAAATTAAATTAAATTAAACAACATCTTTAAAATTTATAATAATAAAAATAGCAACATAATAACATTAAATAAAATTTATTTAGACGGTGTTCATTATTAAATGTTATTAAATAACTATAATTTAATTTAAACGTATTTAATTAGATGATATTTAATATACAAATAATAGTAATTTTTTTTAATAAAAAATAGGTATTAATTACGAATTTTAAAAATAATATTTTTATTATTTTTAATTTTATTTTAAGTTATTTTTATCAAAAATTTACTTAAAAAATATTGGTTTAATTATAAGATATAATTCTTTTATATAGAATTTTATTTTTAACTTTTTTAAAGAAAAATATATGTTTATTTTTTTACAATATAAATAAATATATTTTTTACGTTATAAAAAATATTTAATATTTTTTATTAAAAAATTAAAAATAAAATCAATTAAATAACTAGGTTATTCATACAACAAAAAAAATATTTACTTTCATTCAAGATATTTATCTAAAATGTTCTTAAGTTTTAACATATCTTTACTTATATCCTTGAGATTTTGAGAAAATGTTATGATGTCTCTAGAATTTATGTTTAATATCGTTAATGTTTATAAATTTAATGATGTTAACCTTTTTATTCATATTATATTAATATTTTTATAACTCTAATGTTAAATTAGGACTAGTTATTTAACGTTACTTGTTAATTTTTATGATTTTTATAATTTTTGTATATTATTAAAAGATAATTTTTTTATCATAATATTGTATTATTTCTATCATAATTTTCTTATCTATCAATATAATAAATTATATGAGTAAATATTTAAATAATCAAAATCTTTAATTGGATTAAAAGTTATAATTATTATAATTGAATGTAATAAATATATTCTCTTGTTATATTCTTAAGTATGTTTTAACTTTGCTTAATACTCTTATGATAATGGTCAGATTTTATATATCGTCGATAAATAGTATCTAATTTTAATTTATTTAAAATAAATAAATAAACTAAATATTATTAATGATATAATAACTACTAAGATCTTAATATTAACTATTTTTAGCTATTTTATGATTAGTATGTACATGATTAATTGTTATTACTGTTTATAATTAATAGGTACATAATTAATGGTTTGGATTTATGGATAGAGTGCTAGATGTTGTGTTTTCATTCTACGACAATTAAATCGTTTTTACGTATCATGATCAGATATCGGCTACGAATCAGACCGAAACATCCTTGAGCTAATAAAAAAAAGGGTTTAGATCTCTGACAGTCTTATTTCCCTACTCTTTCGTGTTATTTTTTTACAGAAAATCTAATATATAAAAATGAAGAATCAAGACTCCTTTTCACTACGAAATTCTCATCCTCATGAAGGCATAAGCTTACCTCCAGTTGCTGCTTCCAACACGCCTTCTAATTGTTCTGCGAACTTCCTTGACTACTTAAGGCACAATGGTGTAAAAGAGTCAACTTTGGCAATGTAATTGAGGAATGACCCAGACTTTTTGGTGGAATATGAGCCCTCGGATCAGCTGACTTACGCCGAGAGACTAAGAGTGAACTTTGTTTCTTAGATAATGGTGTAGATGTTTCGGGTATCGAAGACTATTGCCTTACGCGTGCGTACCGGTGGTAATTACTGACCGTCACAGGAATTCCTGTTTAAAGATGTGGTGAGGTGGAAAGAGAGCTGTTTTGGTAAAGAAGGAAGGAGGGTGTACAGGAGCTGAAGCACGTAATTACTAGCACGCGCGGGAATAAGTACGAACGAATGAGGAGATTGGGTGTGATGGTGATTCAGCATTTTGTGTGGTACGAGTCACAATGCCGTTGGATTGTTGTAATACTTTGATGTATCAGCTTTGGCTAAGACGACAAACATTCGCACAAGGACACATTTTAGCCCCTTCAACTATTCTCAGCATCTTTCTCAATGAATCATTTATATTTTATTGAGTTCACCAACAATAATCGGACCGCTATGTATTTGGATTTGGTCAAATATGCTACTTAAATAAATTCATTTTTATCTTAAAATTCTAATATGTAAATTAGATTCATAATGCAAATTATTTATCGTGTTCTAATTAAAAAGTTAACTTAATAAAAGAAAATTATAATTAGTTTGTTATTCATATTTTTCCACTGCTGCTCCTCACACATAACATATAACTTAAAGTACAATGCATATATTTAGCCTTATGATTAAGAATCCACATGCAAAAGAGCAATTGAAGCTTTTTGGTTTGGAAAACTATATGTACCAATTGCATCATCACTCAAAAATAACGTACACAATTCATAGATGTATTTGAGTTTCACGTAATTTAATGTTAAGGTTCATATGTACAAATAAATTAAAATTTAGTAGGATTTATACCCCAGAATTACTTGATTTGGTTTAACCAATTTGCAGTCAGCAGTGAAGGAGGGATAGAAGAATGAGAATTTCATTATTTTTTTTTATATGATATTGGGTAATTCAAAATAAAAATTTCGTTAGTTATTATTTGTTTCAGTCAACAAATATATGAGTTATAAAATCTTAAAGGAAACCCAACAATTAAAAGAATCAAAACAATAGCTTTCGAGTTATAAATATTGTTGATTGTGTTGGGTTTTCCTCTTGATTTGGAGGAGCCCAAAGGCTTAGTGGCTTAAAAGCTGGAGTAAGAAGAGCGGTGTGTCGTTTCATTCTTTAATTAATAAACCCATTTAGGGTTTGTTGTGTGAGTTTTCTGCAGCAGAATTGCGAGAATGTAGCGGACAGCGAAAAAGAAGCGGTTTTCCTCTCCAGCCAGTCTTCATCAAGTGCTTTCCGATCGAAGGTCGTTTGTGGTCCGATTAAGCTGAAATTTTGCGAGGAGCAGGTTCACGACTAAAGACTCTTTAATTTGTGCGGTGGGATTTGGATTTGGCTCACCAGTTTGAGAAATTCTGAGCAGTGAACAGTGACTGAATTGGGTTAGATTTCTCCATTTTCTTGAAATAATTGTTAGTTTCCAAGAAGTGTATTCTTGATGATGTTGTTGATTGTTTGCCTCTAGTTTTACCTAGAGAGAACTGTTGTACAATTGTTTCTTGATAGTGGAAGTTTTGGAGAGGAGTGTGGTTGTTTCCCTTCTCTGGCGGAAGGTTTTTCCACGTAAATTGGTTGTGTTGATTTTGTGCATGTTTGATTTTAAGCTCTATTTATTTGTTTCCTAAAAGATTCACACAAGAAGGAGAATAGGTTTAATTCATTGTTTAGAGCTTGATTAAGTTCGAATTGAAATTGTGATTCTCACAACAAAGTGGTATCGATTTGTGGTTATTATTGTTGAATTTCTTGTGTTGAATAATGGAAGCAAATTTAAGTAGAATGATTACTTTGAATGGTTCTAATTATCATACTTGGAAAGGAAAATGGAAGATCTCCTTTATGTCAAACAATTTCATTTCTAGGTGTTTGCCTCGAAAAGCCGAGAAAAGTTATACGAAGAAGAATGGACTTTGTTACATCGACAAGTCTGTGGGTATATAAGGCGGTGGGTAGATGATAATGTTTTGAATCATATTAGTGGAGAAATACATGCACGGTCACTATGGAATAAACTTGAAGAGTTATGCGCTCGGAAAACAACGGAAATAATAAAATGTTTCTTATAAAAGCAGTTGATGGCTTTAAGGTACCAAGATGGAACTCGTTGTGGAATCACGAATACGTTCCAAGGAATAATCAATCGGTTAATGGAATGGGTATCAAGTTTGATGATGAGATTCGGGGTTATGTTTGTGGGTACGTTCTGTGGGACTCTTGGGAAACATTTAGAATGTCATTAGTAACTCGGCTCCAAATGGTGTAATCAATATGGATCGCTAAAGTAGTGTTCTGAATGAAGAAATGAGAAGAGAAAGTCACGTGGGTCTTCTCGATCAGAAGATTTTGGTTACGAGAGAAGAGGAGGAGTAAAAGCGAGAGGTTTCAAGAGCAAAGAAAAGGAAGGAGCAAGTCCAATGAAGGTTTCTAATGTTGAGTGTC
Source organism: Hippophae gyantsensis (assembly GCA_030763125.1). Taxonomy (NCBI): domain Eukaryota; kingdom Viridiplantae; phylum Streptophyta; class Magnoliopsida; order Rosales; family Elaeagnaceae; genus Hippophae; species Hippophae gyantsensis. Next base: position 2,422,929 of record CM061035.1, read on the forward strand.
ATCATTGTGGCATGAAAGGGCACATCAAGAAATATTGTAGGCAGTTGAAGCGGGATAACAAGAATAAAGACAAAGAACAAGAGGGTGATGTTGGCAAGGAAAATGATCGAGTTGCCACCGCTAGTTCAGAAGACTTTCTCGTTGTTTATAATGAAGATGTTGTCAATGTTGTATGTCACGAGATCAGTTGGGTTATTGATAGTGGAGCCTCCATTCATGCTACGTCTCGAGAGGACTTCTTTACATCTATACGGGTGACTTTGGGACACCGGTGAAGTTGGGTAATGATGGCTTGGTTAAAGTCATTGGTATTGGAGATGTGTGTTTGGAGATGAATAATGGCACGAGACTACTTCTTAGAGGTAAAGCATATTCACGAAATTCGTTTGAACTTGATCTCTGCACGGGTAAACTTGATGATGAAGGATATTGCGAGCACACCTTTAGTAATGGTCAATGGAAACTTACTAAAGGGTGCTATGGTTGTTGCTCGTGGGAACAAGCATTCCGGTTGTATATACCTTTGCGGCGAGACTCTTTAAAGGCGTTATTAATCTTTGTGACGAGATGAGCTCGCATCGAGTTGTGGCATAAGAGACTTGCTGTATGAAGTGAGAAAGGCTTGGCATATTGACTAAAAAGAATCTTAACTTTGGAATGAATGATGTTTGTTTAAGAAGATGTACTCATTGTTTGGCGGAAGCAAAATAGAGTTTCTTTCAAGAGTTCCCTCCTTCAAGAAAACAATACATACTTGATTTGGTACATTCGGATGTATGTGGTCCTATGAAGACAAAAACTTTGGGTGGTGCCGTTATTTTGTGACCTTAATGTAGATGATTGTTCAAGAAAGTTATGGGTGTACACTTTGAAGAGCAAAGATCAAGTATTAGATGTGTTTTAAACGGTTTCAAGCCTTAGTGGAGAGACGGTAGGAAGAAATTGCGGTGCATCGAACGAGATAATGGGAGAGTATTCGGTCCTGATGAGTACTGCGTAGGCATCGGGGCATTCGACATCAAAAGACACCTCCCAAGACTCCTCGGTTAAATGGGTTGGGCCGAGAGAATGAACGGGACATTGGTTGAAAGAGTAAGATGTCTTCTTTCGCGAGCTCGATTCGCCAAGATCTTTCTCGGGGTGAGGCTTTGAATACGATTGTACATGTGTTCTTAATCTCACACCATGTGTTCCTCTTCGATTTGATGTACCAAACAGAGTTTGGATGTGCAAAGATGTTTCTTATGATCATCTTCGCGTTTTTGGTTGTAAGGCATTTGTGCATATACCAAAAGATGAGAGATCTAAGCTCGATGTGAAGACACGACGGTGTATCTTTGTTGGTTATGGTCTCGGATGAATTTGGCTACAGATTTTATGATCCGAGTTGAGAAGAAAGCGGTAAGGAGTCGTGATGTTGTGTTTATAGAAGATCAAACTATACAAGATGTTGAAGATAGAAAAAGGAGTCCATCAAGATAGCGATGATTTGATTGACCTAGATCCAGTTCCTTTATCAGTACAGATGGAACAAAATGTTCAAGATGACCAACAGGGTTTAGATGATGTAGATATGCAAGTTGAAACAGATCACTGGGAGACTGCGATCGGTTGCCAGACCCGTAAATTCCACCCGGGAGAGTCACTGAGACCGACGTCCTTCCCACCTGGTATGAGGATGGTATGTGTTATTGACGGATGAGGAGAACCTCGATGTTATGCGAAGCAATGGAAGATGGAAACAGAGCACATTGGGTTGGTGTATGGAAGATGAGATGCGATCAGCGTATGACAATCCACGTTTCAGTAAAGTTGCCTAAGGTAAGAGAGCTTTGAAGAACAAGTGGGTCTACAGGGTGAAGCAAGAAGAACAATTCTGACAACCACGATACAAAGCTAGATTGGTCGTCGAGGGATTTAGTCGAGAGAAAGGTATTGACTTTGATGATATTTTCTCTCTTTGTTGTGAAGATGTCTTCCATACGTGTTGTTCTAGGTCTGACGCAAGCTTGGATTTAGAAATTGAGCAAATGGATGTGAAAGCGCCTTTCTTCATGGTGAGTTGGAGGAAGAGATTTATATGGAGCGACGAGAGGGTTTTGAGGTTAAAGGAAAAGAGGATTACGTATGTCGGTTAAAGAAAAGCCTATACGGGTTGACGAAGCACTAGACAATGGTATAAGAAGTTTGAGTGCTTATGGCGCAGCATGGTTACAAGAAGACTACTTACGATCATTGTGTTTTTGTGCGAGAAATTCTCGATGATGACTTTATCATTTATTGCTGCATGTTGATGACATGTTGATTGTTGAGAAATTCTTCAAGGATTGATAATTTGAAGAAGCGATTGAGTAAGTCCTTTGCCATGAAGGACTTGGGGAAGAAACAAATTCTTGGTATTCGAATTTGTCGAGACAAGAAAAGAAAGAAGTTGTACATGTCACGAGGAACGGTACATCAATAAGGTACTTGAAAGGTTTCATATGGATAAAAGCTAAAGTGGTTTCTTCTCCTTTATCTAATCAACTTTAAGTTGAGATCGATCGAGGCCCTTCATGGATAAAGAGAAGGAAGATATGGAAAAGGTTCCATATGCCTCAAAGAAGAGGAAGCTTAATGTATGCAATGGTGTGTACGAGGCCGACATAGCTCATGCGGTTGGAGTTGTTAGTCGTTTTCTTTCGAATCCGGGAAGAGAAACATTGGGATGCGATGAAGTGGATTATGAGATATCTTCGAGGTACTTCCAAGTTGACACTTAGCTTTGGAAGTGGAAAACCGGTGTTAGTTGGATACAACGATTCAGATTTGGCAAGAGATGAAGATTCTCGTAAGTCTACTTCAGGTTATCTAATTACTTTCTCCGGTGGAGGGAGTTTAACGCGGTCAGATTGCAAAAGTGTGTTGCACTTTCTACAGACGGAGTTTATTGCGGCAACGGAGCACATGAGGAGTTGTGGATGAAACTTGATTCTTGAGGGAACTTGGTTTCAAGCGAGCGAAATATGTGTTATTCTCGATAATCGAGTTCTATTCACTGGCGAAGAACTCGGCATTTCACTCAAGATCAAAGCATATTGATGTGAGGTATCATTGGATGAGGATACTCTTAACAATAAGTTGCTTGAACTTGAGAAAATCCATCTTTGATGAGAATGGATCTCGACATGCGACAAAAGCAAAAGGTGTCAAGAGAAAAACTTGAAGTTTGTTGTTCAATTGCTTAGGGATGGCGGATCCCTCCATCTAATCGGAAAAGGGGAGATTTGTTGGGTTTTCCTCTTGATTTGGGAGGAGCAGGAAGCTCATGTGGCTTAAAAACCCATGGAGTAAGAAGTACAATTGTGTCATTTCATTGCTTTAATTAATAAACCCATTTAGGATTTGTTGTGTGAGTTTTCTGCAGAGAATTGCAGAATTGCGACTGTAGCGGAAAAGGCGAAAAGAGAAGCGCTTTTTCCCTCTCCAGCCAGTCTTCATCAAGTGCTCCGATCGAAGGTCGTTTGTGGTCCGATTAAGCTGAAATTTTGCAGGCAGGTTCACGACTCAAGACTCTTTAATCTGTGCGGTGGGATTTGGATTTGGCTCACCAGTTTGAGAAATTCTGAGCAGTGAACAGTGACTACGAATTGGGTTAGATTTCTCCATTTTCTTGAAATAATTGTTAGTTTCCAAGAAGTGTATTCTTGATGATGTTGTTGATTGTTTGCCTCTAGTTTTACCTAGAGAGAACTGTTGTACAATTGTTTCTTGATAGTGGAAGTTTTGGAGAGGAGTGCCGTGGTTGTTTCTTCCTACTGTAGGAAGGTTTTCCACGTAAATTGGTTGTGTTGATTTTGTGCATGTTTGATTTTAAGCTCTATTTATTTGTTTCCTAAAAGATTCACACAAAGAAGGAGAATAGGTTTAATTCCGCTGTTTAGAGCTTGATTAAGTTCGAATTGAAATTGTGATTCTCCTAACAGATTGTAACGGCTAATTATCCATTTTCTTGTTTTAGCTTGAAAAGAAAGATTGACCAGGTTCAGATTTTTGTTTTACCTTTATTGATTATCCTTACCAGTTATAGAATTTACTTTTGTGTTATTTTTTTGACAAATGTCTTGTATATAATAAAGATATCAAGTAGGACAAAACAAGGCCTTCCAAACATTTTGTGTTGATCTGTTATGCCATTATGCATAGCATCTTTTAATGCATTCACTTAACTTTATCTGTCTTATCTATTCGATAATTTCAATGTTTCTCGTTTAATTGTTACGGGTATGGCAAAGTTTAAGATGACTTAGCAAAAACTAGGTTTGTCTAGGCTTTTACAAGCATCTCTTCTTCTTAACGACTCATATTCGTCTCTTCATTAATCATAACAAGTTAATAAGTTCTTGTACCCTCTTTCTACTTTCTTCAAAGGAAAAAAAATGACAAATTCTCTTGCATGTGTACGGTCTTTTGCACTGATGTTATTAGTTGCTATGTGCACTTTATCAGGCATCATACTGTTCACTTATTATTCTTTGCTTTCATGTTCTTTGAGAGGTCTTTTCCTATTTCATTTGCTGATTTTTTTTTCTTTCTCTACTTTCGAATATTGTAGACTGCTATGATCCTATGGATCCATATGGTAATATCACAGTTACTTTTGATATTTATCAGTATAGAACTGATGGCTATCAGGTTAGTCCTGTTTTTCTTCTCACTGATACCACAATTTTGAAGTAACGTAGTGTTGGGGCTCGTTCGAACCCAAAAGGTCAATCCATTATGAGTAATAAATCATCTCAACTATATACCCAATTTATTCTTCATGTTTTTTAAATACGAGACTTGTTTGCATATTATTGGAGATAAAATTAAGGAGTAAATTAAGGAGTGTCAACTCCTTAATTCAAGGAGTAAATTAAGAATCCTTAATTCAAGGAGTAAAACAAGGAATCCTTAATTCAAGGAGTAAAATAAGGAATCCTTAATTCAAGGAGTAAAACAAGGAATCCTTAATTCAAGGAGTAAATCAAGGAATGTTTAATTCAAAGAATGTTTAATTCAAAGAGTAATTCAAGGAGTAAATCTCCTTATATATAGTTATAGAATTGTAATGGAAATATGAAAGAAAGAATACAACTTTGAGAGAGCTTGTTTTATTTAGAAAGGCCTTTAGGCCTTGGCCTTTGGCTTTGCGTTTCCAACACTAATTTTTCAACATGGTATCAGAGCAAGTCGATCTTCTTAAAAAAATTGTTATTTCTTTGCTCAAAGTACGTTTTCAACATGGCCTTGGTATTTTCAACAATTGACTTTGACACAGCTTCTACCGACTTGATGTGGAGGAGGAGTATTGTGGTAAAAGGAAAGGTCACACATTGAAACCAAGCTCTTGGCGATGATGGATTAAATCTCTCCTACAGCTTCTACCGACTTGATGTGGAGGAGGAGTATTGTGGTAAAAGGAAAGGTCCCACATTGAAACCAAGCTCTTGGCGATGATGGATTAAATCTCTCCTGCAGCTTCTACCTACCTGATGTGGAGGAGGAGTATTATGGTAAAAGGAAAGGTCCCACATTGAAACTAAGCTCTTGGCGATGATGGATTAAATCTCTCCTACAGCTCCTACCTGCCCGATGTGGAGGGAAAGTATTGTGGTAAAAGGAAAGGTCCCACATCGACAACAATAATTTTGTTTTGTTTTACTCCTTGAATTAAGGAGTTGACACTCCTTAATTTTATCTCCAATACATATCAACTTATGGTCAATACTATTCTAGTCCAATTGGTCTATAGTATGTTCTGTTCGTTTCAGTTCTAATAAAAGTGAATCATAATTCGTATATGGTACTCGAGCGAAAATGGTCCCCTGAAGTTGTAGAACATAGAGAAAAGGTCGTTAGGGATGTTATCATTATTTTAATTTTGTGACATAAATGTTGTTAAGAGTCGTAAATGTTGTTAAGTTGCAATGCAGGCAAAGGTGACAATACAAAATTATTATCAATATCGTCATATTGACAAACCTGGTTGGTCACTAGGGTGGACATGGTCCAAGAAGGAAGTGATTTCGTCAATGAGAGGTGCCTTTGCCACTCATCAGGGTAACTGCTCCTTATTCAAATATGACAGACCACATTCCTGTGAAAAAAGTCCGGTTATAGTTGATCTTTGGCCTGAAGCTACACCGGAGAACAGATCAGAGGACTGTTGCCGTAGTGGTATTCTTAATGCATGGACAATCAACCCTTCCAATTCATTCTCTTCATTTGAAATTACAGTTGGTAACTTGGAACCTAATACTCCCGGTTACGTACCTCAGAACCTTACATTAATGGCACCTGGTCCTGGTTATACTTGTGGTCCACTTATGGATGTTGATCCCACTGTTTCTTTAGACATTGGTGGTAGAAGACAAGCACAAGTATACAGTAAGTACTTCATGCCAAAGCTGCACCTTAATTTCCTAATTCATTACACAAACTATCTCAATTAGCAATTTGTTTCATACTATTGATCTGTACGTAAGTTATAAAACTTAGCACCAGTTTGTTAATGCTTCTCCTTTTGGTTGAAAGTAGTTTCTAATGGATTAAAATACTTATAAGGTTGCTTGGCAATCTCCATTAAAAATGGTTTCAAAGAAGCATTATTTATATTTTTATAATTTGTAAGTAATCTTTATTTTTTAGAGAAATAATTTAGGATGCATGCTACTCTCCTAAATTAATTACTAGAGTATCATTTTAAACTATTTCTAACAATTATATCACAAACACTTTATAGCTTCTCTTTAAACCACTTTTAATCAAATCACTTCTAAAAAAAATGCATCCAAATGAGAAAATACATCCAAACGAACTCTTATTCTTCTTAATGCTAGAAATATAAATTACAAGAATCAGAGCTTTGCATTTATATAATGTCAATGGTTCGTCTCTTGGGCTTAAATAGGAAAATGAAAGTGAGGGGTACAAAACTACAAATTACAAAAGAAAGAAAGAAAGAAAAAAAAAAGAATAGGCAAAATGTAATACTGAGGGTACAATATTGTGATAGAATGAGTAGCTAAATTCCATAATTTTCGTTGTTTATTGGTTGCAGGAACATGGAAATCAACGTGCACTTATTCCAGCTTTTTAGCAAACAAAACTCCAATCTGTTGTGTTTCACTCTCTACATTTTACAATCCAAAAGTCACATCTTGCCCCAAGTGTAGTTGTGGATGCAGACAAACAGACAAACACGTTTCTTCATGCATAAGGTGATTTCAAATCTTAATGTTTGGTAATAATTAGAGAATAATTAAGCATATGAAACATTATTTACTAGACATCATTTATCTAATGTAGTACTTTGTAATGATATTTGCTTTGTGTTAATAATCATAATTTCCTGTTTGAATTGCATCTTATAGCTTTTCTTTCTTTTGTTTGTTTGTTTGTTTGTTATAATAACAGAGAAGGCTATCCATCATCATCCTCCGATTTCGTGAGTAATTTCGACACGGTTCAATGTACTGATCACATGTGCCCAATTCAAGTTCATTGGCATGTTAAGAACAATTATATGGATCAATGGAGGGTAAAGCTTACAGTTTCCAACTATAACTATAAGAGAAACTACCCAAATTGGAATGTTCTAGCTCAACATCCTGGTTTCAGCCAATCTTCAACAACCTACAGTTTCAATACTACCGTTCTTCCAGCAGTTGGGTTAGGAGGTATTTCGTTTGTTAACACTGTAGGTAGTCTTACACGAGATAATACAAATAACAAATTTAGTTATAATTGATCAAAGATCTTGTTATTTCATACTATTATAAATAGACAACACGAAAAAGGATTAAGTAAATTTTTTCATTTGTCAACTAACATATAAACATAACACAATTAATACATAAATATGGTACTTACACGCCTACACGACATCCCTAAGTTGTGACAAGTTCTTTTAACACTTGTTGTCATAAATTGTTTTGAAAATTTGACCATAATATATTTGTTAAATATCGATAACCAAACACTCAAACTCTTTAATAACAATTGTTGAATTTTAATTATTGGATTACTATTTATATAAAGTTAACACTCGAAGGAAATTGTTAGATGATATAAAATTAACTTTGTTGTTGAATGCCTCTTGACATCTTAAACTTTTAAGAGTAACAACACCACCCTCTAACAGTATTGAAAATAGAAGAGAAAATTTAGTTTGTAACTGTTTTAGATCTTGATAATTCATTTTTTGTAATTGTAGTTAACTCATGAATTTTATTTACTATTGAATTTGCAGATAATGTTGCTCTCTTTTGGGGGATAGAGAACTACAATAAAGAGCTGCTGAATGCTGATAGAGATGAAGTTGGTTCAGTAACTACAGAAATACTATTGCAAAAAGACCCAAAAGCATTTACATTAAGAAATGGATGGGCTCTCCCTAGAAGAATATATTTTAATGGTGAAAACTGTGAGATGCATCTACCAGAAACCTTTCCAATGTTACCCAATACAGATTTGAGAAAAAAGCCCTCTCATTTTTCACTTCTTTTCACCATCTTGACTTCCTTGAGATTAGTCACTTGGATAAAATGGAATCAAAACTAATCGGAAAGCAGACATATAATGTATATATATATATACATAATTTTTTTGAAGAATTTTGTACGTTGAATTCAAAGATTTTAGAAAAAAGTATAGAAAATTGATATCTAAAATAGATTATGTATTCTCATCGTCAAAGATATATATATATATATATATATACACGTTGAATTCAAAGATTTTAGAAAAGTATAGAAAATTGATATCTAAAATAGATCATGTATTCTCATTGTTAAAGATATATATATATATATATATATATATAACATCTTAGACATAAAGTAAATAATAAGGTTAAAAACTCAACTACCTGGATACATTATAATTATATATAATTTAATTTATATTAAATAAGTTGTTATAGGTGTTAACATAGTTAGGTTATTGTATTCAAATTACTTAAGCCTCTTAAGTTAGTTACTTAGGTCACCAATACGATGTCAGGATTAAAGTCATCCCGGGATGTAAAGCTCCCAACCATTGACCTCGTAATAAAATAATAGGGTATCGTAATTAACTATGCCATGTATTTTCGAACTCATCAGGTCTTGATCCTCACTAAACCTCATCTTTGTCACCTCGTTATATTATAACGAGATATCAACATTGATTAGGCCGTATACTTGTTACATATATAATACCAAACATATACATTATATGTCTCCTTTATTGCTTTCCAATTTGTTTTGATTCCATTTTGTCTACAAAATTTGTTGATATTGTATGTGTAATATTGTACTTGCATAGAGGGAAAAAAGAAAAAAAATTTGGTTTGATTGAGCAATTATTTTACATTTTTATATAATGCACTATTATTATTTATGAGTCATTAATAGTCTTTAAATTTTCATTCATGTTTATATATGACATTTTTATTCACATGATTTTACTTAAAATATTTTAAAAATATGTGTTCTATTTCTTTTATCGATAAATTAAAAATGAATTTTCATATATGAAGGGTTAATATTATACAATTAAATCATAAAAAAATTTAAAATTATTACATTTACGAATTTTTATTTTAACAAAATATTAGTATTAGTAACTAATTAACATATAAAATAATAATATATAAAATACATTTTCAATATGTTGGAATTTTCATAATCTATTTTGTGATATTATTCAGAAACTGTCACCAAGTTGCAATAAATTGAAAAGATTAGTGTGAATATTGGATGCGTATTGGATATTGGTATCATTAATTCTTAAATGAAGGAATAAAACAAGGATCTCAATTTAAGGAATAAAACAAGGATCTCAATTTAAGGAATAAAACAAGGAGCTTAATTCAAGAAATAAAACAAGAAATCTTTAATTTAAGGAGTAAATCAAAGAATGCTTAATTTAAAGAGTAATTAAAGGAGTAAAATTTTCTTATATATAGCTATACAATTGTAATAAAAACATGAAGAAAATAATACAAACTAGAGAGCTCTTTTGTGTAGAATTATTCTTTGTGTAGAGTTATTTCTTATTTTTTTCTACATGATATCAAAGCAGGAAAATTAACTTGCTTCTGTTTTATTATTATCTTAGCATCTTCAATCTTCGAAATGGCTAAAGACAAGCCGTTAGGATCAGAAGTTGAAAATTCATCAGTGCTTTCCTTCATGAATATGCATGAGGTGGATATCAACCCAAATCAAAGATTAAGCTCAGTCTTGTTGAATGAGTTCAATTACTTGCCTTGGTCAAGAGTAGTGTCTCTAGCTCTAGGTAGAAGGTCCAAGTTAGGGTTCATAAATGGAAGCATTGAAATACCTGATGTTTTCTCACCAACCTATGAATCTTGGCTTAGCAAGGATCAGCTGGTCATGTCATGGTTCCTAAATTCCATGGAAAGTAAATTAGCTAAAATATTCAGTTACTCTAAATCCGCATACCAACTATGGGAGACGGTTAAGGAAATGTATGGTAGTCAAAACAATGTTGCATGAGTTTTTCAATTAAAGAAGGACATCTCAGATTTGCAACAAGATGGAAAGCCTTTTGCACAACTCTTAGGAAGCATGAAAAACATGTGGAATGAGTTGAAAATATATCATCTTCATACAACCGATGTAGCTCTGCTACGAAAAAGAGCAGAAAAATATAAGATATTTCAACTTCTGTCCAGTCTCGATTCAACATATGAAGATATACGATGCCACATACTTATGAATACTGAACTTTCTTCCTTCACCAATGTATGTGCGACAATTCAACGTAAAGACGTAAGGAGGAAAGTCATGAACAAGGGTACAATGGCTAGTGCACCTGAGGCAAGAGCCTATCTAACCAACGAGAGAAAATACAAAGGGAAGCATCCAAACTTGAAATGTCAACACTACAACTATATAGGCCATGTTAAGGACACATGTTGGATTCTACATCCAGAATTAAAGCCTGATTTTATAAAAGACAAGGGTCTACAGAAAGTGAATCGTATTGCACACCATGCAAATCATATTTTTGCCTCTAGCTTTAATGGGTCTGATCCATTCAAGAATTTCACAGCAAATCCAGCTGAACTCATGAATAAGTTTATGTTGTATTTTCAAAGCAAGACAGAAGGAGCTAGAATTGATTGTGTGGATAGCATAGAAGAAGAAAACTTGACAGCATTGCTAGGCACGTTTGCGGGTTTCTTGGCAAATACAAAAATCATACCACAAGAGGACATGCAAGGTATCATAAAAGCCTTTAAAACTGCTCTTAAAATAAATATATTGCATGATTTTTGGGTTGTATATTCAGGTGCCACAGATCATATGACCAACCATGTGTCAAAGTCTTATAAGTTTGAAAAATTAGCAAATCCTAGAGGGTTTCAAGCCAAGTTTAACCTCATCCAAGATAATCAATTATGGCATCAACGATTAGCTCACCCTTCTTCACCAATTTTGTCAACTTTATTTTCAAACTTAGGAAATGATGCAATTGCATGTGAAACTTGCCACTTGTCTAAGGCCACTAGATTGCCTTTTAATTCTTCCTTGAATTAAGCTCCTTATTTTATTCTTCAAATTATATGTCATATAAGAGAGTGACACCAACCCATGCCGCATTCCTCAACACTATATCGAGTTACAGTGAGCCTCAAAACTTTCATGATACCAACAACCAAGAGGTGTGGAAGGAAGCCATGCAAGAAGAACTTAAAGGCCTAGATCAACACAACACATAGAGCATCACCAAACTTCCAAAAGGAAAGAAAGTCGTGGGTTGAAAATGGATTTATAAGCTCAAATTCAAGTCAGATGGATCAATTGAGAGGTATAAAGCAAGATTGGTGGCTTTAGAATTCACTCAAACATTCGAGGTGGATTACAAAGAAATATTTGCACCTGTTGTAAAAATGAACACAATAAGAGTGCTATTGTCTGTGGCCATAAACAAGGGGTGGTCCATAAACCAAATGGATGTGAAGAATGCATTCTTGCATGGTGATCTCAAAGAAGAAGTCTACATGAAATTGCCACCCGGACATCCTCAAAGCAATGAACTGGATTTAGTGTGCAAATTGCACAAATCCATTTACGGTCTGAAACAGTCCCCACGAGCTTGGTATGTCAAGCTAAGCTCAGTTCTCACTAGTGTTCGTTTCAAAAGCAACAATGTCAATTCCTCACTATTTGTTCGCACAGGAGCTATGGGAAAATTGGTTGTGTTGATTTATGTAGACGATCTGATAATTACAGGTGATAATGTTGACAAGATTTTCAACCTCAAACAGTCCCTTAAACAAAGGTTTGCAATTAAAGACCTTGGGATATTGAAGTACTTTCTTGGTATAGAAATGACAACCTCGCATAAGAGACTTTTTCTTAACCAAAGGAAATATGTCCTAGATTTGCTCAAGGAAGCTAACATGAGTGATGCTAAACTAGCCACTACCCCTCTTGACAGTAAGTTCAAACCTAGCTTGAAGGGCACGCCACTCACAGATATAAGTTATTACCAGGGACTGGTTGGTAATTTGATCTATCTAACAATCACCAGACTTGACATCACATATTCTGTAAGTATTGTGAGCCAATTGATGCACTTCCCGATACTTGAGCATTTGACCCTTGTTAAAAGGATCTTACGCTACTTAAAAGGGTCAGTGGGTTGTGGTATCATCATGAAGAATAATGACAACACACAAATCATGAAGTATTGTGATGTTGATTGGACAGGGAATGCAATTGATCGTAAGTCCATCACTGGTTACTGTACATTTTTTTGATGGAAACTTGGTTACATGGAAGAGTAAGAAGCAAACTATCATCGCCAGATCAAGTGCCGAAGCTAAGTATCGTGCAATGGCTTCAACTGTGTGTGAGTTGATATGACTTAAAGGTCTTCTGTGTCATTTAGGTGTTCCTACAACTCTTCCTATGTCCTTATTTTGTGACAATCAGGTAGCCATGCATATAGCATCAAACCTAGCGTTTCACGAGAGGACGAAACACATTGAAGTTGATTGTCATTACGTTTGTGAACAAATTCAATCATAGGTGATTCAGACAAATTATACAAGAAGCTTCAATCAACTGGCTGACATCTTTACTAAACCCTTGGCTTCTTATCAATTTCAACAACTTCTGCCCAAGTTTGAATCCATAAACCTTCCGGATCCAGCTTGAGGGGGAGTATTGGATATTGGTATCATTAACCCTTAAATGAAGGAATAAAACAAGGATCTCAATTCAAGAAATAAAACAAGGATCTCGATTCAAGAAATAAAACAAGGATCTCAATTCAAGAAATAAAACAAGGATCTCAATTCAAGAAATAAAACAAGAAGCCTTAATTCAAGAAATAAAACAAAGAATTCTTAATTCAAGAAATAAATCAAAAAATGTTTAATTTAAAGAATAATTGAAAGAGTAAAATTTCCTTATATATAGTTATACAATTGTAAAGAAAACATAAAGAAAATAATACAAATTAGAGAACTCTTTTGTGTAGAGTTATTTTTTTTTCTAAAATATTAATTTATGATATTTGTTGAGTATCCTTTTATAATCACCCACTAGTTATGGAAAAAGTAATTAAGCCTATTGAAAATACAAATGGTTACAAGATTTTCAACATATAGTATTACAGGAATATAAAATATGTTTAAAATTGGTATGTGTTAAAATTTAAAAATAATTAAATAGTATTTTAATGGGTCGACTAAATTGCTATTAATTTTAGTAAGTTAAACATTTACTCCGCTAGCTTTCATCTAATAATTTAGAAGTGTTGTAATTGTTAATTTATTTTAATAAGAGTCTTCCAATGTATTGATATTTTTACCATTAAAATTGTATTTCAAAATTTAAATTTTTAAGATAATTTTATTAACCTAGTGTATTTATAATATACTATTTTTAACGTGTATTTTTTTTTTGGAAAATTCTACTGACATTCTACAAAATCCAAATACATATCTCTAAAGTATATATTTATCGTAATTTTAAATATTGGGTATGTATTTGATGATTTTATGGGATGCAATTAAAATTTATTTTATTTTTATTTTTATTTTTTGGCTACGAAATTAGAATTTATTTATTTTTTCAATCAATGAAATTATCGTTCGGAAGTCGGAAAAAGGAAAAAATGATGTGTTTTGGGCCAATCTCTATAATTCGGCCCAATAGAGAACCATAATTGTAGTCGTGGATCAACTCGGAGCTCACACATGGATCACTATTCGCTCTAAAACTGTGCTGTTCTACTGTTGGTGCTATGTTGCGTTGTTCTTGAAAGCGAACACCCTTTTATTTTGCTGAGACTATTCATATGTCAGAGGTTGTGTTACTTGTTGGTTTGCGATAGACAGATAAAGATAGTAGATATTCCGAGAAAATTGTAGGAATATTATTCAGACTACGACAGATCAGGTTTACGAAGCAAAGTTATGGCGCTTACTCATGCTGGCGACAAATCAGATGCTGCTCTTGAGACGGAGGAAGCCATGGTTGCTCAATCTGATCAACGCCCCATTTCCACTATCCTCATGGTCATTGGTACTCCCTCCCTCCCTCGTATAAGTATTTGTATTGTTTTTAATATGAATATGTTTGTATTATTTTGTTTATGTAATATAAATACTTTCTGATTTTGATTTCTGATGCGTTTTTGGATGTGGATTTGGGGTTAACAGCTATGCAGACCGAAGCGCTTCCTTTGGTTGATAAGTTACAACTCATTGAGGACGTCAACCCCGTGTGAGTTTTTATTTCTGTTTTTTTTTTTGCAATAATTTGTCTTTGTTGCTAATTTTGTACAGTTCTTAGCTAGTAGAGTTTTGATATCTTCACTTCGTACAACCTTTTATTTTACTCACTTGTAGCAGAGTATTTTTATTCATATTCAATAATACAACCTGTTTCTAAAGAATTCCTTATCATTTGATTGATTTTGTTGGCTAATTGGCTTTTTATGATTGCTGATAGATGAAATCATATTTGACCTTCCCTCCTATTTTTCCTTTTGAAAATGCAGGTTTATGAGTGGAAATTATATTCAAACTAAAATGTTAGTAGAGATTATGCTGCTGGCATGATACATATACATAATACATGCTATATTAAAAGTATTTGGCTTGAAACTTGAAAGTTCCATGGTTAATTTCCCTCTCATTGCGTATTTTGTTGGTTGGGGTTGGGAGGGGAGCTATTGCTTGTTATTAAGCTTGATATGTCTGAACAAAGATGATGTAGGTTTCCAAAGGGGGTCCCTTGGATCCGATATCATGGAACTTACAAGGATTTGTCTATCAATCTAGTTTGGCCAGGAAAAGATTCAGCTTTAGGTAAGTTTTCGTTCTAATTTTATTTTATATTTTTTTCAAATTAGATCATATAATTGCTTATTTATGAATTATCTAGTCTGAAATTTGTGAATGGGTTAATAGTATCATCAGCCATAGCATTCTTGTTATGTGTATTTTGTGTTACTGGAGTCTAAGAACATGTAGGCTGTTTTGCTAATTAATTTGGCTTCTATGATAACCGGCTGAAAGAGTGGATTTTCACTTGTATATAAGAGATGCTTTGATGTGTCAAAGCTAAATTCAACAGTATTTAAAAAAGACGAAGTATTTTTAACCAAAAAAGCACAACGAGGAGATGAAAAGTCTACTTGATATACCTTTCCCCTAGCCATCACATGTGAAGTTCTCACAGAGTCCATGTCTATCTCCCAATTATGCTAATGAGTTGTTTGCAACTACTATCCGACTAGATAGCACGCAAATTAGAGGTGCCAAGTTGAACAACATGGCTATTATACTTGAACCACCACAAACACAGAATTCTAAGCTATATCTAAATGTGGAAGCAAACTTTTTCCCTCAAGAAATCCTGATGAAGCCATTGTCAAATAAAGAATCTAATACTTTTTCTTTCAGGGTGGAGTTATACTCCTGTGGTAAGCCAATAGAATTAAAATTCATGTCTTACTTGTTCTGAACTAAGCATATGATTGATCCTTGAAGGTTCTATCCCATCAGCTTAAATTCGTTGCCTTCACCCACGTTAATATAATATATTAACCGAACCACATGATTGCAACCTATCAATTCCAAATGGCCACAAAGTGGCAAACCTAATTGGTGAGATTAATCTTATAATATTTGAAATTTTAGAAATAACAGTCTAGCTTCAATATTGTTCTGACAATTATTTTACTAGAAAATAATTTTGGCGACTTCTAGTATGTCACCATATGCTTCATTTTAAATCTTGATTAGATTGACCTCTTGAATTCAGTCATTTCCCCCAAAATCTCTTCATCTAATGGGTTCACTTAATAATGGACCACCACTCTATTCTTTTGGAGATGTATCCAGCCTCAGCATCAAATGAAAAGCAAATGTATTGTTTTTGTTCAGATGTCTTGCCATTGACTCCTTGGATTTCTTTCCAGGGGTTGACAGCGTAGGTACAGTTTCAACATCTCTCGTAACCTATGCTGCCATCCAAGCATTGCAACCAGATTTAATTATTAATGCAGGTACTTCTGGTGGCTTTAAGGTATGCCTTTTACCACTGACCTTGTAGTACGGTGCTTTTCCAAGTTTGAAGATCTAATATCTCCATAATGCTTTTCTCTCTTATTCTCTTCTTTATCTGTTATAGCTCGAATGAATGTTCTTTTTTTAAAAAAATAAAATTAATCACTATGTTGTCTCCATCTTTTTCCGCTTTATGGAGAACAAATTTTTTTTTCCAGGAGCAACACTAGTCCCTCTAATGTCTAAAAGGTGCACTATAGTTCCCATTACTCTTTTAATAGTGAAGAAAAGTTCAATTTAAATTTTTTGTTAGTGGTTATCACGAGGCATTTAAGTGATGGGTATTGAGTGTCATTTTAAGAAATAAAAAATTCTTGCAATATAAACAGTACCTTCCATTTAGTGCTAAATGAAAGTTGTACTGTTCATTTGGCATGATTTCCCCCCCTAAAATGACACTCAATACCCCTCACTTAAATTTCACTTGACATCCATGTGACAAAAAATCATATTTCCCTAGACATTGAAATTATCTGAACCTTTAGAAGAATAAGGGACATGTGTTGCACCTTTTCAAAATAAAGGGACCAACATGCACCTTTTAGAGAAAAAAGAGACATGGACTGCTCTTTACAACAATTTTTTTCACTGTGCTGGAATTGATAAAAGACATAATATTTTGGGCTTTTTTGTTTATGATACAAATCTTAATACAAATGAAAATAACCACTCATGTGTAGCACCTTTTGAATTCACCTTTCATGCACACACTAAAAAGATGCCAAACCTTAGTGCTGTACACTTTTGTTTCAAGTTAGTAATTATTTATGACATTCATTTTTGCTTCCAGGCTAAAGGAGCAAGTATTGGGGATGTATTTCTTGCTTCTGATGTTGCTTTTCATGATAGAAGGATACCAATTCCTGTGAGTGATATTGTATTATTACAGTTTTCTTGCCTGGTTAATCACGCAAATCAATTCGTTTGTTGATTTCTTAGCTATATGCTTGTATAATATTGCTTCAATATGTGGTGCATATAGAAGTACGCTGACATTTTCTATACCTTTGGGGTGCTTTGTTAAAATGTTTAGGTCAAGGGATGTCCCATGTTCTTGTCAGTAATATTTTCTGATACTGACTGTTAACTTTTCATGGTCTTGTAAACAGAATCCTCCAAAGTTAACATAGTTTTGTTTTGAAATTATGACCAAAGTGTCATGAGCAAATTGATTGTATGACTTAGAATGTTCAACAGGCCTCCATGGAGATTTATGTTAGACATAGGAGTGTAGGGAGAAGCAAATCCTCTTTTTACCTTGGTGTGTTGCAGATTCTCTATGATGACAATTCCTTTTTAACAGAAAGTAATTTTCCATAGCTGAGGAGGCCATGGCTTGCTGCTAAACCATTATCCTGCTTGATGCTTTACCCTAATATGTCGCATAGCTTATCAGTGCATGCATAATAACATTTGAATATGTTGCAGTTAATGTTCCTGTTATGTTTACTTGTCAAAAATAGTGAGCTTACTTGTTCTGTGTTTTCTGTGTCGCCTTTAGGTTTTTGATCTGTATGGAGTTGGTTTGCGGGAAGCTTTTTCCACACCTAATCTTTTGAAGGAACTCAATCTAAAGGTGGGCCCATTTACTAATAACCTTGGACCTATTTTTACTAAAGGGTAAAATGTTTACCGGATACTGTAATTCTTTGTAAATGTACAAATTAGTACCAAAACTATATAGGGGTACCCATTAGTACCTTATTTTATAAAGGGGTACATCATTAGTCTTTTTTTGGTGATGTATAAAAAATGTTTAAAAAATGTGAAATAGAATGCACGTGAGAATTGGTAATGACAGAATAATAAGTTTATCTTTTTAAAAAAAAAAAAAATTATTAATGGTTTACATTGGTTAAACTTGATGAAACTTGTCTTTTATTGTTATTTTGGACTAAATTGTACCTATTTCAAAACAAGAAGATTTTTAGTGTACCTCTAGAAAATATAGTACTTTTGTATACCTTTCTTAAAGCTATGGTATCACTTGGTACCCAAGCCCTTTTTAATAGCTTTGTATACCATATTATTTGTGCATTTTTCTTGTCAGTACACCCCCTCTGCCTTTCATAAAACATTAGGCGTATAGAGATGAATGTTTATGGGCATATTTACTCGTGATCTCACGCCTTTAGATCCTTCTCGGTAAGTAGACGTTGACAGTTTTAAGGGGCAAAGCAAAAAAGAGAGGGCTGGGATTACTTTTGGATGTTAAACTCATGTGATCTGATGAAAAAAATTCTCTTCGAATTGGCCTCTCTTACATGTCCTGTATAAATATGCTTCGGGGTAAGTTGATAAGGTAGCAGTAGGACCTTTTTTTTATATTTAGGCATTCACCAATCAGAAAGTATATGTAAAGCATCAATATTTCCTTTAAGCAGTGAGAGATACTTTCTTCCGTGTTGATAATACAATTTTTGTAAACAAACATATAAGTTGTAAGAACTGGTTACAACTGAATTTGATTTTTTTTGGGAAGAAATCGTCATACTACTTGAACTGATATCATCTAGTGGTGCGTGTACATTTGATCTTTCGTTTGATTGTCTCTGATTTAGGATGCTTGATTATAGGATAAAAAATTTAAACTTCAAAACAATGCAATATTTAAACTGTCGAATAAAATGATTCAAAAAATAAATGATTTATCAAATTCATCAGTCAGCAGAACAAACCGTTTAGTTATATAAACAAACGTTTTATTAATGCCTGGTTCAGGTTGGAAAATTGTCTACTGGTGATTCTCTGGATATGTCCCAACAGGATGAATCATCTATCATCACAAATGATGCTACAGTAAAAGACATGGAGGTAAGTACAACCTTTTAATATAATTAACATCACATCTTGGCAATCACGTGCACATAGTAAATCACTATATCAGTTCATCTAAGCAAAGAATTTGAATTTTAAAATGTATCTTATCATATATAGATCTTAAATTAATGGACCTCCTACGTCGTTCTCACAACTTTCACTTTGCTGAATAACTGCATTCATTCAGAGAATGCTATTTGACATTCATTATAATAAGAGGCAAATACCGAGAAGATACAGTGTCACATATAGACTTTTTGGGTGTATCGTGTCAAAACTGTCTTTCAATAAATAGCTTATGTAGTAATTCTTCTGTTATTCAAAATTGAGCTATTTAGAATGTTTGGATTTCAGGGTGCAGCTATTGCATATGTGGCAGATCTACTCAAAGTCCCAGCAATATTCATCAAAGCAGTGACTGATATAGTGGATGGTGAAAAACCAACTGCTGAAGAATTCTTGCAGAATTTGGCTGCAGTAACTGCTGCTCTTGAACAGGCAGTCACACAAGTCATTGATTTCATAAATGGAAAGCGTCTCACTGAACTTTGATGCTCTCATCAGATGTTGTATATGCCTTGACGAGAGTCCCAAAGTTTACTAGGTATAGTGATTAAACATATAGGTGGTTGGTTATTTGGATCTTCTTCCCCTCCTCCTCCATGACATATTTCTGTGAAATTTATACTATTCCACACAAATGCAGTTGAGACTTTTTTAGTTGTTGCCCAAGTCAGTGGACTTTAGGGCTGTTTGCAAACGTGCATCATTGGTTGTCCTTTTTTTTATTATTATTTAAATCTACATAAAAGCCTATACGCTAAAGGGGGACAGATCTGGGGAGAGGAATATTACTAAGCATCCACTTTAAATTGCCTCTATTCGAGAAGAGTGAGGCAATTCATTTGGTGAAACAAAGTTCACCTCACCTATAAATATGTCTACTTCGGCAAGGCAAGGCAATGTTTTTGCTAATAGCGAGACATTTTTTTGTAAGAAATAATGTTACCATCTTCAAATATATACATGGGCATGTTACTCATACAAATGGAATGAACAAATAAATATGATAAATCATCTATACCATCCATATTACTTAATTTAAATCATCAAAAGTTTTCTTAATTACTTTTTTAAAATCTTATCCTAGTATCCAAACACCCATTAATCATTTTTTTTTCAAACTTTAAACCTTAAACCCTCTTCTTAAATTTTAAATCCTGAACTTAAATCTAAACTCTAAAACTTAAATCTTAAATCTTAAATTTTAATTCTAAATTTTAAATTTTAAATTCAAATCCCAGATATATTTTTAGAAAGAGAAAATAAGATACCGGTGGGTGTTTGAATATTAGGATAAGATTTTAAAAGAATAATTAAGAAAATATTTTATTGTTTAAATTAAGTAGTATGAGTGGTATAGATGATTTCTCATAATTATTTATTCATTTTTAGATTTACAAAAAAATCTTAAGAGATTATGTGAAAAAAATTAAAAATATCTTAAGAGATTTATTAAAAAAAATCAATTTTTTTTTTAAATTTTAAATAATATATATATATATATATATGAGATATAGAATGGTTAATTTGTTCGTTTACATCAAGCTGAGATTCACTCTATGTGGTACGATATTATTCTCGTTTTGGTCCATAACTATAAAATCAATGGACCCGTGATGATAACTTGATAGTTCAACGGAACCTCATGTTTTTGCTTCTAGGAAGAAATCTCAAAACGCGTCATGTCATTTAGAAAATATTTATCCCTTATAAACACATCAATATTTGACTTCTTAAGTAATGTATGACATATGTAAACATCCTACATCAAACTATATATAGAGATTATTAATTGATTTTAGATGTTTTTAATTATAAAAAATTTAAAAATCTTAAAATAAAAAATATAGTTTATTAATTAATTTTAGATATTTTAAAATAAAAAAATTGATTAAACTTAAAGATCTTTAAATAAAAAAATTGATTAAACTTAAAGATCTTTAAATAAAAAAATTATTTTAGTTTATTTTATTTTAACTAACTTAATTTTTTATTTTTTTTTAATTTTTTTCTTTATTTATTTTTATTTATTTACTAATGTAAACTTATTTTATTTTTATTTTACTTTATTTTTTCCTTTTCTTTTTGTTAACAATTTTTTATTTTGTATTTCTATATACTAACTTAATTATTGTATAATATATTTTAGTTTGTTGTAATTATTTATTTAACTTATATTATTGTATCATAAATGATGTATATCATATGTATTCAATATATATTATTTATATTGTATTTACTTATTTTATTTATTTATTTCTTTTGTTATTTTTATTTTTTTTTTGTATTTATTTTATGTTATTTGTTATTTTTTTATTTAGTATTTTTTGTTTAGTTTTAAAAAATAAAAAAATTCTGAGTTGCAGTATGATTTTTGTTATTTATTTTTTGTAACATGAGTGGATTGAAGAAATATATATATAGGTT
Organism: Hippophae gyantsensis; assembly: GCA_030763125.1. NCBI lineage: Eukaryota > Viridiplantae > Streptophyta > Magnoliopsida > Rosales > Elaeagnaceae > Hippophae > Hippophae gyantsensis. The sequence goes on from CM061035.1 coordinate 2,444,863, forward strand.
CATAAAACACTTTTCAAATTAGATCTATACGATTTTTTTCTTCTTTTTCTCAATCCTAATTTTCTCTTGCCCTAAATACTGCAATATGAGTTTGAAAAAAAAACACTAAACTACATGGAGAACTAAGCTCAAACTTTATTAAGGATTTATTATTTATGTACTTTTATTTAATTTTATTTTGTTTTATGTATTTTACATTTTATGTAATTTCTTTATTTTTATTTTATTTTATTTCTTGTTCACTTGAACAATAATTAAAATTATAATTGTTTGTTAAGATATGATGTATAAAAAATACAAAGCAATTTCTCTTTGTGGTTAAAATATTAAGATGGTGATGCACCTTAAGGGTGTCCATGGTCCGGTCCGGTTTTTCCTAAAAAAATTTAATTAAATTGGACCGTTCATATTACTCGGACCGGACCGTTTGAAACGGTTTTAAGAAATAAAAACCGGATCGGACCGTTTGATTTAAAAAACGGTTTGGTCCGATTTTTTTATAATTTAATGAAGAATAATGTGAAATTTTTAATATATTATTACACCGGTCCGGTCCGGTTCGAACAGTTTAAAATTAGTACAAACCGGATCGGATCGTTTGATTAGTAAAACCGTTCGATTTGGTCCGATCCGATCCGATTTTACGGTTTAGTCCTGTCCGGTCCGATTTATGGACACCCCTAATGCACTTAGCTTATCACATTACCACTTGATTATATTGAGCTAAAGTAAATGTGTAATTTTTCTCTATCTTTAATTTATATTTATTACATTAAGAATAATATAGATTTTAAGTTGGGGGGTGTAAGAAAAAATACAATAAATTTAGTCAATTTTAAAATTTCTTATTAAAATGTGTTTATATTTATTAAATTTATTTTCTTTTATTTTGGTTTTATTGGTTTAAGGATAATTAGCTTCATTTTTAAAAATTTATTGTAAAATCATCATGTTTTTAGTTAATTTTAAACAAATAATTGAGTTGGTGTACTATTAGATTAATATTTTAAACATATCATGAAATAATGTGATAATTAATTTATTTTTGTCATGATTTATATTTCATGATAAAATATTGAAATTGAGATAAACATATATTTAGGAGTCAAATAATGTAGACTATCTTCTTATAATATTTTGAATCTTTTTCTTTCTAAATGAGTAATAATAATTTTTCTACTTCTTATCAATTTAAATTTAAATTGTTAGATAATCTTTATAGGTTTTGCATTAAATGTTAGGATTTTTACCCCTCATAAAGTATCTTATACTTATTTTTATTGTTTAAATTTAATAATTTAAATAAAAATTGAAAATGTATGCTTTCATGCAAAGCATGACTTCTTAAAAAGAGAGATATTTGAAGTGACCTTAAATCAATACAAAAGAAACCCAAAATTATCCACTAATTAAATCCATACAAATATGTACTTTAATTCATTCTTTAAAAAGAAAATCAGAAAAAATAAAGAAAAATTAATAATATAAATTAAATACTATAAACCAAACAAATCTCTATAGTTGTGAGAAATTGTTAAATACAAAAAAAAATATGAAATAATTTCTCTTGAAGGCATTGCATTTCATTCCTTTCTTAAGACATATACTTAATATTTTCACTTTATTTTAATTTATGCATAAAAATGATATTTAATTTCTTTATTAATTCTATCGTTCGATTCCTTTAATAAGATCCATGATACGAACTATTTTGAGCTTTTTCTTCCTTAAACATACGTGAACTTATGAGTATAATATTGATAATATAACTTATGAGATTTAGAGTCGAACCAAATTCAAATTCAAATTGGATAAATCAATATTTATACATTTTTTTATGTGGAATATAAATTTTTGATTTTTAACTAACTCTTACAATAAAATAAACCATGAGTGTTTGGGATATTATTTTGACTTGTACTTTGATTTTAGTTGTGAACTTAAAAAATATTGAAGCATGCGAAGTTTTGTATTTACTTTGTTATTTTTCATTTTAATGTTTACTTTATTAATTTTAGTTCTTATTTTGTTACTTGTTATTTGTTTATTTTTATTATTTCTTTTAACTTTTTGAATTTAGTTTGATGCTTATGGGTATTATTATTAAAACCTTTTACAAGATTTAAACTCGTCCACTAGGATAACTTAAGGATTTAAGAACTTGTTGTATACATTAAATACAATTGTGTTAATTTACATAAATAATTTATGATAGTTTAATTTTTTTTTAGTTCTTTTCACTTTCCTTACTAGAGATTAGTAAGAAACTGGTTGGGAATTACTATAAGTGTTGAAAAACATTAAATGTTGTATTTTTATTTAAAATTTAATATCAAAAATAGATGTGTATTTTCATAATTTTATCATTATTTTAACAAATATATATTTTCAAAAGCATAGGTATGTTTTGTTATTTTTTAAATATTTATAGCTTTAAATTGAATAAAAAGATCAACACATGAAGAATCATACCTAAAAGTATTCAATTTCAACTTAGAAGAATTAAAGAACATACATATTTAAACTTACCAATCAAGATATGAGAGAGTAAAATACAAAGAAAATTGGAGATAAAGAAAACAATACAAGCCACGATAGTGATTAAATGTGTGTCGCACATGGGTATCTTAGATCATAATTTTTACACGTATCAGAATTATCATGCATCATAACGGTGGAAAAAGTACACCACGACACACAACCTCACAAGCCATATTTTTCTCCACATTTCAACATTTTTCCTAGTTATAAATATAACCCTTCACCCCTTATATGACCATCTCACGATAGATCATTAGCAATTTGTCTTTTATCTTTCATTTAGTTTTTCTTTTCAAATTATTCTTTCAATTTTAAAAGATGAATAAATTTTATTTTATGTTTAATATATAAACAATTTATATTAGATTATGACAAATAATAGGTAATAAAAGAAAAAAAATCAAACTAAATGATATGAAATAGTTGTTGTAATCTAAAAAATACTGTGAAGATTAATACTTCTTTTATGTATATTCTTATTTGTTTTTAGTAAAAAAATTATATTTTTATATTTGTTATAAATAATTTATTGATGATTTATTATTTTTAATATGTTTGATTGATTATTATAACGAGAATTCAATTATATTGTTATGTTTGTATAAATTATTCAGAAGAATATTTTTAATAATAATTACATATAAATTATTTTATATTCAAGATTTTTTTACAAAGTTTATTATTGAAAAATATATTGACTATTTATTTTTATAATAAATTTAAAATATGAAAATAAGTTTCCAGATAGATGAATATAGATCTAATTTAAAGTTATATTCTATTTCAAAGATATTTTACAAGATTTATTATTGAAAAATATCTTAATAATATATTTTTCCTAATAGATTTAAATCAGGAAAATTAAATTTTAAATAAATTAATCTAAAAATTAATTTATACAAATTTGAATAGAAATTTAAATTATTGATCCCACCAAGAGTAACAAGTTAAATGGTTTAATAATTTATTAAAAAATAAACATAATTTAATTATACCCCACTAAAAATAACAAGTTAAATTTAATTAATAAAGAATAACAACACCATCAAAAAATTTATTTATAGACGTAAAAAATAATATATATTTTGAGTTTATATTTAATTAACCTAATCAATTCTATCAAACATAAATATCTCATTAATTTATATAAATTTACCCATCATTTATCTTTCATTATTTTATGTTATTTTTCATTATTTTATGTTATTAGAATACATTTTTTAACTAAAACAATTATTACATGATGTCTAAGTTTATTTTTGTTTTTAAGAATTTTATTTTAAAAACTACTTAATTCTTCTTTAAATCGACCTTAGAAATATATTTAGTTTTTACAAAATATTTGTTTTTTACAAAATATTTGGTACACTTACGAAATATTTATCAAATACAAAATTTATGCTTCAAATACTATATATATAAGCACACACGTAATGGTGGTTAAAGGTGTCAATTATGTGTTAGTATTCGTGTTCATGTTATTCAAAATTTACTTTTTTTTTAATATTGTAAATAATTTAATTATTCTTTATTTATAATAGTGAGAAAAACTATTTTATGAACCCAAAACAATTAGCAATCAATAAACGAAGAAGTATTGTGCGTGGTGACCGAAATTACCACCGTAATAGTTGTCACATGCAACATACTCCTCTAAGACTAACATGACATGTAGGATTTGGTTTACTCCTCTATCAGACAGGATTTCTGTCCGAAGAGAACAACCTTCCCTATTCAAACATAAGTTAATTCTCTCGAACTTGATTTACACCACTCCTGAGGGTAGACGAAGAACAAGCTGTCCTCCAAATACACTGCAAAGAAGATTCATAAAATATCATATTATTATTGATATAAAAGGCAACAATAAGATTTAAGTTTAACACCAAAACCCAATAATTTTTGTTACTACTTAATGGTTTGTTGGCATCAATTTAATTCTTAATCTTTTTGTTTAACTCAAATTATGTAGGGCACTGAAATGTAAAAGTGCAGCTTCCACCAACCTTTTCACATAATAGTAACAGAAGTCAGCTAAGATGAAAGTCTGAACAATTTCTGAGATAAGAACCATAGAAGGCCATAATCCATAGCCCAGTGCTACCAGCAAGTGTCCCCTTGTATCTAGCACCTGTCAAAAGGAATCGAATTGAATCTATTGGTGGAAGAAACCCAATTGAATAATTCGCCTAATTTTCTAATTGAATTATGTTGGTGAAAAACATGAAACTGAACAGTAGCACATGTCACAGAAATGCATCTTAAGAGGTGAGAGAACCAACCTGGAGAACCCAATGGGCACAGCTGAGGAACCTTGCAACACCAAGTGCAAATACATAATGGGCAGTGAATGGTTCAACAATCTGAAAGTACAAGAAGCAAATTAATCACGGTACAAGATGTAATATACTAGTGAGCCTTTATTAATGGACCTTACAACAATTAAAATAACAACAAATAATAAAAGACTACATCATCCTCCTTCCTAAATTAAGTTTACATCTTGTAAACTTAACAACAAATAACTTAATGTAGGACGGAGGATGATAGTCTTTTATTATTTGTTGTTATTTTAATTATTGTAAGTTCCATTAATAAAAGCTCATTAGTGTATGGATATACAGGTTTCTTATTTCATGTTTTAATTAGAATGTTGAATGTTGGATATTATGAATAAAGTTTTGAGAACAAGTTACTCTCTAGTTTATCATCCAAACCCCTATTCTTCTTCTTCCTAATTCAATTTTTTACTTCCATCCGTAATCTCCCTACATCAAAAATATGATAACAAATAGTTGTAAAAACTAGAAATAAATATGTTATCTCTATTCTGTCTACTTACTATACCTTTGTATTCTGCATGACCCGCAATTGGGGTAATACGGAAACAGCTTCAAGATATACACAGAATGCCCAGGATATTCTATTCAGAAGATGATGAGAAGTTGATGGATGGATTAACAAAGCCAACACAGCACAGGGTAACACCTACGTCCAAATATATAATAATAATAATAAAGCATAAAGAAACGCATTGATATTATTCTATCAAAACTGCAGCCAATTCAATTTCACGCCAAAATTCTTTAAAACAAGAAAATATCTTATTCTGGTATAGATATCCATAGTTAGAAGCTTTCCAATTCCAAATGGGCAGAAATAGTAAATCTAAAACACATTAAGAATTTATAGCAAAATCTACTTCTATGCTTGATCATATGAATGTTTAAAAAAGCATAATGAGAACTATAAAAAAGACAGAACACGAACAATGATTTTGCATCAAATTGATGCTTTTAGGTGCAATCCAATCTTTGATTTAGGATCAATGGAGAGGCAAAGTAAATAAATAAATATGAAACAAACTATAAAGCTTTTGATTCATTTATCAACAGGACCAAAAGATGAAATGCTTCAGTAGCATTAATATAACTGCAACAGGACCAAAAAAATTAGAGAGTAATACTTCTTTTTCGCAAAAAATAAGATACATGCAAATAGTTATTAAAAACCATACATCTGATAGTACTTAAGTTTCAAACCCTAATTTAAAATTTCTACAATAGAAACGCACTTTATTCAAATAAGTTCTGTTAAAAGTGAAAGAAAACTTACCACATAATATATTGCAAAATTGTCTTTATCCTCCATGTAACTAGACCTTAATTTGAAACGGATCATATAGATAACCCACAGTGTTGTCGCCAATGTTGCTAAATCGAGTAGGGTATGTATATCATACTCCATAACAAAACTACAGTACAATCTAACAGCTAAAAACATAGCAGTTAATTCCTGAGATTTTAACGATAGCCCTGCACATAATTTGAATGATTATCAAAACTTTAAAAGGATGCCATGAAAGCACAACAAGAGCACATATATAATATTCATGCATGTGTCCATGCATCCATGCATTGATACAATAAGGCAGGCAGGCATGTGCATGCAAACTCACACATAGCTGTTCTAACAAGTATAACTTCTAAATCAAATAATACAACAAAACAGATGATGCTAAAAGTTTAAAACAAATAAAAAGCACCATCTATTCATAGTATCCATAAGTAAATGCTAATCTTTCCCTTTATGTAAGAAGTCAGGAATGAATTCTCATATCTTAGACTCGTACTTGAGTATTCTCGACAATGTGTGCAAATTAAGTGAGGTCCATAGCAATGATATTTCTTCCAAGGTGATTACTCAATCAATAACCAGTAATCAAAACCTGAACAATGACTACAGCATTATTACCTATACTAAATAAATTTGACTACAAAAATCCAACACATAAAACCCAGATTTTTGAGCACGACTAGATATAACAAAATTTGTGATATGACAAAAGAGGTGGCAGGATAATATTGGCCACTGACATAACAGGGGGCCACATGAAATTATGTTTTGACCAATAAGATGTTGCCATGTCATTTGGGATAAATAGCATTTCCTTGAAAGGATTGGAATGCTAAAGAAGGTAAAATGGGAAAAAAGAGAGAAGGAATTGAATGTGCTTCCCCGCAAGTTTAACACATTTTCCCTAACTTTACCATATTTAATTGTTGCACGAAATTTGTATCTTCATGCAGAAAAATAATCATAAAATTACAACAATATCATGAATCTCTTAGTAGTTTAGTTTTAGGCATGATTTCTATATTAAAAACAAAACCAAACCAAATACCCTAAGCTCATAAAATACGCAAGAAAGGAACTTCGAACACGGAAGAAAAAAGTAGGGATTGCTCAGTCCTTCTCTAATATACAATCCACAGAAAACACGCTTTAAACCTTTGATAAAACAGGGTTTATAGAGATAAATTTAAGTTGAGAATCTCATGCAGTATGCAATTTATTGAGGGAAATACAAGATAGTAATACAGAAACTTTATTTCAAGAATCCTCAATTTGCTATAATCTTATGAATCAAAATAAGGAAATTTTAATTCAATAATCCTCAATTTAGACTACGGAGTATAGAAGTTAAAATAAATTCAACCAAACATTGTCCTTCTAAAGTCCAGATTTTCCTTTTATTTCCCCCGTTTTTTTCAAATGACAAGCAACCCATACGAACAAAGATTCGTTACGGAATAAAGATTTAAGAGTTTACCAGCACAAGTCTTCTCCTTCATAAGCTTGTAGATAAGCACGGAGATACCAATGGAGTGAACGGCCTCAGCTGCGACAAAAAGATTGTCGTGATCGTGAACGATGACTCGTAGTAAAACCAGAGTTGCCATGCCTGAAACCACGGCAAGAAAAGCCTTCACCTTTGGTGGTTGTCGCCGGACCCATGTTGTCACGGCGTGGATCGGCGTTTTCTGAGGCCTCATGAGGTATTGATGTTATTTGATTTTCCCGGAAAGCGTGATTGGGAAACAAGAAAGTGAAGGAAAGTAAGAAAACAAAAGAGAAAGAAAGTCCCTTGAACGACAAAATTGAAAGCGTTGTGTTGGAGACAATTAAAAAGTAGACAGTATGGTTTGGGATGTTACGATGAAAAAATGTTATTAATTGATATATTTTATTTGTTAATTAATTTAAATAAGGTGAATAAAAATGTAAAAATAATTAAAAATAGGAAGGATAATTTATAATATAAGTTTAATAAAAAATGATATAAATATATTTAAAGTTATAAAATGAAAGAATATTTAAATAAAATAAGACATTATTGCATCATAATCTCATTAAATATAACAAATAAGATATGAGATAAGTTTAGATAATTCCCTTTATTAGTATTTTATAGGAAATTTATCATTAATATTTTTTTAAGATGTATAGTTAATATCATTAATATTTTTAAATGGTTAAAGTTAAATATTTAAGTTTATTATCAAAATATTATTTTATTTTTATAATATTATTATATTTGTGTTCATATCGACTTGTTGCTAGTTTATTTGTATTTGTTTTATTATTTATAAATTTTATAAACAAATATTTAATTATTTATAATTATTAATTGACTTAGAATTATAATTATCATACATGAATTTAATAGATTAATCATGTTCTTTTCTTTCGTTGTTTGTTTTCTTTTCTTATACATGATATGTCACAGCTCGCTTAAACTTTAATACCAATCACGTAGTGATAAATCATTTACATCTATACACAATATGTTATATAAATTAGAATTATTAAAAAATATAAAAATAGTTATTACACTTCATTTTATTCATAATATTAATAATTATTATAATTTTAAAAACCAATTAAGAACCTTAAATAGATTCTTAACCGCTTATAATTTCTAAATACATAGTTGTTGAATAATTGTTAGAGTAATAAGGTTACTATTGATAAAGTTATCAAACTATTAAAAATAAAGATTGTTTATAGGACAAGAAATCATTGTTTATAATAATGAAAAATTATTGTTTTATTCTTATTTTAATAACTCATCTAGTTTTTTACTTTTTGTTTTTGAATCTAAACCTTTTATTTTCTTGATATGATCTTCCGATTAAAGATATGGATTCTACATCTTTATTTCTCCTTATCGTTTTCTACCGACCATTTTTTTTTATAATGTAAACAATGATGCATCTCCATCTTCTCGATCTCTAATATAATAAATATATTTTTGATCCATAGTGGTTTTCTTGACGTCAAAACAAAACATCTTTCTTATTTTTTGATAAATTTTTAAATTGTTAGTATTATTATTTTTTCAAATTTATTGATTTTTTCACCATCTTTATCAGTAAAAATTATATTAGAGTTATATTACTATGTGAAATAATTATAACTTTACTAATAGAGTAATTTATTCTAACTTTAAAATTATTAATTTTTTTGAGTTTATGATAAATTTAACTTATCATCTATCCTTTTAGAATACATAATTAATTTATTTTGAATTTATTTTTCTATAAATGCCCTTAGTTTTACAACTTCCCTGTTAGTATTAGAAATTTTTAATTTGATAAAATGGTAAGAACTAACATAACATTCTTCATTTTAATTTATAAGTGAACTAAAAAATCTAAGATAGATAGTTTTGTCACCTATTCTAATTTTCTTCCTAAAGTTCTTGATAGCCTATTTGAAATTTTTAAGAAAATAATTTAATTTATTTAAATTAATTTCTACGATAAAGGTTATCAATTAAACATGTATGGAATACTTTAATAAACAAAATTTGGATCAATTTATTGAAGAATATTAAATTTATTACTCTTAGGAAAATCTTTTTCTATGGTGTAAAATTTCATATATTTGATATGTTCTTATATTGGTTTTTTTCATCTTTAATGATCAATATATTCTTAATGGATGCTTCCTTAAATAATACTAGTAGTCGTATTATTTTTATTATATTTGTGAGAGTCATTTTCTTGAATAGTATTGGTTATCGTATTATCTTTCTTAGGGTCTTAAACCTGTTTAGCGGCGATGGTTGATGTTGTAACATTGTAGAGTAATTTTAACTATACCTTATAGAGTCATTAGTTTTGATACTTTATAGTTGGGCATAAATGCATTCGACTTCCATTTTATTAGTGAAAGTTTTGTGAATTATTTCACTAAATTCGATAATAGTTTTACTTATTTTAGACCAGTTGTTATAGATTATTTGTTTTGGATCATTATAAACCACATAAATTTTTTTTCTAGTCTTCTTTGTCTGTATATTCAACTTAATTGAGATTTTTATTTTTATTTTTAGAGATATTACTTTCTTTTGAACTTTTAAATTTGTCCTTCTCATTATGAATTCATTTTTAAGATATTTTACATTCCTTAAAATGAATCTTTGATAAGGATTTATTTTTAGAGTTTTTGTACTCTAATGATAGTTTTGAACTGTTAAATTTTTTAATTTAATTTTTGTCTACAAAAGAGATTTTTCTAACCCCATGTTTGGTTGGAGGGAATAGAATGGAATCATAATTGATTCCTTCCATTTTGTGTGTTTGGTTGGACAGAATGGAGGTTGGAATGGAATCAGATTATTAAAAGAGAAAAAATCACAATTCTTTCTCCTCTCTTTGGTAATCTAATTTCATTCCCATCTATTTTTTTTTCCAATTTTACCCTCGCTTAAAATATAACCTTAAACTTAAATCCCAAATTCTCAAACCCAAAATTCCAAAACCCTAAACCTTAAATTTCAAAACCCTAAACCCTAAATCCCTAAACCACAAATCCCTAAATCCCAAATCCCTAAACCCTAAACCCTAAAACCCTAAACCTTAAAACATAAATCCCAAAACCCAAAACCGTAAAACATAAATCCCAAAAAAACTAAACCCTAAGCCCCAAATTCCAAATCCTAAAACCCTAAACCCTAAATCCATAAACCCTAAAACCCTAAACCCTAAATCCCCAAATCCTTAAACCTTAAAACATAAATCCCAAAACCTAAAACCCTAAAGCAAAAATCCCAAAACCCTATACCCTATACCCCAAATTCCAAATCCTAAAACCATAAACCCTAAACCTTAACCCTAAAACCCTAAACCCCAAATCCCTAAACCTTAAACCCTAAACCTTAAAACATAAATCCCAAAACCCTAAAACATAAATCCATAAATCCCAAAATCCTAAACCCTAAACCCCAAATTCTAAATCCTAAAACCCTAAATCACACATCTCAAACCTCAAAACCCTAAACTCTATTTAGAAAAATAATAATTTTAATTAAGTAATAATTATTTAGAAAAATAATGATTTCAATAATGTATTTTTTCTAACAAAAAAATAGTAATTAAATGACATTATTTAAACTTTACAGCATGTAGGGGTATTAAGGTCATTTACAGCTTTTTTCATTCCATTCCAGTGGCAAACCAAACACTATAATCCTGATTCCGAGCTTGATTCCAGTGGTCAAACCAAACAAAATTGTTTCCTTTTCATTCCATTCCATTCCGATTCCGATTCCGATTCCGATTCCATTTTACGAACCAAACGCCACCTAAGTGTAAAACTCTAATGTTCTTGAAGGATTCATATCTCCTTTTTTTATCTTGATTTTAATATCAAGGTGTTTCATTCTTATAAGAAAGAAAAAAGTTAAAAATGTTAATTCTCTTATAAAGACATCTCTTAAATTATTTTTATTTATCGAAAGATATTTTACATCTAAATTATAATAATAAATCACTATTACGTCATTATAATTTGATAATTTTGTTAAATAAAAGTGTCAATAAAGTATCAAACATAAAACAAATATTATGACACTTCAAATTTCAAAATTTTAAAAACTAATGTAAAGATCAAATACGTAAATTGATTCGAGACATCAATTAAAAATACTTGACAGTTCAATCATATAAATATATGATATGATGAATTGCAAGGGAAAAAAAAGACGATGGAGAAGGCCAATAATTGGTGAAGAGTCAAACTTTATACTTCCATTTCTGAAGGAAAAAAAGGTTTGGGTATTTTAGTCTTATTTTTATTAAATAAAAAAATATATTTTGATTTATATTATTAAATTAATATATTAATATTTAATAAAAGTTATATTAATTTTAAAATTTTGAAAAAATATTTAATTTATAAAATAATAATTTATCTTTATAAAATTATTTATTATTTTATGTATTTTTAATCAATTTTAATAAAAAAAATATCTCATGCAACTTTACCAAGTGCCATCAACCTTCATAATCCTCTTATTCCTAACTTTGATATAGTTTTATTCTTTTGTTGCCCACCAACTTTAGTATTTATTGGAGAATAATTTAAAATTGTATTTTTTTTTACAAAATCTATAATTAAATAACTAACAACTTATTTGTAATACACATCTTTGTCTTTGACTAACGCTATCATTAACTCAATTCTTTTGATCTTATTAACCCCTTAATCTTTTTCAACTACCTTATATTTGATCAACTTAAGGTGAAATTAACTTTGATCGAACACAAGATGGTTAAAAAAATAAAAGGTTAAGAACATTTGATGTTTCAAATGATTTAGTGGTTGTTTTAATTTTAGTTTCGATAAAAATTATATTTTTAAGTTTTTTTAAACAAATAATTAAAGATGATTAGAGGATGAAAAAATTAGATAATATTTAGTTTCGATAAAAATTATATTTTTAAGTTTTTTTTAAACAAATAATTAAAGATGATTAGAGGATGAAAAAATTAGGTAATATTAAGGGTATGATAAAGATGATAGTAGAAATTGAGGTGATTGTAAGGATAGATATGGTGTTTTTTATAATGAAATAATTAAAATTAAGAAAAAACATAAAATAATAAATATTTTCGTAAGTACAAAATTGTACTTACATAAACTAATTTTTTTAATTGGATAATTAATATAACTTTTGTTAAATGAATGAGTACTAATGTATAAATTTAATGAAATATGTTTAAATATATACCTTTTATTTAATAAATATAATAAAAGTATCCAATAAAAAAATAAATATTTTATTTTTATTTTTTAAAAGGTTATAGTTCATCAACTAAAAAAAATTCCAATCCTTAAAAAAAGAAAAGAAAAAAATGAGTTGCTACGAAAAGGGATAAACATTCTAAGTGTGGATAACTGAAAATGTAGTTATTCATAAAAATTTGGCGATTTTTTTTAAATAATCGTAACCGATAAGACGTGGGACGATGTTAGTTATTATAATATCGAAACTGTGTTTAATCGAAACGAAACATATATTAATATTATTATTTTATATACATATAATTACATAGAAAAATATAATTTTAATAATAAAATAAATAATACTTTATATTATTAGATTAAATTATATTTATTCTTACTTTATATTTTTTATGTTACTTGAAACATGTAAAAATAGTTAAAAAATAAAAATTAATATTAATATTTTAAATAATATAATAAAGTAATAATTAAGTAAACATTTAATTAAATATATTTTTAAATAAATATTAAAAAATAAAAATAAAACATGATTAAACCGTAAAAAAGTTACTACCCATTCATAACTGATAGTTATTAACTAAATATATCTAAAATTAATAAAAAATGATTATTTTTATTAGTATAACTTTTTCCACCCATTTTATGCCCATTCATATTCAGGAGCAAAGTTTAAGAAGTGTTTAAAAAAAAGTCAACAGAGCCTATATTAGTTATAAAGTATATATTGTGTTTTTTTGATATACATTAAATATGTTTTTTTTTATCTTAAATAAAAACATACATACATTATATGAAAAAAAATTAAAAGTGAAATTTCATATATTAATTATATATATTATGTAATTAACTCAAAAAATTATATAACCTGGAAAAAAGATTTTAATTCCTTTTACGTGAAAATTACCACAATATTTTTGAATTTTCATTTTTTCCCATATACTCTCGATGTTTGTGATTTGATCATAAATATCCACAATGTTTTATATATTGTCATTAATACTCTTAAATTATCAACAATATTAATACTTATAATTAATTTCTTAATTTTTTATACACTAAATTATCGCAATACCCTAAATATTCACTAGTTATCACATGTATTCCAATATTTATAACTTAATTCCAAATACCTTTAATGTTTTTATATCTATATCCTTACCTTGTTAATAGTGTTAATATTTATGGTTAATTTTTTAATTTTTTATGCTCTTAACAAAAAATTCAAAATTTACAAATAAAAATTATGTATACATTAATTTATTTTCTTTTAGTATTGGTTGGTTTAGTTCAATCCTAGACCCAAAATTATTAAAACATTATTTATTTTGCCATCAAATATTATTGCATCTTCTCTTTTATTGAACAAAGAAAAACAATTAAATAACTACATTAGAGAAGTTTGCTTATTAAAAGATCTAAACTCAAAACGAAATCTTAGATAAAAAATTATCATATAAAAAATTATCATTTTCATCAAAATTTAACATTTTATCAATAACATAAATCAAAGACGACGTTATCATCATAGATAATGATTCATGCATGAGTTCTTGGAAACATTACCATCTTATCGTTACATTACTACTCATTGTGTTCTTGAAAAGAATGTAGAGACAACACATATCAATTCTTAATATTATCATGGTTTTGTGGCTTAGGAAATTTAAAATTTCAATTATCAATAAAAAAACACATGAATTGATAGATTTTATGTTAGGATAGGAGATGGATTTTATGTTATAAGAGGATATAGATTTTGCATTTAAGGAGAGGATTTCTTAAAATATGAGCAAATTGGATGATCCCGATGAAAATTTTTCAAACTTGGAGATATCATTACAATTTTATCCTTATATATCATGTGTTAATGGTATTTATGATATTTTAAAAATATTAAAAATATATATAACAAAAGATGAAAACTCAAGAATATTTGTGATAATTTCTCCACTATATCACATCAAATATAATTATGTTAGTGTTAAAAATATACGTGACATTTTGAAAACGTTGATGATACAATGACAAAAGATGAAAATACAAAAATATTTGTGATAATTTACCTCCTGTAAAGGAAGAAAGATTTTAATTAGTTCTTCATTAGAAGAAAAGAACAATAAACGCATACAACATACGGAGATCTTAGTGTTTGGAGACCTAAAATTTGATTGTTGTTTGTGCTCTATTTAAGCATGTTTTCTCCTTTCTACAGTTAAGGAAGGGCATGGCAAAATTAAAAGGTCCATGAATGAGATCTTCTCATAAGGGGCTTCATCTGCTTGTCTTCCTCAAGGGAGACCATACCCAAATGAGATGGATCTTCTAACATCATCTTTGCAACCAAGTAACCAGCAACCGACCAGGTTTGACACTTACGTGCCTGCTTTCCAATATATCGACCGAGCTTGCCGTCGTAGTATTCAGGCCAGTTATCTTTAAGTAACCTTGTTTCAGCTAGCTCAATTGCCTTTCTTCCAATTTGAGGTCGTCCCGTCTTGATGCATGCAGCAATTAGAAGCCATAGAAGCACTGATCCAATCACAAAGGTCAAGATATATCTTTAGTATAAAGAGTGCAACAAGAGTATATGAGCAAAAGAGAAGAGAAACACTTGAACTCGTTCTGTTATATAGTTACAGAAAAGACATTTCAAACAAGGCCAATTGTTTTGTAATGACATTTGCAGACATAAGTGTCTGAGCGTGTAAGTGTCTTAGTGTGTAAATGGTTGCTTATATAATAATAAATAAATAATAAAACTCTTTTCATAAAGAAATGATGAAACACACTTAAGTGGAATCCATTTCAATACAGTAACACCTAGTCATTATAGATCTCCTCTAAGTAAGCTACGTTATTGGCAAACAAATTTAATGTCATTAGACATTTTATGGACCTATTTGCAATAGAACACAAAGAAGAGGCAATATAGGATTTAGTACATAGAGCATCTATAACCAAGAAAGCATACCTGGCCAAGATCCTCCATTGTGGTAGCTCCATCGAGTATTCTTCGGGTCACATCCTGTTACAATCCGCCATTCATGGCTCTCTATAGCTGGATAACAAACCTTCAATGGCATTTCGCCTACTAACTCCTCCCATCTTGATTCTATGAGATCCATGATTGCAGTAGATTGATCAGGGGTTGCTAAGGATGAGAGAATGGCAATGCAATTACCCAAGCAAAACCAACGGAAATCCATTCTTGCAGGACTCACATTTCCAATAAAGAAGCCACCACGAGTTGGCATAAAGTCAAAAATCCACTCAGGAAGGGAATCCGGTATCACATTAAACTTGTTCACAGCTGTGTGAGAGTATTCCTCAGTTTTGTATCTATATATGTCATTCAGCTGTTTCAGGTCCATCCAAAAGTAACTTCTCATGTGATAGCTTAAGGCATGTAGGCGTTTAGCTATCCGTTCTGCACACTCCTTACCCTCAACATCTTGCTTCAGTAAAACCAAAGCACATCTCAAAGCCATAAAGAAAAGAGCCTGAATTTCTATTGGATACCCATAAACACCCTGAAAATATAATTTGCATAATGAAACTAGTAAGCTACAGTTAGGATAGCCACAATTAACTTGAAAAGTGCATAACAAAGTTCAACAAACAAATATTATTCTTTTATTCTATTTATTTGTTCATTGTTTAATAAAATAAGACCAATCCTACAAAATCCACCCCCACTTCATAACTCTTTTATTTCAATCCACTTCAACTTTTATAGTGTTTTGCATCATAATTAAGGATGTGCAAAAAATCCGATCATCCGATTAATCCGATCAATCCGATCTGTTAATTTTTTGACGGTTTCGATCTGACCATTGGATCGGATCGGATGAAAAAAAAATTCAATCTGTAAAGTATGGATCAGATGGTATATTTTATTATGTATCATCCGTTCCAATCGAAAATAATTAAATAGATATTTATATTTATACATTAGTCATATCCTCATTGATCATTCCTATTTCTATTATACAC
The DNA here is from genome assembly GCA_030763125.1 of Hippophae gyantsensis. NCBI lineage: Eukaryota > Viridiplantae > Streptophyta > Magnoliopsida > Rosales > Elaeagnaceae > Hippophae > Hippophae gyantsensis. The sequence continues at coordinate 2,461,774 of CM061035.1, forward strand.
CACATCACATATGAACAAAATTAAAAATCCTAAAACATTTTTTATAATTAAAAAAAAAACCTAAACGTCTGCCCTCTGATCGAATGAAGGTATGAAACATCCATTATGAACCATAAAAACTTCATTTAATGATACAACAGAATAAATGAATAAAGATAAAAAAAATCCTCTGCACCACCACACAACTTGCAGTTTCTCCCACTAACATCAATCATCAATCTGTATGATAATTGAAGCACTGGAAAAAGATACGTTTACTTGATACCAGTGGAATTTCCTCCTGTCTGGCATTCTTTTGGTCTGAAATGCTTCAATATCAGATGATCAAACAAAAAATTAGGACTCGTGTGTGTAAAGTACTTACCATTCTACGATCAATCATGCAGCATCCATCAGCACAAAGAAGAGTTGGAAACGTGTCAAAGCCCTCTGAAAGACATAAACTTAGAATAAGGCGCATGCCCTTTTGAATTTCTGGCTTCTCAGCCAAGGAAGAATCTCCTGTGGATTTTGTGTATGCCCGTAGCAATATAATCCACCAAAATCCAGAGTCAACAGGAGCAACTCTGCCTATTGCACTCTCGCCAAAGTCTGCTATTAAAGTCTCATGATTCCTGACTGGATCATGAAAAACTTTGAAACTTGCCGGCATTACTCCTTCTCCTAGCTGAAACCTATCAATCTTTTTTTCCCATGACTGAAGACGAAGTGTCTTCAAGAGAAAGTTTTTTACTATTTCAGGCTCACCATTCATGAGAAAAGCTAAACCACTCGGAAAAAAGTCTCTCACAAACACCTTCATGAAAAGAACAAAAGTAAATTAGTTTCGTGCATAACAGATAACTTACCTGACACTGCAGGACAGATAAGTCCAATTTGAAGAGAAGCACTAGTAGTTGATGGAGGGTCATAATTTTATAAGCACGTGATGTTTTTTATGATAGAAGTACGATCAACAGGCCATCTATAAAAGCAGTCATTGCCTGGAAATTGAAACCTCAAATAGACAAGTCATTCTAAGCAATCAACAGAAGAAACTAAAGATGATGACAATGAAAACTGAATTGAATCAGAGAGAAGAAACTTTATTCAATAACATTTTGCTTTGAGTACACATGGTAATGTAGGAAGGAGGATGATATAATCCTTTATTATTTGTTGTTATTTTAATTATTGTAAAGCCCATTAGTTAAGCCCTACTAGCATATTAAAAGCCCATTGATATATGCATATATAGGTTTCTTATTTCCTGTTTTAATTAGAATGTTGAATGTTTGATACTATGAATGAAGTTTTGAGAACAATTTGTTCTCTAGTTTATCTTTCAAATCACTATTCTCCTTCTTTCTTCATCCTAATTCAACTCTTTGCTTCCATTTCAATTTCACCCTACATCACAAGGAAGCTGAGAAATCGTGCTCACACTATATTTACAACAAAGACTCACAAGAGCTTTTTATAGAAGATTATAATCCTTCTGCTATATGATTATTGGCAAGACAAACTAAATCACATGCACAAGGACTTTGCCTCATACTAACACATGTAATATTGAGAAATATCTCTGAGTCATTTGCTTAATGACCTCTCTTGTAGAAGCCTCCCATTCATCCAAACAAGGACCATATGTAAAAACACAACAGTTATATGGAATTACAAAAATCCTAATTGAGATCTATCCGCTCAAAAGTACATACCAGATCTATAAGTGAGATAATATAGAGGTATGCAAGATCAGTGGCAGTATTTTGTATGTAATGAGGTACAAAAATAATTGATATCCTAAAACCCGTGTCTCTGCGACAGAGTCCTCGTATTGCCATACATAATGATTATCTATTTCTTTCCGATCAATGACATCACCTCGTCATGATTATGTGACAAAATTATTGAGAAAAAATTTAAACAGATACATTTTACTCAGTGATAATGCATATACATAAGTGGTATCAATTGTAGTTTAATGTAGACCACATATATGTTCAATAAAGACATAGGCTATTCACCTGATCATAATTAAGATTTTCTTCAGTTGGATCCAATGCAGCAATTGTTCCTACTGGCTGGCCTCTGAAATGCACCAACGAACTCCTCAAAGCTTCCCAAGCTTCAGCCACAATTGGATGTGGTTGCGGTTCAAAACTAGTATGTGACCTTGGGGTACTAAACCCTGACCTTCTACCCGGTGAAAATGCATAATCAAGATGGTCAAAATGACGGGCGAAGGTATCAGCATTCCTTGATAAGTGACGAGGAGAGATCAGCCCAATAGATTCCCCAAGTGACCTCTCATCACAGGATCTTTGTCTCTCTATATTTAGAGGTCTTGGTCTATCTGTGAACTTTGAGAAATCAATTTCATCTTTTTCTGCTACACAATTCTGGGAGTCAATATTTTTCATATTTCCATTCTGACATGTATCCATTGTTTTGGACTTGCATGTAAAGTAGTTAAGCTCACTGTGATTTAAGTGCTAGATCCCTGAAAATTTAACCGTCAGAATTGGACCCTTCATCAAATAAGAGCTGAGTGAAAGAATAAATAGCAAAACATTTCCTCTGGTTAAAATAAAAACAAAAACGTGATCACATGGTTGAATTGCTCAAAGATTAAGACCAGGTTCTCCAAATTTTCCCACAAAAACAAATTAAACAATTTCGATGGGTTTCTCCTAAAACCCAAATGAGACGTGAAAAAGATTCAATTGGCAAAAATGTTTGATATTTCGTATCAGTTTCTTCTGGAAACCGAATAAATCAAGCAAAAGAAACAATAAACTGAGAAAGTTGTTTAACTTAAACATTTCATCAAACACACGTGATAGGATCAACAAAATCTTAAAATAACAAGAAAGACATTAAAATCTAATAAATTTAAACACCGTATTGTAAGAACAAAGTTACCATAGGGAATCAAAGTCAAGAACATATATATAAAAGGTTCATGATCCATTGAAAACCAATCCAAAACAAACAAAACATGCCTGCATTACACATATAAGTTATCTGTTCAATCAAAACAAGAAAAACCACAAAATCCCAATTGATAATTGTAACAGTTCTGACCTAAGAAGAGCCTCTAAGGATAATTTCAGCTCCTTGAGGACATCGACCAAATGAAAGAAAGAAATTAGCTGAGTTAAAAGAGTGTTAATAACAATCATAGAATCTTTGTTTTAATTGTATGAGAAGTGGGCCAGATAATCAACCGAACAAGCCGGTAAAATCATAGGTTGAAGTTGGAGACTGGCAGATAAGAATGAGAGAGTGGATCTCTGAAAATTGGCTAATGGGATACCTGTGAGATTGTGAATCTGACAAACAAGTTGAAAGTGACATCATTGCTGTGGTAAATTGATGGTATGATTGCAAAATGTTGTTGAACACTTGCATGTGGGGACGTTTGGAATTGAATCGGACGGTCCAAACTGAACCGTCTCTGTATTTTTTATTTTGTAAGGAAAATAGTTGCAGGTGGCTCTGAGCTTCATGCAGAGGAGATGTCTGTTTGAGCACGTGTACGGTCACCAGATCCTAAGTAAATAATGAATTCACTGATCTTGGGTTGTTTTTCTCTGTTTGTCACGTGGCTGGCTCGAAGGTGCCTTTTCGTGATTGTTTTCCCTTTTCCTTCGTTTTTTTTTTCTTCCTTTTCATTTCATTGAATTACTTAATTACTCTTTTTTTTTAATATTTATTTACCATCAGATCTCTAACAATATATCGTAAAAGGATTTTTCATTGGTTATATTGGAATGTAACCCCTTAACAAATACCATCTCATTTTTAATTACACTACATATAATTCATAAGTTTTAGTTCAAAGATATAATAAACATTAAAAATAAATCATATAAATAATTAAATCAAAATAAAAACTATATATATATATATATATATAAACTTTTTTTCAAAAACTATTATTTAATTTAAAATTGTTATAAAATTACATGTGTTTTTTAAGTGTGGTATACATAAAATCATATATAAATAAATTAAAATAAAAAACATATGGTTCAATTAGGGATACGGCCAAATCTCACGTGGCACACAAATAATGATGAAAGGGTGGAATAGCGTAAGTATCGTATTTTTGTGAAATTCTGCTTTTTTATAGGTTAGATATTATAAATTTTATTAGTGTGAAAAATTTTCATTTAATTATATTATTATTATTATTAAAATTATAATTATAATTATTTAAAATAAAAAAAATTAGTCTTAGGATTAAATTATATTTTTACATAAAAAAATTTATTTTCATAAATTAAAGAACTAAATTGTTTAATCTATAAATAAATAAATAAATTTAATTTATTTTATAAAATAAAATAACCCCGTAACCTTTATCTTAGTTGAAAATCAATTATAAAAAAAATAGCAACAAAAATAATAATGCTAAATTGCGATTTTAACGAAGAGGAATTGATCCACTATCCCCATTTACAAATTGTTTGTCACGTAGTTTAGCGAATCCTCTCTTAATTAGGAAAAAGTATTCCTTACTTCCCAACTATTTGATGATGTAAAATTATTACAATAATTTAAAACAAAAACACAAAATCTAATAATTAATTATAAAAACAAGTCAAGTGAAGAATATAATAATGAATAATTACTCTTTAATTAGTGGTTTGCAAAAAAAAAAAAAAAAAGTGCGTATCTAGGGTGGCTCCATTTTGTCCAACATGGTGGATTGATTGCCTTTTCTTTGAATCATCCCCTGCTCCAAAATCAAATTTTCCACTCACAATGAGCTTGAATGCATGTGGGTTGAATTTAAGCAAGGTTTTTGGAAAATTAAAAATCATTAATTTATAATAATAAAAACAATACATTAATAATATTAAATATTAACCAACTAAATAACACTTAATATTAAATAAATATAAATAATTGTAATTTAATTTAAATAATATTTAATTAGACAAACAGTACTCAAAATAAAATTATGTATAAAATTTTTTTTAATAATAAAAATTTATGAATTATAAAAAAAAAATTTAGGATTAAAATTATATATATATATATTAATAATTATGTAAAGGTATAATTTTAATATATAAGTTTTGATTATATTAAATCGATGCACACATCTAAAAATCACACAAAATGTTATTTACGTATATAAATCATTTCAAATAAGAATGTACACGTAAACGATGGTTACGCACTATTATAGTTCTATACATTAAGACATGTATCAGTTTTTGGCAGCTTTAAAAATGACGCAATTGAAAACACTAATCTGTTGTCGAGCGATTTACTGAGTTTTAAAATTGAAATGTATTTTATTAAAATTTTAAAGAATTTTTAAAAAATTTAAGTGTATTTTTTTATATAGAATCTCTAATATATATATAAAAGTTAAGATAAATAACTTTTAAAAGTATTTAAATTTAAATTTATTTTATATAAAAATAATCAAACTCTTATTTTAGTTTACACAAAAATATTATTATAATTAAGTTTTATCATATATTTTTTAATTAAATTACGTGATAAATGATTAACTCAATACTCAATCTATAAAAACAATTATGTATAAAATAATATAAATGTATGAGTACCTTTGTATAAAGAAAAAAAATTCAAATATCTTTTGTATACAATAGATTAAAATTTTGATAATTTAGAAGTCATCTATCCAAAATTTTAATTACATTTAATTAAGATTTTATAGAAATGTTTTAAAATTTAGGTAGAATAAAAAATTTGTTGATTTTATATGGTTCATTTTTAGGTTTCTTTTTTAAATTTAATTTATAACTATAAATTATTAAACTTCAAAAATTTAATTTATATGATACATATAATTAATATTTATAGATAACTAATAAATATATAAAATTATAAAAAAAATAAATCTTTTTGTATTTATGAAAGATAATGTTTAATCCTATTAAAAATCCTTATATGGTTATTTTTTCATAAGAAAAATAATTAAATAACATATATTTTATAAAAAAATGATAAAATAGTATTTAAAAGTATCAAATATCTTTTCCTAACATTTTTTTCATAGATAAAAAGATTATAAATTATTTTTTATAAATTTAAAGATTAAATAATATTTTTTATCAAATCAAAGTGAATAATTTGACTATTCACTCTAAAATAATTGTATTATTATCGCCATTTTTTTATTAACTTATATTTGACTTACAATACTTGAGAAGTGAGAAATATATAAAAATATTATATTATTATTAATCATTTTCAAACAATTGTAAATCTTGTGTTCAAATCTACTTGATTGTAAAATTATAAATGTTTAATATATATAATACATATCATCAATATTTTATAAATAAGTGTTTAGTTTGTAAAAATATTTTATTTTTGTTAATTTTTCTCCCCTACTTGAAGTTTTTTGAAAATATAATTTTCTTACAAATTATAACATAAAATCAAGATTAGATATATTGTATTTAAATTCAATAATTTTAATTATTAAATTACGAAAATTTTGATAATAATAAATATATAAAAATATAATTATCTATATTCAAATAGTCTAAGATAGTTATTAATACAATAACTTATAACATCATTCATATTAAAATTATATTATTTAAATTTAATTTTTATCAAATAATATTTAATGTAGTTCTAATGTATAACTCATTACCACTAAATTTTTGATTCTTCAAGAAGAACGTATGTTTCTTTATAATATAAGATACGAAGAGTAAAATTAATCCTTTTGTTTATACTATAAATATTATTTAATTATTAGGTTATAAAATAAGATTTTTATTATTTTTGTTTTTAAAAATAATGTTAAAAAATAACATTTTATTTTTTAAAATATAATTTTATTATTAAAATCAAAAATATAATTTTTACGATAAATATCAAAATTTATTTTTTATATAAAATAATTAAATAATATATTATAACGTAAACAATTAATCATAAAAAAAACTCTTTCACATTTTATTTTATTTGTTAATAATCTTAGGATAAAAATTTATTTTTATAAAAACAATTTATTTTAATAATATAGATAAAATTATAATTCTATTTTATTTTATTATTAAAATTTAAAATTATTAAAATTATTTTTTATGTTTAGTATATTTATTCTATATTAATAAAATTTATTAAAAATATATTTGATAATTTTTAAAATTAATAATAAATAAGTTATAAAAATAATAAAATAAAATGTGATAATCATTTTATTTTATTAATATTTATTATTATTAAAATATCAATTCTTAACTATTTTTTAAAAATAATATGTGGTGCGGTTAGACAATAATTACATGATTTACCTTTCCGTTTGTCGCCATATACATGCTGACTTTTCTAACCTGTGTGTCTGTCAAATCACATCTGCTACAACATTCTTACTATTTGATTAATCAAGAAAACAATCTCGACTTTCACGTCTAATTCTAGTTGATAAATTATTATTTTTTTGAAAATCAATTAAATAATTAAGTATATTTATATATATATTTTTAAGTTCATTGGTTTAAATATATCTAAAAAATCTAAAATCAACTTTGTTAGTTTAGTTAGAAGTTTAAAAGTTATAAAAATAGAAGAAAGAATTTATAATATTAGTATATAATAATTTTTTAAATATATTTTTAATTATTATTTTATATATTACAATTATAATTTTAAATTTATTTTAAATTATAAAATTTAAACTTAATCAGTATCAAATTTCAGTTACACACTCCTACACATTTTCATTTCCGTCATGTATCACTCAAATTATTTTCAAATTAATATAAAATTTTTTAATTAATAATTTTTTCTTACGTTATTATATATATTACTTTTTCGTTAACAATATTATATTTTATCTATAATGTTTGATAAGTTTTAAATATAATTTAATTTTTTTATAATTATTACATATAATTTATTTAATGATTAATTTTAAAAATAATCACAATTTTTTATGTGCATAATACATATTATAACCAACTTATCTATTCTTAGTGATAAAAGATTAATTAAATAGAATATACGATAATAATATATATTTTTTATTTTAATTAAACGAAATTTATATATCATATTATAATTATAAGTCAAAAAAATCAAACCAATATCTCTTAAACTAATTTTATAAGTTGATTTAATGTTGGTTTTTTAGAATTATGATTGATTAATGTTTTAAAAAATAACTTAATCAACTTACGTCTATGACAAATAGTACATTAAAATTTTATATAATAATAATTTTTTTACTACATATAAAAATACATATAATATTTGTTTTATTTATAATATTAATTATATTTTATTAAATAAAATTATTATTATTAAAGTATTCTTATGATAATAACTACTAAAATTTATAATATTAAATAAATTTTATAATTTAATATCAAGTAAATATAATTAGTTTGAGATGGTATCTAATTAATTGTTTTTATTAAAAATATATGAATTAAAATGTTGAATACAAATGATATTTATATCATATTATAATTAAACAAGATTTTTATATCATATTATAATTATAAGTCAAAATCGAGCCAACATCTTTTAAACCGATTTTATAAATCGACTTACGTGTCTACGACAAATAGCACATTAAAATTTTATATAATAATAAATTTTTTATTACATATAAAAATACATATAATATTAATTATATTTTATTAAATAAAATTATTATTATTAAATTATTTTTATGATAATAACTGCTAAAATTTATAATATTAATAATATTAAATGAATTTTATAATTTAATATCAAGTAAATATAATTAGTTTGAGATGGTATCTAATTAATTTTTTTTACTAAAAATATATGAATTAAAATGTTGGATACAAATGATATTTATATGTATTGTACATTTGTTTCCATTATATTTTTCTTCAGAGTAATCAATTATGGTACTTTGTAACGAGTAAACAATTTGCTCCCAATTTGAAAATTAATATATCAACTTTTTGACATCCTTGCCAATTATATCAGTGATTTTTTTTTTGTTATGACGATCACTTCCGTGAATGAATGAAATTGAAACTTGTCAAATTTGTGTCGTTTCATTCGCGAATTTGATCCTGAGTCCTCACTCTATCCTTGAAATGATTGTCGTTTCCCAAAGAAAATATATATATATATATAAGACAAAAGCAAAAGTTTATTGTGATAATTAGATGATTTTATTTTTCTACATTAGTTATATTATCTTTTAATAAAAGTTTGTGTATTTTAAAAAATTGAAAATAAAATTATTAAAATTAATTAAATATGTTTAAAATAAATAAAACATATTTAAATATAACATTAAAATAATTAAAATATAAATTGAACTCAATTAAGTTATTCCAACACCAAAACCCAATTAGTCTTTTTATTTTCCTTTTAGCTTTTATTTTTTTTTTATTGCTTAAACGAAGTTCACCGCCTCAAGTACACATACACTACTTTTTTAAGCTCTATCTTTTATCTCCGTGTATTTATGATTGAGAAGCTTGGTGGGTTTGTACCATTTCTTTATCAATGGCTGATAAGGGTAATGAATCCGATTTAATCTTGGAGAATGATGATGATGGTAGCCAAGCAAATGACATTGAAGTCAACAAGACTGAGAGTGGGAGTAGTGCTTCCAGTGTCGAGGACGATGAGTTTCCTAATGATGATGATGATGCATTTTTGCATACCTTTTCTTCTCAAGTATGGCCACAGAGTTACAGGTAACTATAAATGTTCAATGGATGATATGATAAGTTTGTGGGTTTTTTATCTTCCTGGTTTTATGCTTTTAGCTGATCCATCTTCTAATCTTAATGTCTCGGTTTAGTGTAACGCTTTTTCACTATGTTTTGCTACATATTTTTATTCTTAAAAGGCAAGATGGATCCTATCTTTTACCTTATTCAAATGTTAGTATAACTTATATTGTAATACAAAGTGATCTAGGGATTTTTTTTATGGTTGCACATGGACAAATTAAATAGTTTGATATTTATTAGCTAATTTTCACCAGACTCTGTTTCAAAGTTTCAGTATGTGCTGTAATGCTAATATATTGGTATGACATTGCTGTATCTTTGTGATAAAAATTACAGTTGCATGATAGGATTTTGGGATTCAAAAATTCCAATCTTAAAATAACTTCCTCAAAAAAAATTCTAAATACTTTATTGTTTCAAATAGGACCTGCTCTGCCAGAGTTTCTTTGTGATTCTCCATTTTATTATTTGAGGATGTTGGTTAAGATTGAAGGTTTAACTTTTGTTCTGATTAAATTGCCTTCTTTAAGACCTAATGGGAGTAAAAATGGAAAACTTGATTTGATCAGCAAGCCAAATTAGAAATGGGGTTGGGGATTGCTAGCAAAAGATCTATGCTGAACAGAAGAAGGATTTAAACTGCTTTTAGCTTCACTGGATCAGACGCGTCACCTTCAATCACTTATCATGTCTTCTTTCTTTAGGAATAATGGGAGAATAAGGAAATAGTAGTGTCTATATGAATTTCTGTGGAGATATCAAATCAAATTTTTTTAATTATTTTTTTATTTTGTAGAGAATAACCAATAATTAATACTAAAGATGGTCTACTAATTTGAAGTAGCAAGAACTAGGTGGATTGGAACCTCCAGCATCTTATTCCTAGTCTTTTGGTAATGACTTGGAATAAGATGGTAGGAGTACAAGTTGATAAATTTGCAAATATCCCAAACAGTAAATAAAATATTAATAACTGTAAAATGAACAGTTCAGTCTAACTCAGCTCATTTAAGGTTGATCTAATGAACTCATGAGCTAAAAAAGGACATTTCATCTAGACTGTGAGCTCAAATGAGTTAGCTCATTTAGCTTATGAACAACTCATGAATTCATTTAACAAAATCTCTTTGTTAATGATAGCAATTTCATAATTACAATAATATCATTATGAAAAATCGTAATTCAAAGATACTATTTTTATTTATTTTTTATTATTTTACAAAAATATAATTGAAATTTAATACTTATACTAATATTTTTTTTAACGAAATTATGAATTTTATTTTATTTTTTGTAAATAAGCCGGTTAATAAGTTGCTTATCCCAACTCATTTAAAAATAATTCGAGCTGAATTTGGCTCAAATAAAATTGAGTTGAGTTGAGCTATGGCTCATGTAAGGTGAGATGAATTTAAGCAAGTTGGGTTAGCTCACCTCATTTAACACCTCTAATGACCATAACTGATAAAATTGTACCTCGAATAAGGATCCCCATGAGTAGATAGCTTGTTGTATGGGTACTGTTAGAAATTCATGCTTAATTCAACCTAATAAGATCTCATTGAGTTAATGGTTGTCCAAGCTTATAAGCAGCATTGCTACCGAACTCTTGACTGATGTGGGATTGAAGGAAACTTAACAGTTCCCCTCCACACGGATAGAGGTGGTCTCACAAAGCTACGGTAAGACTGTTTAAAGACAAAACTCAAGTCACCGATCAAGTCAGGCCCAACTATGATACCATGTTAGAAACCTAGGTCTAATTCAACCCAATAAGATCTCATTGAGTTAAAGGTTGTTCAAACTTATAAGCAGCACTGTTGTCGAACTCCTGGCTGATGTGGGACTAAAGGAAACTTAATAGGTACTATAGAGTTCAGAGTTCTGTTTTTGATGTGATTTAGTATATAGCATAGCTATTTCATATGATTGATGAATTTTGCTTGCTAGAGAACCTTTGCGTATAGGGTGGACTGATTTCATTATGAAAATTATATCAACAACTTAAGGGCTCTAAATAAGACTAACTCTTTTCTTTTGTTATAATGAAATTACTGTTTGCTTGATGTGGAAATACCCAAACAAAAGGGTGAGTAGCATCATGCTAAATTTCACTACAAGAACTGGTTTGTTCATGCAATCTTGTTTAGTTGAGAATTGGTATAACTTAGATATGTGTTATATGTCATTGCACTTGCTTTTCTTGAAAAGTAGATCGAACATAATTATATACATCCTGTGCTGCCGACTTAGCTCTCGTTGTTTTTCTGTTAGTTGTTTTTAATAAGTTCTCTATTGGTGCAGGGAGACAACTGATTCGTATACCATTGCTGCATCACCAGGTTTTGGAAGTTTTGGACCCATTAGAAACTTAAGCTTTGGAAGTTTTTCTAAAAGTAGCTTAGATCTGGATGGAAAGACTCCTTTGCTCTATGATCATGAAAGAATTTCTCAAAAGGATGATATGGATAGGATCTCAAGGACACAGTCATCATGGTCAGACAAAAGTCAAGTTCGGAAACAGCTGACTGGAGAATTACCCATTGGTCAGGGTTGTAGCTTCACACAAACAGTCTTTAATGGTATGTTATGTTGTTGCATTTATATATGACACATTGGTTTGATTGTTCTCATACATGGTGATTATATCCGCCAATGTAATGAATATTATCCTAATGGTTATGAAGGCTGGACAGATATGTGTTTACTGTATAATTTAAATTTGTTATAAGGTTGTAGATTTAATGAATTTATTGTACTACATTTTCCTGGGACAGGAATTAATATAATGGCTGGGGTCGGGCTTCTTTCCACACCATTTACTGTAAAAGAAGCTGGATGGGCAAGTTTGGTGGTGCTGGTTCTTTTTGCTGTAGTTTGTTGTTACACAGCATCTCTCATGAGATACTGCTTTGAGAGCAGGGAAGGCATCATAACTTACCCTGACCTAGGTCAAGCTGCCTTTGGTAAATATGGGCGTATAGTCATATCTGTAAGTTTAGCATATCCTCCTTTAAGCTATTTTTCCTGGTATGTCTTGTTTAAGCTTAGTTTTTTCAACCATCTAAGTTTAAGATCCAGGTCGATAGGAAGATAATAAGTGTTTGGCTTAGCCTATATGTGACTTAACTATTTTGATTTTTTTCTATGTTTGGTTGATCTAATTTTGTGTTTTGCACTTGATAATTAGTGCTATATACAACTATTTGCATCTATCAGCTTACTTTATTTCCTAGAAATCCAATTGACAAGTACGGAGATGGAAAAGAATGTTGCATTTAATTGAAACCTATGTTGTACTTAATTTATCTGATACTAATTTTCTTTGGATTTGTTGCAGATCTTTTTGTACACAGAGTTATATGTAAGTGAGATTTGAATCCATTTCTACATTATGACTGAACCTTTTGCAAAGGTCCTTCTCCAGTTTAATTAGATATAACTTATCATGTGCAGTCTTACTGCGTGGAATTTATAATTTTGGAAGGAGATAACCTTACCAGGCTATTTCCTGGAACATCCTTGGACTGGGCTGGATTTCATCTGGACTCCATCCACTTATTTGGGATTCTAACTGCACTGGTTGTTTTGCCAACTGTTTGGTTAAGAGATCTCCGTATTATCTCATACCTTTCAGGTGTAACAAACAGCATATAGTAAGTGCCTCAATTTTTTGAAAGAGAAATGACTCATCATGAATTAATACTTTTTTTCCCTTTTGCAGCTGGCGGGGTCTTTGCAACAATTTTGATAGTGCTATGTGTATTTCTGCTCGGTACAACAGATGAGATAGGGTTTCATCATAGTGGTCATGTAGTAAACTGGAGTGGAATTCCTTTTGCTATTGGAATCTATGGATTTTGCTACTCTGGCCATTCTGTGTTTCCTAATATCTACCAATCTATGGCTGACAAAAGTAGATTTACTATGGCGCTAGTAATATGGTAAGGAATGCTGGGTTTTGACATTGCAAACATGTTTTTGCCTTCCTTCTTCATGTGATCACCTGCACCTTTTTTGTCATGCAGTTTTCTATTGTGTGTTATAATATACGGGGGTGTCGCAGTCATGGGATATCTTATGTTTGGTGAAAATACACTGTCCCAGATAACTTTGAATATGCCACCTCATAACTTTGTCTCCAAAGTTGCCCTGTGGACAACAGTAAGTATGAGAAGCCATTAATGATTTCATTTTTAAAAAAATTATTAAAAAACACATGCTTGAAAGTTAGATAAGTTACTAAGGTTGCTTTTCTTGCTTTTTTACAGGTTATCAACCCATTCACTAAATATCCTTTTGAACTTTATATCAGCTTGTAATAAAAGTTTTGGACTTCCAGGACTTTATGCTTTTAATTTTCCTTAACACTGAACAAGTATGCCCTGCTGATGAACCCATTGGCAAGGAGTATTGAGGAGCTGCTGCCAGTTGGAGTTTCAAATAGTTTCTGGTGTTACATTCTTCTTAGAACAACACTTGTCGTTTCTTCCGTTTGTGCTGCCTTTCTTATTCCTTTCTTTGGTATAGCTTCAACCACAACTTTAAGTTTTCATCCCATATTTGTTAGAAGTTCTTATTGAGTGGGTTTTAGATACCCATCTGCATGTCCAACCCATTCCTGATTTGAAGTCATTGCTAGAATGAGCTTTCACTGCTAGTGAAATGAGATCACATTTTCTTTGAAGCGTGAAAAATTGAGTAGTGTAGTTGCTATTTTCAGAACATTTTTGAACGAGCATGTTGCATCTGGATTTTTAATCCCGTTAAAAACCAAATCTTGCTATTGTTGCTTTCAATATTGCTAGATTTAATGATTTTTTGTAGAATTCATTTGATCAATATTTAGTGTCCTTAGCAATAATAAAATTTATAGAGATTGATAAGCTCTTTAACCTACTTCTTATGCTTGGTGAAAGTCAATAGCTAAACTACTTGTATTTTTTTTTTCTATTCTAGGTCTTGTAATGGCCTTAATTGGTTCCCTTCTGAGTATAATAGTGGTAAGCATACATTTTCTTTTCGTAATTATATAATTGCAATCTCCACAATGACTATTTAGGCGATTGCTGTCCTTTTCACTTCTCATGTTTTGACAGAACTTTTGTTATATGGCCTTATGGACCATGGCACAGGTGCATATTTGAAATTACTATTTTTTTTTGCCCAGAATGTACTAAAAAACATTTTGTCTTCAATTAAGAATGTTTATGAGATTAGACATATTATTCACAAATATAATAGAGATTTTTGACTAGTTTTTGTTAAAAAAATTGGATCAAATGGTATAATCACAAATTCTCCCTCCCAAGATCCTTCTTAGAAAAATAACAAATAACAGAGAAATAGAGAATACACAACGCAAGAATTATAGTGGAAATTTCAAATTGGAAAAAAACCACTTTCGTTATCAAAAGACAATTAGAGAAAAATTCACTACGTGGAAAATTGTTACAATCATACTCTCAGTAATTTTCTCACACACCCAAAAGACAAAAGCAATTACAAGCCCAAGAGAATTTTCCCACAAAATTTTCTCGCTCAAGAACTTCTTATACAAGTTTTTCTCTATTTTTGGGATGATTAACAATGAAGAAATAAAACCATATTTATAGTCTTTAAGTTCCCATTTCATATGCCAAACATTTCTTCATTCAACAAAATTAGGCTACCTAATTTTCCTATTCTTTATTCAAACAAGGTTAGGTACCTCCATCTTTGACAATATGATAAGTCACCTTTCATGAATTTTCTTCTAAATTAGGCATCTCTTATTTTGACTAACAAACCTAATATTATTTTTAATCAATCACAACAATCTCCATCTTGATTAAAAATAAACATAATTACCACTATAACACTGTCTACTCCAACAGTCATAATTCTCTACACCGAGAATTATCATACTCCACCATAAAGAGTACACCCACTTAGAATTAATCAACAATTCTAAGAATTTCACATCGGTTCATGTCTAAAAAAAACTTGCTAAAATTTATGGTGCAACTCTCACACTTGGTTTTCTCGAGAGTTCATCAGCCATCGACATCCTTTCCA
Organism: Hippophae gyantsensis; assembly: GCA_030763125.1. Taxonomy (NCBI): domain Eukaryota; kingdom Viridiplantae; phylum Streptophyta; class Magnoliopsida; order Rosales; family Elaeagnaceae; genus Hippophae; species Hippophae gyantsensis. The sequence continues at coordinate 2,477,544 of CM061035.1, forward strand.
TCACACCCCTTGCATCTATACTAAGCCAATGCTCGTGTGTAAACTTGTGGACCCGTTACCAGTAACACACCCTCTTTCATGGCAATATTTAGAGACTAGTGGCATGCCATGAGGATGTACACGCTCTTTTCAAAGAGCATCACTATAGTCTTTGAAAACAGACATACTATTAGCGTCACCTTCAGTATTTGAGCTTCTTGTCAAATCAGTTCCACCCTTCGGACAATTTCTTTTGAGGTGCCCAGATTGTCCACACCCCAACACACTATCTTCTTTTTCATGAAATTATTTTTCTTTCGGTTGTCAGCTACCAATACTGAGTTTTCAGGCAAAATATTTCTTCCACAACTCAGTCTTTTTTCTTCAGAAAATAGCTTGTTAGTAACTTTTGAAAAAATTACTTTCTCCTTTCCATGAATCAAGATAGGTTTCATGTGATCATAAGAAGATGGAAGAGACCAGATGAGCCTTAAAGCTATATCTTCATCATCAAGTAACTCCAATGGTTTCCAGTTCAGAGACAATACCATTGAGAACACTGAGATGGTCAAACATAATAGTTCCTTCATTCATACGCAAAGTATGAAACTGCTCTTTCAGATACACCCGATTTGAAACGCCTTTTGTTTGATACAATTCTTCAAGCTTTTCCCAGAGTTCTTTGGCCATAGATATTCCATGTACATTTGCAAGAATTTTTTTGGCCAAACAAATCCAAATTGTACTTGTAGCTCTTAGATCAAGATCTTCCCAATCTCCATCACTTATGTTGGTTTTACTAGACTCAATACCAATAACAGGGGTTGGTTTTCCATTTAACGCCTTGTGTAACCCGTATTGGATCAACAAATCTTTGACTTGTACTTGCCACAAGTCAAAATTGATTCTCCCATCAAATTTCTCAATGTCAATCTTGACTCCTAATATTTGTCTTCTTTCTTTGAAATTGGCTCTGATACCAGTTGTTAGAAAATTTGGATCAAATGGTATAATCTCAAATTCTTCCTCTCAAGATCCTCCTTAACAGAATATCAAATAACAGAGAAATAGAAAATACACAACACAAGAATTATAGTGGAAACTTAAAATTGAAAAAAACTACTTTCGTTGTCAAAAGACAATCAGAGAAAAATTCATTATGTGAAAAATTGTTACAAACACACTTTTAATAATTTTCTCACACATCCAAAAGACAAAAATAATTACAAGCCAAATAGAATTTTTCCACAAAATTCTCACTCAAGAACTTCTCATACAAGCTTTTCTCTATTTTTGGGATGATTAACAATGAAGAAATAAAACCATATTTATAGCCTTCAAGTTCCCGTTTCATATGCCAAACATTTCTTCATTCAACAAAATTAGGTTACCTAATTTTCTTATTCTTTATTCAAACAAGGTTAGTCACCTCCATCTTTGACAATATGGTAAGCCACCTTTCATGAATTTTCTTCTAAATTAGGCACCTCTTATTTTGACTAACAAATCTAATATTATTTTTAATCAATCACAACAGTTTCGACTATTCCTACATGAACATCTCGATCATTTATGGTCAAAGGTCATATTATCTTTGAGCAGCTTTGGGAAACATGTGGGAACGGTGATTACATCAAAGACATTTTTGGTAATTAATTTACTAAACACATCAAGTATATGACTTGGTTACAAAGATTATAGAATGATCTTAGAAAATGCTGAAGGGTTTGACTTGGGACTTGTGTATTCATCCTGATTCTTGACCTCTAGAGATTTATTCGGATTGATCTTTGTCTGCTACCTGCTAGATTTTGCTTAAAGCATTTCCTTTCTGATTAAGCAAGCTCCTTTCAAGATTAAAATTCTTCACATTCAAATTCATTTTGTTCTATTCAGTCTTTATCTGATCTGAGATATGAATGAATGTTTTCTCACTGATGCTTCTGTTTTGGTAATTTTTTAATGTCACGTACTTAATTGCGACTAATTTAATGTTTGATGTTATGAATGCGTGTTTGGTTCAGGCGGTAATAATGCCAGCATTATGTTTTCTGAAAATAATGTGGAGAAAAGCTACCATGTTGCAGGTATGTTTTTTTTCCATATTCTTCAGTATTGCGGATTGCTATATGGAAGAATATGTCGTCCCCTCTTGTCCATCTCTATTGCTACTCATCATAGTTCAGTAATACGTATTTTTTCTCATATCTTTAGGAAATAAAACAAAATTAGTCCATGAAGTACATGTTACTTCTAATTTAATACTCCCTTTTTCTTATATACTACTTCCCTTTATGTTCATGCATTGCTTTTCTGCATTATCAGATTGTCTTTAGTATTGCAATCTTGGCAATAGGCGTGGTTAGTGGCGCACTTGGAACATATTCTTCAGTATTGCGGATTGCAAGTAGTTACTGAACCACTTGCACCACATCCATTCAATAATGCGATGATTATTCTATTGGCTTGGGTCCAGAATTCAAAAGCTATTTTTGGATGCACAATCCCATTTTTATTGTCCTCAAGTCTTCAGAGAGTTGTACTTGAAACACTATCAATTATTGTAGCACCATAAATACTAAGCAGCACCAAAAGATGGTCATTTACTAGACATAATGTATTGGCATGTATGCAATAATCATCGTTGGATACTGAAGAACGCTTTATTTCATTGACTTGCTTCTTCTAGACATACGTGTGTGTGGGTGCGCAGAGAGTAGGAAATACCAACCTGTTTATGCACGAAACATCACAGCTTAACAAATGGTGTATGGTGTGGTTTAAGAGAGAATTTTATCCCATGTCCATTTTTAGCCACCGTTTACAATAATTTCTTGTGGTTTGAACATGTGTTTTGAAAAGGGATGAGTGGTCTTAATGACACCAATAAAATACTTGAAAAACTAGTTATATGTTGTCATAAAAATATCATATTTATTCTGATTAATGAAATACATATTTGACTCTCATGTTCCCTCCGCTTGGATTTAATTACCAAGCTTAATCATCACAAATTTGCTTGTATACAAAGCATATTCCTTAATGTCAAAGATAACATGCTTTGTTGTGGAGATAATATTAGAATTTGAATACTTAAAAAGTGAAACTAACTAACTAGGACAAAAAATAAAAGAAAAATAAATATAAAAGGCATATGATAAGGTTTTTTTTCTTCTTTTTTTTCTTGGTTTGTACCTTGTATGGTTTATAGTTGATGTGCATTTTGGCCCCTTTTGATTGGGCCTTTAGTAGTACAATGATTACAGTTTAAAAGACATAATCTAGAAAACGACATAATTTAGAAAACGATTGACAACAACAAACCACCGTATACTTAAAGAGAGATAAAAGTAGATGAAAAAACACGTGTAGTTGTGATGGATTGAAGATTTTATTTTTCTTATTTACTCAATTTCTCTTATAAATTAACAAGTAGCCCTTCCACTTGTAATTCTTATTGTACAAATTTTCCCAAAAGCTCTTCTAAGTAAGAAAGAAAAAGAAGGCTTGATGGGTTATTATGTATGCAGAAAAAATGAGAGTCCACCTTTATCTCCAATTCTTCTGATATTAGCAGTAATAATAGCCTTAATAACCATACCTTGGTTTTTCACATCTGAGCCAGAGCCAGTGCCAGAACCCATCAAATTGCAGATCAATTGGGTGCTTATAGCTTTACCACTATTGTTGTTAGCCATTGTTCATTGGCTTTCTACAATGGAAACCTCAAGAAAGCCTTGTCCTATGCCTCCTTATGTTTATTATGGTGGGTGTTCCTGCAAATTTGTGAAGAAACCTTGCTGGTGTGCCAAGTTTTAATTATGTTTTTTCTTCCTCATGTTTCACTGGTTATTCTTTGGTTCGAATCTGTCGTTCCAATTGATCGTTTGATAAAAAATAATCATGTAGCTATTTTCTTCTAAGATTCGAGGTTGTTAAAAGTCTTAACTTTTAATCTTAATTTTGAGTGCTCCAAAAAAAAGTCTTATCACTTTGTAAAATATGTGTACATATTTCGGCTACGTGTAATTTTGCCGTTGTAATAGATTATGTTTTATTTTTCCGTCCAAAATTATAATCAAATATTAGATCTCTTAACCACAATTCCTTTAGGCAAATCCAATTACTCAGAACTCCAAAATAAGAGTGTATTTTTTTGTATTTAATTCCTACCGAGTAAAATTGAAACAAGAGAGTTGGATTGGTAAAGCTAGTACTATGAACATTTAAGACACTATTATTTTCACAAAATTACCTTTGTTTGCAACAGAAAAAAAAATATAAAATGTTAAAGAATAATAATTTAAATATTATTGATTTCTTGTACGTGCGAGTCTCATAGTTTCACAAACGAAATACAAATTTTAAAAAACTATTTAATTACGTACGCTGTCTAGAAAATAAAAGTATATATAAATAACATTACTCTTTTTATTTCGGGCATTTTAGAAAATAAAATCTAATTTTGTAGGTCCCTACATATAGAATTTTAAGATAACAAAAATTTTAAGAATGTGGGTTACATGGACGTGTCCAGATAAACACTTCGATATACAAATTTTCATTAAATTTAAACATGAAACACATATTATTTTTAGAAAAAAAAATTAGAATTTTTATTTTTATAACATATGTCCTAATTTCAATCCCTACTTCGTCCACATCAATACAGTCATAATTAATTTGGTAAGCTTCAATAATGTCGTTCACCAAGCTATAATCAAAAAAGAATAAATGTTACCGCTTGGAGAACTAAAGCTACTCATGAATTGAAAATTCTACGAATTAAACTTGTATTGTAGGAATCTTACAAAGGAAAAGAAGAAAGGAGAAAATAGAAATTAAAGATCGAACATAAGAAAAAGGAAAAAAGAGAGAGTAGAGAAATGAAAAAATTAAAGGTATATTCTCAATATAGTTTTTTTTTTTTCTACGAGAGATTAAGATTGACAAAGAGATGTAATAGATGTTGAAAAATTGAAAGATCACATAACAAAAACAGAGATACACCGACTAAACCAACCCAATTTTTTTAATATAAAAGAAGAGATATTTTATTAATACAATAAAATTATTTATTCAAATAAAATTAATCTATACCTAATTAAAAACTAAATAACGAAACATAAAGAAAAATAATAGATCTATTAATTGTATTATTAAATTTTGAACATCTTCATTTTATTTATCTTTAATTATTTCATCAACCAATTATAGCTGTTTTAATAAATATTTACAACTTATTAAATATTTATAGATCTAAAAATTATAAAAATTTACAAAAAAAAAACCTGGTTGATAAAATATTTCATATATATAAATACACTGATAACAATAAAAAATTATTACAACGATGAGAGAGAGAGAGAGAGAGAAAGAACTGGACGACGATGAGATTGAATAAGTTTGATATATATATTCCTTAAACCAACTTCATTTGGTAATTCATCAATCAAAAGGCAAAATTTTAGGATCAGAAATCAGGCCGTACATTAATCACTTGATCTTCAAATCAACCTTCGAAGACTAGTTTTGTTACTGTACTTGTACATTTATTTTAATTGGAAGCTGCACTTCATGAACAGTGTAAATGGAGCTTCTGACTGGCGGGTTTTAGTGGACAAAAAAGAGGATTAAAATTAAAGCAAATGTTATATTATAAAAATATTTAAAAGAGTCGTTTTGTATTACGGAACTAAACGTTGGATTTAAGCTAACTTTAAGCGTAAACGTTGCAGGGTAACAATGTCTTATTAACCAAATAGTATTAATTACACATAATAAACATGAAACTTGTTATAAGTAATAATTTAATTAATTACTCTTAAAACTATCAAGTTACACCGATTTTTATTTATTTTTTACTTTAACACCCTTGACTCTGAGTCACCATGATCATTATTAAAAAAAAAACTGAATTATTTTGATAATATCCTTGAAGAAGGTTAAAACTTGTAATAATTTATGGTGGACTAATATTAGGTAACATATTCACGAATAAACGATGGTACAAGTAAAGACAAAGAAAGTTGCTTAGACTTGCCAAACTAGTTAATGGCGATTTGACATTGGATTAATTGGTGTAGTCTCAAGCTTTATGATAACCTCTGGTTCAAATCAATCTCTTCATCACAAGTTTATGAGAGCGCGATGATGACTGTGAATATGGGAATTATAGGAGTAATACTCTCGAATGTTTAAAATAATATCATAAATATTGTTAATGTTTCAATAATATTATAAATATGTTTAAAAATTAATTAATATTAAAATTAATAAAATTAAATAATATTTTTATACATAAAATAACAAAAATAATAAAAATAATAAAAAATTAAAGATTATTAAAAATCAATCATTTTTAAAACTAAGAAAAATATTTTTAATAAAATATATAATTTATTATAAAATAAATAATAAATAAATAAATATCAATATAACATATATAAAAGAAATGTATAATATCCTATTAATTAATAGATAAACCATAATGAATAAATTATCAAAAAATTTCAAAAGAATAAAAAAAAAATTAGATAAATTAATTTAGGATGAATTCAAATATTAATAAAAATTTATTTTAAAGAAATTATTAATACACTGATAAAATTAGAATTGATAGATAATAGAATAATAAATAAGAAATATGTTTTATTATGAATAATTCATGATAACTTAGGATATCAAAAGTTCAAATTTACAAAATATTATAGGTTTGTTATTAATATTTATAATAAAAACTTAACCAAATGTTAAGTTTAACTTATGAATCTAAAATATGATATTTAATGAAAGAAGAAAATTATACATTTTTAATACACTACATAGTAGAATATTCATTAACAAACAATTATAAAAATTTAATAAATAGACAAAATGAATTTATAAAAATAGAAAAAAAATTCAAAAATTCGGACAAATAATAAAACAAGAAATATTAATAGACTTTAAAACACCAAAACAATAACACTTAGATATTAAAGCAAAATCTTTAATATCAGGAAGAAAAGGTAATATAATAAAAAATAATAATGTAATAGGATTTACTTTTATAGACCATGAAAAGAAACTTCTAATAAATAAAATAAGTTATAGAACTAAAAGAATAAATTCAAATAATGAAAGTATTAGTATATGATGTAATACTATAAAGAAAATAATAGGAAGATGTTTAAAAATAAATTACAAGATATAGAATTAGAGCTTAATAGAAGCCCAACAAGCTTGTCAAAAAATCAAATAATAATAAGAAAAATCTTGAATATTTTAGTAGAAGAAAAAGATATAACACAAGAATCAAACATTAAGTCATTCTATAATATAGATAAAAGCCAAAAAGAATTTATAAATGAGATAAGAAAAATTAATAAAAAATTACAACATGATATACACGAAGAATTTACAGAATTAAAAATAGATATAAATAACATACTCAGAAACAATCAAATTATAAGTCATAATCTTTATCCATTCAAAAGATTAAAAGAAGAATTACATAGAAGATCAGATGCATTGATAACCAATAACGAAAAAAGAAAAAAAAACGAAGAAATATCTAAAGATAAAAAAAGTTATAATTATTATTTAATAAAATATAGAAAAGAATTAGAAGAATAATTTATGGACCTTAAAAATAGGGATATAGAAAATTTTATTACTTTGTTAACACCAACTAATAATTAACTAAGAAAAAATTATGGTGAAAAACTTTGTACAAACAAATAAAAAATTGATATGACAATAATTAATAAGATTGATTATGAGTCAGAAATTATGACCTCAAAAGGTCATATAAAACCAATTTTATTACCAACTCTTAATAAAAAAGTAACAATTGACTTACATAGGGAAGAAATGAATAAACAAAGGTTAGACAAACATGATATTCTTTATAGAAGGAAACAATAGTCCCGAAATAGAAGAATGATTACATCGGGAAACTAAAAGTTGTATCCTGCCATATTTCAAACTTTATGAAAGTTATATGTCTAATATTTTAGATTTGGACTGCATAAGAGGTTAAAAAAAGCTTTAAATAAATATGTTAGTGATATGAGTGTAATCATACAATTATCACAATCAAAATCTTCAACTTATAAAATCCTATTAGCTTACAAAATAACAAAAAAGTGTTAAAGTTTGATTTACAAATTTAACAAAACAACATCTATTAATAAAGAGGAACTCCCTAATAGGTAGAGAATACTTAAGAATTTTAGTGAATGAAATATATAAGAAATTTATCGAAGAAGATAAAGAAAGACATATCAATGAATCCAGTGAAAATGAAACTAAGGAAGCCAAATTAAATTTAATAAATATGAAAATTTGTAACATTTGTTATATAGATTCTTTTATTTGTGAATATAAAATGTATTATCATAAATTATCACTCTCTATAAAATAAATTTATAAGGAAATGTTATTATAGAAATAATTTAAAACACTGCATAAAAACTTAACAGAATGATGGAATAAAAGAACTAGAGAAATTATACTAGATATCCTAAGACGTAGAATATGAAGTCTTAAAATTTTAATAATCATCAAATGTTAAGAAAGAAAAAAATATAAATAAAGAAGAAAAAATGATAAAATCTGTTATAATACAGAATGTTAGAAAGTATTGGTGTAATATAAAACCCTACATTCAAAAGTATAAAAAAATGTAACAAAATATTCAAAAGATATAAACTCAAAAAATAAGATTTTCAAAAATATAAAATAATGTAAAATAGAGAAACTTATAAGAATAGATATTTTGGAGAAAATGTATAAATCTCCAAAAAAATTATTGTTTATTTGAGAAAAAGAAATGTAAGTGTTGGATCTATAATAATGAAAGACATTATGTCAATTAATGCCCAAATAGCTTTCAACATAAGAAAGAATTTAAATTTTTTTTACCAAAAATTTACAAAAAGTAATTTTTTTAGAAAAAGCTTCTAAGATGAAACTAGAATAAATTAAGTAATCATATATAAATGATACTTACAATATTTATTTATTAGAGAAAATTGAGGAAAAATGACTGATTCAAAATATAAACACTGAGAATATAGGTAATTTTCATTAGAAAATAAATGATTTGTATAATATTACAATCCAAACAATACCTATATTAAGATAAGATTGAAATTTAAAAATTGTATCAATTATTATTTACGTGCATATATAGATATAAGAACTAGTATGTGTATAACAAATAAATATGTATTTCTAAAAGAACACTAAAAACACGCACCAAAAAACTTAATTATAAGAATTACTAATAATAGTACAATAAATATGAATAATGTTTTAAAGCATATAGATATAATAATAAGATAATAAAATTTTCATATTCCTACCATATATTGACAAGAAATAAGAGTTAATTTATTGATAGTAAAATAATTTCCTAAGCTTATATCAACATTTTTTCCAATATTTAAACAAAATAACTCTAACAATACTAGATGGAAAAATTATTTATTTATCAAAAAAAAAAATTAACTGTATTAAACCCAACTTTTATGCAATAATATAAAAAGTTAAAACATGGTGAGATAGATACAAAGCATCAATAAAAAATTTATTTAGAAAATATTTCAATAGATATAGAAGAGAAACAAAACTAAACTATTTTTCTTAATGAAATACACAAAGGTAAAGTCCAAATAGGTATCAAAAAATGACTAAAAACAATAAGCTCAAAAAATCATTTAGATTTAAAAATTAATAAATCTAAAATAATTACTAACATAAAATTAAGAGACCATAGCAAGGTTATTAAAGTAAAATAATTGATTTATACTCTAAAATACATAATTAAAGTTGAAAAATAAATTTAAGAACATTTAAAACTAAATGTCATAATACCAAGTAATTGATTTCACTCTAGTCCAACATTCTTAGTTAAAAAAAGAAGCTGAAAAAAAGAGAAAAAATAGTAATAAACTTTAAAGTTTTGAATAAAAAAACCATTGACGATGAATATTTTATTCTAAAGAAGGAAGAATTATTATTATTAATAAAAGGAAATAAATGTTTCTCAAATTTTGATTTTAAAAGTGAACTTTGATAAATAAGACTAGATGAAAAATATCAAAAATTAAATATATTTAGCGCTCCTAAAGGATAATTCCAATGAAATATTGTACTATTTGGATTAAAACAAGCTCTATGTATTTTTCAAAGTATATAAATAACATCTTTAAGAAATTACACAATAATTATTGTGTTTACATAGATGATATTTTGGTTTTCAGTAATAATTTAAAAAAATATTATTTAGATATTATTAATATTTTACAAAAATGTTGGAAGTAATGCATTATACTTTTAGAGAATAAAGCAGTAATTGCTCAATAAAAAATTAAGTATTTGGAGTTAGAAATCGAAGATGAAAAACATAATCTAAATCCACATATACTAAATAATATTCAAGGATTTTCTAGTAAAAAAACCTATTACAAAAATTTCTTAGATGTTTGACATATGTTGAAACATATATTAAGAAATTTATATGAATGCAAAAATAATTATAAGTAAAATTGAAAAAAAATCATGTCTAAAAATGGACAAAATAAGATAATCTATATATGGATAAAGTAAAATCATAGGAAAAAAATTTACCAACTTTAAATATGCTTCATATGAATATTCGAGAATAGTTTTGAAAGCAAAAGTAAATAACAAAAATGAACATCTTTATAAATATACATCAAGATATTTTCATGATCCATAATTAAATTATCATAGTAATAAAAAAGAGTATTTAGTTGTTAAAAAAACTATTAAGAAATTCGCAATATGTGTCATGAGTTTTAGATTCATTATTATAATTGATAACAATAATTTTGATTTTTTAAGGACTAATATTGTAAGTAATTATAAATAAAGAATATTAATTAGTCAGAGACGACAATGGTTTAACCATTATAATTTTGATGTTGAACATCTTTTAAGAAACAAAATAATTTAGTAGATGTTCTTACTAGAGAATTAATACTTTTAACTATTTTTGTTGTTACATAAATGAAACATTTTGATATCAAGATAAACGTAAAGAAAATAAAAAAAATTTCAAGAACAATTCAAACTGTTATATCTTGACAAGTCTTTTTAGAGATAGAAAATAAGCAGAAAGAACTTAATTGTTCAAAAGAACTCTTAGAGTCCAAAAACTATAAATGAGAACCCTCATCAAAAATTTAATTTAAGTAAGGTAAAACTTTTGAAAAAAGAATTTGAAATAAGAAGGAATAACCTAACAGTTCAAAAGAGAAAAAAAATTATGAAATAAAAAAAAGTTTAGTTGGATTGATGAAGTAGAAAACGAAGAACAAAAAAAGACTTATGTAATCTACAATGACACAAAATTAAGAAATTATAACAATTAGATAGAAGCAAGTAAAACCATTGTTGGGTTTAATAGAGTAACTAATAGAATCTTCACCGATAACATAAAAGCTGAAGATATTTATGCCAATTACAAAACATCAATATTAAAAACTCTAGTGAAATTGTAAAAAAAATACTCTACAACATTACCATAACAACCATTATCACCAAGTAGATTAAATTTTTTAGGAAAAATAGTACAACCACCAATACTATTCAAATAGGCAACCTTCATAGAAACAACAAGGGTAATACGACCATGGAAACAACCTCTAGGAACACATCAATCATTGAAGAAGAAAAATATCAGTACATGAATTTGTCTAAACCACAATGGTTAAGTCTTTATAACTTAATCACAAAATCTATCCAGTAACACATTAAACATATGAAATTCTACACCATATCAAATAAATTTTTTATAGGAAGTAAATTTAATATTCTTGAAGGAGTTAATCTAATTTTTCTCTAAATGGTATATCATGCAGGTCTTATTGAGAACTTGTATCCAAGAATTAATTTAAATGAATTAAATTATTTTAAAAAAATATCAAAAAGGTTATTAGAAACTTCAAAAAGAAGATTAGTAGGTGAAAAACTTATTTATCTCATTTTTTTAACATAGATTTTCCAAGCCCATGATACTTTTAGAAAAAAACATTCAATATGGATGAACTTTATATATTAAGAGCCTAGATATTAGGATAAATTTACCATGATTTAGAAAAATTGATAACTCTATTTGAGATTAAAACAAACTATTCGACTAGTAAAATCATAATCATTTCCTATAATAATATGACTCTCACCAAAGAAGATGGTAAAAAATTTAACAAATTCAAGGCAAATTTCAACAACAATAATATATAAATTTGTTAAGAAATAAGGAAGATTTTTTGCTTCTATTCTAGAAAAATCACAAATGGATTTATTATATCAATGACTGAGAAGATGAAGATGTGTCATCATCTATGTCATCAAAACTATTGGTAGAAAATGACAAGAAAAAATGAAGATGAAGGACTATCTCTAGATGACTATAAAGAAAAATAAAGATGTAGAGCCTACATCTTTAGTCGAGAGCATAAGCTAAGGAAAATAAATAATTGAAATCCAAATGTCAAAAGCAGAAAAAATAGATGAATTATTAAAATAAGGTTAAAATAATAATTTTTTATTTTGTAAACAATGATTCTTTACTCTATAAAAAGAACTCATATTCTCATCAAGAAGACAGTAAAAAACAGAACATATTCTATATTTTACAAAATTATTTATCTAGCAGTTGTGTATCTAAGAATCATGAACAACGAAAAATCTCTTCAAGTTTCTTAACTGATTTTTAATATTGTAATAATTATCAATATTATGAATAAAATATTATATTTGTATTATTTTCTTACTTCTTAGTAAGTCTAATTTAAATACAATAATATGTACGAATGTAAAAACTTCACCATTATTATAAGAATATTAAGGTTTGAATAAGTTAAAACATATTAAGTGTAATAAAAAAGATGAATAACAGAAATAAAAAATGTGATAAGCTCGTTAAATTCAAGTATAATAATTATCTTTAAATCAATTAATAATTTTAAATATTTAAATATTTATTTATAACACTCATAAAATGATAAATAAGAAAATGATAATAAAAAGATGCTATAATAAAAAAATTAAAAAATTATTTTTGATTAATAATATAAAAAATTAACAAGAGTTACAAAATTAACCCATAAAATAGTATCAAAATATAAGAAAAAAAATACATTTTTGAATAAAAGGTTAATTACGTACTGTATTAATAATAATATTAAGTAAAAAGTTGAGTACATTATTATTTTTTTATTAAAGTTATGCATATAAGTACGTTAAAAACTAGGGAAAACATTTAAATTTTCCCGTGAAGAAGTATATTTACTCCTCTTTTCCCAATATTAAAGGTTTACATATAAAAAATATATTATACAATTAAATTATTATTGTTTTTTATATATGTAAGGGATAAATTTTAGGTAACTTTTTCAAAAGTAAGTAAATTTTTTTTTTTAAAGAAAGGTAAATAATGCAAACGCACCCATTATAATATATAGTGGATGTACGGCAACCAGGTCAAAAGTTGAAATCATAATGAAAAGGAACATCCTAAGGCCATGTTTTGCATCCTGTGGAAACCGGTGGTACGGTAAGGTTTGAAATGATATTGTTTTTGTAAATGAAATTTTTGAAAATAAAAACTCTACCAAAAATATTAAAAAATTTATAACAAAATTTTACGATATCAAAATTATCAATAATTTATATTTAATATATATATATATATATTTAAATATTTATAATAATCAATAAATAAATAAATTAAAATATTATAAAATAAATAATTAATTTTTTTAAAATAATTACATAATTTATTTAATTTTATTAATAAATATACACAAATAAATATATTTAAAAAATTTATTAATATTTTTGATATTTTTAAAAAAATTTATTAAAATTTTAACGATAATATTTAAGACATTTTAAATAATAATTATATTTAAGTAATAATTTTATACTAATTTAATTAAATAATATAAATATAATATTTTGATATTAAAATATATAAATAAAAATATTATTACAATAATATCAACAATAGTATTCATATTTTCATCATTGCGGTACAGTACATAGTCGACATAGGTTTAAAAGAAAGAACACAGTCGACATAAAGCAGTTGGTGATGACTGGTGACAGTTGCTTGAATTAATGATGACTTATTTATGTAAGAAATATAATAATGAACAAATAAAAATCTAAGATTAAATATAAATTAAAATAATCTGGTTATATAATTAAAATAAGTAATAAATTATAATGAAAAATAAACAGAGAAAAAAATGATCCAGTCTTGTAATATAATTTTATAAGATAACGTTTTCCATGAGTATTTGAAAGAAAAGAAAAAAATTGCATTTCAAGATAAAATAATTAAGCAGTGAAGTTTAACCACTATAAAACGAGGTCGGTCGAATTAAATTTATACATTATCTTTTTTTATTAAAATCTAATTCTATAATGTTTTTTTTTAAAAGAGTGTCCAAGGAAAAATTCGATTGCTTATATAACTTTTAAAAAATACAGTTGGATTTCAAAACCAATATAACATCTTTATTTTCATTCTATAGTTGAAATTATTACGTCTCAAATAATTAATTATAGAGTAATTTCAATAGTTTTATTTTCTTAAAAAAATTCGAAAGTAGAAAATATTAAACCATGCAAATTAATAAAATTTAAATATTATTAAAAATAAATTTATATATAATTCTATCGTATTAAAATCTAATTCTATAATATATTCTTTTAAAAAAGAGTGTTTGTGAAAGAAAAATTCGTGGGATAAAGTGGTATTTTTTTTGTTTTTTCTTTTGACAGCATGGTCACTTATATAACATTTAAAAAAGATATTTGTATTTCAAAACTACTGTAACAATTTTATTTTCATCGGATAGTTGAAATTATTGCTTCTTAAAGTAAATTTAATAATTTTATTTTATAAAAAAAGGAAAATAAAATTCGTATGTAGAAAACATTGGACCATGCAAGGTCTATCGATTTCAATCATAATTTGGAAGCGAAATCTTATATAAAGTTTTTAACGTGTATGTTCATTTTTTTTTTGAACAAATATAAAACAATTTTTTTATATTTTAAGATTAAATTTCAATCAATCATAATATTATTTTAAAATATAAATATATAATTTGAATTATACTAAATAATTCTCACTAAAAATGAAAAAACTCCGATTTTCAACATCAATTGTATTTATATATTTTAAACTTGAAATAAATTTTAAAATATGAGAAATAAATTTAATAATATATACAATCAATTTTATATTCAATAAAAAAATATTATATTAATTATAATTTATAATATATATTAATGTTTATTCGTTGATTTTCACACAATTATCCTTTGATATTTAAAAATTTTAGACTACTCTAATAAAAAGGAAAAAAAATCTTATTCAACTCATTTTATTTTGTTTTTATTTATAAAAGAATATATATACTATATTTTAGGCATTTTTTTAACTGTATAAAAAAAATGAAAAAAAATACAACCAAAAGGAAATCAACGGCTTAGAATAGCTAGCTAGATACAACTTGAGTCAATAATATCCAACCCATATTTCACACTGGGTTAATTTTGGCTATAAATACATGAGGCCTTCAATTCTGAACCTTCCCCTGAACTATAGTTCTCTCCAGACTGACTCATAGGCCACACATAAATGGCCTACACAACACGAAATTCAATTTTAGATACCTTATCTCTAAATCCACTACCATACCCAGTTCTGCTGATCTTAGTATTGATCTCTATCTTTTTTGGAATATCATGGCACTTCTCTTATGAGTCGGCTGTGGAAAGTGCTAAAGAAAAATTCAATTGGCTACTTTTAGTGATACCTGTAATACTAGTCATATTTTGTTGGTTGTATTCTATGGGATCGTCGCCGTGGGAACGTCGCCGCCAAACCCACCACCAACCGTCAGAGGGTAGCTCACCTTGGGGTGTGGCAGCTTTGATTGTGGTGTTGCTGGTTTTGTTGCACTACCAATCTTTCTTCCTTGATGGCTGGTCCATATAAAGTATAACACTATAAATATAGGCTAGCTACTTTTATTTTTTTACCGAAAAAATTTAATGCTTTATGTTTAAAAAATAGAAATATTATTTGGATATCAGTAAAACTTACTTTGGGAATAGTACTACTTTAAAAATAAAGATTAAATATGTTTATTTTTATATAAGTACTTTTTTGGTGTGTTTTTGTGTTTTGTGCAACATAATCTAATTCTAAGAATTAGAGTGTTGTGCTTTTTAGACTAAAAAACCATGTGAATGTTTCTTGTGTATGAGTTCTTAGATGTAATTAATAAAAAATAATTAGTATGGAATTATTGTTTACGTTATATATGATTAGATTTCTCTGTTATATGGTAAGAGCCTAGGATTTTTTAATCTACCAATTTACACCAAGCTCTGATATTTAGTTTACACTCATAATTTCGTAGAAACCACTTTATTTTAAGATTCAATTCAACTCTAAGATTGAATAAAAAAGCAAAACCTTTAAAAACTGAAAATCAAGAAGAAAAAAACACACTATGTAAATTGCTTTGAAAAGAAGAGTAATAAAACGATTATAGAGTTAAAACTTAACATCGAATCAGAAGGGAATAACTCTAACTAATAAGCCTCTCATAAACATACAAGTAATTACTCAAAACAACAAAAAGAGAGAAGGATATGTCTATAAATAAGTATAATTTTATATCTATATATTTTGATTTAAAATAAATTATGTGATGTTTTATAAATCATAGATAAATTGAATGAATAAATGCAACATTTCATATAATCTAAATGTCTTCCTAATATTCTCATTGTGTTATAATTAATATAATGTCGAAAATTAACAATATTTTTCTTGATATTATACGTATGATATTATTGAATATGAATAAAAATATTTTTTATTATTTTAATGTAATTTAGTGAGAATATAAGAGGGGTTGTCTTCCTAGGGATTTAATCAATATTTATGAAATTATTATGTCTATAAATAAGTATAATTTTATATCTATATATTTTGATTTAAAATAAATTATGTGATGTTTTAATAAATATACTTCATATTAACTATCACATTAAATATTATCAATAAAATTATCTTTAATAATATTTAATTATCTTGTAAATCCTCTCAACCAGATAACAAATTTAGTATTGTGTATGGATAAAAAAATCATTTTTTGTGGTTTTGATAATGTCAAGTTGGTTTTTTAAGATACTGTATTCTTAAAAATAGTAAAGATATAACCATATAATAACCTTTTGTTCTTATTACTTGTAAATTATCCATTTATAATAAAAAAATATCACCAAATTTTTTTTTTAAACATCAAACTAATATTTATTGTGCATTTTAAATATCTAAGAATTCACTTAATTGTTAACTAGCGAGTTTTATTAGGTTAGATATATTTCGGTTAACTATATTCATAACATCTATTATATTAAGCTTAGTACATACCACAATATATACAAGAGAATCATCGACATTAAAATAAGGATATTTTTTCATATAACTCTTATCCTCTTAAGTATTAAGATACTTAAATAAAGACATTAAAATGAGTGCTCAAAAAAACACTTACATATTTAAAATCAAACATAAAAGGTCTTTTTAGTATTGTTTCAACAAATGAATGTTGAGACAAAACATATTATTTTTAGTTTTAACTATATCCATACCTAAAATTATTTTAACTGGTCCGAAATCTTTTATTTTACATTCATTATAAAGTTAAGATTTTGAAGATTTAATTTTAGATTTATTTATATAAACAATTAATTTAAAATAAACATAATTACCATATTCACATATTTCAAAATCAAATTTAATATATCATTATTTTGGAACCTGATTAATACTATACAAAGATTTTTTAAACAAACAAATAACATTTTATTTTCTTTTTAATTCAAAAACTTGAGATTGTTTCGTAGAAATTTGTCATCTAAATTACCATGTAAAAAAGAAATTTTAACATTAATTTATTTAATAAACATGTTAAATTGTTCAACTAAATATAATAAAATCCTTATACAGATAACTTAATAACATGATAAAAAATTTAAGTCAAATCAATACTATGTTTTTGTGCAAAACCTTACAATTAATCTAACTTTGAACCTTATAAGTTCAATTTCTTGAATACCTTTTTTTTTAAATAGCTATCTACAACCTAATAGTTTAGATTTTTTAAACTTTTCAACTAAAACTCATGTATCATTTTTAAATAATGAATAATACTCATCTTTTATGACAATCAACCAATTAAAAAAATTAATAGAATTTATAATATTATCAAAAATTCTAGGTTCAGAATCATCTAACTCATATGTAATAGGCAAAACATAAGAATTTAAATAATAAGAAACAAGTTTAAAGACAAATTAAAAGTTAGGGTATCTTTTTTAGAACAATAATAGACCTTTTAGACCTATCTAATATATCAACTTAAGGAAATTATCAAAAGGACTAGAATTGTCCTTAGAAGTTCCTTCATCCTTACTATCATGTGTTCTATTAATTGTAGTATTAATATGATAAAGGGATTATTGGTATCTCCACCTCATTCTCAATATTGCTATTACTATTATAAGAGGATATATCACTAGTATCTACTTTAATTGAAGTATTTATAATTTTAAGAGTAAAATAAGTGGATTTTAAATCACAATAAAATTGAGATTTATTAAAAACAATATTACTATTTTTATTTTATTGACCTCGATCATTACATCAATAATAATTCAGTATATAATTTCTCATTTATAATATATCTTAAATGATATAATTGAATATAATTAAATAGTAAAATTGAATTTATAGAATTTTATAAAATAATTTTTTTTCCATGTAAGTTGTTTTTTTATATAAGAGTCTTACTTTATTACCGTCACATTATGATATGAGCAATTTAATTCTCTAGCAATTCAGTTTATTTTTTTAACGTATCAACTATGATTTAATTAAAGAAAATATTACGTAGTATTGTTCTAATTAAATTTAAATTCATCCTAACTTACAACAAACATACACCAAATTAAAGAGAATATTCGAGCTTTTAAGATTTAGGGAGAAACCAAGTTGAACAAAGCTTGGTGTAAGGTTTCCGTTTTTTCCCTCCAACTGGCTCTTTATACTTTATTTTCTTCCATATTCTTAGCAAACGTTGTCGCAATCCATGTTGCCATTAAAAATAAAGCTCTTTAAATGATCCATTATAAATATAATATTTTTTTAATTAAATTCTATCATAATCTATATATAAAATCAGATTAAATTGTATCATAATATATCGATTTATAAATTAAATTAAATTAAATTAATATATATATATATATATAGATTCAAATATAAATATTTTTTAAATTATAATTTTAAAACTAAAAAAATTTATAAATATATAATTAATTAAGATATAATATTAAATTATAAAAAAAGTGTTCCAAAAGTACACCAAAAACATATCGGGTAATGTATTAAGTGATCACTAATTGTAAGTTTTTGTTTCTGTAAAGTAGCCATAAAAAATAAATTTTAATAAAATATTATTATTTAAAGTATAGTAAAACAATATTAAAATTAAAAAATAAATAAGATATAAAAAAATGATATAATAAAAAAATGGAGTTATTGAATTAAAAAAATAATTAAGATGATAATTATAATTTTTATTAATAAAATTATGCACAAATCATACGATAGATTTAATTAAAAAAATACTTAAAATTTGATTTTTTTTTATTCTTCCCTTCTTTTCTTAATTTTAAACTATTAAATTAAACTACACAAATAAAAAAAATACGACGAAAATATTAGAGAATAGTAAGCCTCCTTGACGATCAATCACGTATAAAATCTCCACGTATGCATTTTAGATATTCACGTTTACGACACCTGTCATAATCATACCTTTCATGTATAGGGTGATACCATTTGGTATACTCACCTCTAGGCTCTAGCCCATCTCATACAAGCTGCTCGTTTCATCGGCCCAACTTGATTTTCATTCCATAACATCTTCCGTATTTTTAACCAATTATTGCGAATCCAATTATCAATTTTAGCACCTTCTTCAATCTTCATCAGTACTAGTAGTATGATCGGCAGACATATCAGAAGATGAGTAGAAATAATTATATGAATTAATATTATTTGCATTCAAAACATAATTATCAAATATTAATATACTACTAATTATAATTGATATCTTCTTAACAAATCTTCTTTTCATTTTTCTTAGGATTTCATTTCTTTATTTTTGAATATTGTTGTTGTAATTTTAATTTTTTTACCCGGTTCTACTTATATCGATGTACATATATAACTTGCTTTAATTTAGAATTTTAAAATAATAAAACTATATAATTGAAAGTTGTGCAACCAAAACTTTCCCTCAAAACGCACTTATCAGGAAAGGGGTCACCTAGACTTATAACCAACACATTGTTGGTTTTTCTGGGCGATGTGAGACTCCAACACTCCCCCTCACATCGGACGGGAATACCGCAAAAATCGATACCCGGTCGACACAACAACCAGACATTGGGAAACTCAGGGGAGCGGGCACATCGGGACCCCCAAGGACCTGCTTTGAAATCAAATTGAAAGCTGGGCAACCAAAGCTTTCCCTCAAAACGCGCTTATCAGGAAAGAGGCCACCTAGACTTATAACCAGCACATTGCTGGCTTCCCTGGGCGATGTGGGACTCAACACTCCCCCTCACATCGGACGGGGACACCGCAAAGATCGACTACCTACCCGTACGGATTTAACCGCAAGACGGAGCCGAGCCAGGAGCGTGCACATCGAGACCCCCAAGGACCTGCTTTGATACCAAATTGAAAACTGGGCAGCCCAATATTTCCCTCAAAATGTACTTATCAGGAAAGGGGCCACCCATACTTATAACCAGCACATTGCTGACTTCCCTGGGCGATGTGGGACTCCAACACTCCCCCTCACATCGAACGGGGACACCGCAAAGATCGATACCCGGCCGGCACAACAATGAGACATCGAGGAATTCAGGGGAGCGGGCACATCGGGATCCCCAAGGACCTACTTTGATACCAAATTAAAAGCTGGACAGTCCAATGTTTCCCTCAAAACGCGCTTATCAGGAAAGGGACCACCCATACTTATAACCAACACATTGTTGGTTTCCTTGGGCGATGTGCGACTCCAATATATATTACATTTGTTATGAATTAAAGAAAACATTAGAATATTAAGTGAGTTTAGAGTCTCAATAATAAATCCATAAGTGGTATATTTTTTAATTATATTTTATTTTTTAATAGGGTAAGAGAATGAAAGAATTTGGCCTCAAAATATATCTTTTACTTCCACCTACACCTAGTCACCTACCAATAGAATATTTTGAAATGTTATATATAACTATATATAATATTATTTTTCCATTTGAAGCGTAATAATTATTTTTACATTTTTACCTTCACTTAGAGACAATAAAAGTTAATTTATTTTAATTTTATCCTCATTTTAATTTCATTAGCCGTTTACTCGTACTAAATAAAATATTAATAATAAGATTTATATTCAATTATATTTATATTAACGTTTTCCTTATTTTTAATGCTAAGAGATTATGTCATTATATTTTTAGGAGGCTTTTGAACCATTAGAAGAACCACTAAAGTAAATATTAATTGGAATAAGGGCATTATCAAAATTGAATCCTATATTTTGTTCCGTATAAATTAATGCATCATCAAAAATATAAATCATTTTCCTATTAATGTAATCTTTAGTATGCTTTGGGTTTAGGCAAACGTCTATGGAAATAACAATATTGCAATTCAAGTCATGACGTGTGTGTATACGGTATATTTTGCAATAAATTTTATTAAATATTTTTTAGTCTTTATAATCAAACTACACTCCAACTTTTTGTGAAAAAAATTATATTTTATTTATTTAAATAAAAAATAAATAAAAATAAAAATATATTAAATTGTCACAATATAAATCGTTTATAGTATTTACATTTTTTATTTTTGACTATTTCAATTATCTAAAATGTATAATTATTTTTATTGATGATATGATAAATCTTCGATCTATTTTGATCATTCATGTATTGATATTTTTAAGTTTTAAATTATAAAAATACTTAAACCAAAAATATACTAGTTATATCTAAATTTAAAAATAAAATAAACTAAAATATAACAAAATATGTTTAAAATTATTCCTAAATCAAAATGTATGTAAAAGAAAAAAAACAAATAAAATGGAGGATATAGTGAAATAGATCTCTTATAATAATTAACTCTCACACCAATAAAAAAACGAAAACAATAGGCGACTACATCTACTTATACTCCAACCACTTGGACACTATAATATTCCACAAAAACAATGATCTTACATGTAGCATTATTTTTAAGGGTAGGATTAATGGCACAATATTTTTGATTGTTTTCATACATATTTATTATTAATTTTAAAAATATTCAAATATATTATTTTTTGTTTTTAATATTTTTTTATGTCAATTGAAATTTATAAATGATATTTTTAATAATTTTAAAATTAATAATAAATATCATATAAAAAAGAAAAAATAGGTTGTTGTGATAATCCATAATGGACAAAACAAAATTACATATGGTGTTGTTGATGTATACTCTGTATTCGATCGTGGTAAGAGTTGATAAACCATTGCTTCTTATGTCATGATCACTTCATAAATATGTTAATTATCATATTTTTCATCTTCATTTACACTTTGTAAATGCATGACATTACATGCATGGAGGGACACATGAATATTTTTAGTAGGGGTTAACAAATTCATAACTAGTATATTCTAGATGTAATAATAGATAAATTTAATATATTAATTTTAAAACATTTAATTTTGTTCTTTTTACTTTTTAATTTAATAGAATTCATACAAAAATTTAACTTTATTGATAAATTTAATTCAAAATCAATATATTTATAATATTATTGACATTTTTTAACAATAAAACTATTCATCATAGTCAATTTGATTGTAATATACAGTTTATGTTAAATTTTGTAAATTGAAGTTAATTTTTCCTTAATTTTGTAACAAAACAATTAACATTTTGCTGAAATAAATAACCAAATTGATCCTAAGTATTTATGTTATCTAATAATTCTTTTTAGCTATTATATTTATAAGTACATGCAACGTCATTTTTATGCTTAAATCAAAGAATATGATTAATTTTCATAAATTTTAAGATAATTTAAAAATAGTTAAAATCTCAATAATTGAGTAATTTAAATTGCATATTCTGAAAAAAGAGCAAAGCTAAGGCAATAAAAATTTGTAATTTTTTTTATGATAAATGAAGTTAATTTCACCTTTTTGAGAAAATAAATCTAAAATTTTATTATTATTAGAGTTTGGACTTTTTCTTCTAAAAATAGAATACGATAATATGATCTATAAAGATGTTCAAAGTAAAATATAATAATTAATAGATTATATGATAAATTTATTATCGAATTTTTGTATGCTATGGATTTAATACTCAAAAATAAATTTGATTAATTTAGTAATCTAATTTCTCTATTTAGATTAATTTGATATTTCAACTTATCCAATTTTATTAATTTGAGATCATATTTTTTTTTAATTTCACCGATCTAAATATTTTTAAGAATATTAAATTAACTAATTTAAAAAAAAATTAAAATTTCAATATAGGCATATTGGAGAAGTAAAATACTAAATTGATCAAATTAATATTTGAAAAATAATTACTCGATTCATTTACAAATGTTGGTGTACTATTCAATTTAATTAATAAGTTTTATTTTATAAATATATAGATTGATACTGCTTAGATTATTTTGTTCGAAAACTTAGAGTTAAATATGGTATTGCAAAACTAAATATTGAGGTATTTTTAAAATGAGTTGAACACTGTAGATATTTTTTACTATTGATACAAAACCTTAGGGGCATAAATTATATTTGAAAAAATAATAAAAATAGTATTTTTAAAACTTATAATTATAAAATAACACATTAAAACTTATAATCATAAAAATAATATGTATTATGTCTAATTCATATATTTTCACTATTAAAAAAAATATGATACATTATTTTATTTTGAAAATCGTTTAAATTAAATCACGAATATTTAGATTCTTTAATGTTAAACGTCGTCTAATTTAACCACATTTAATACCATTATTTATTATTTTTATTATTAAAAATTTTAGAGGTGTTATTATTTCATAATTTCTCATTATATTTGAACTTATAAAAAAGAATAAGTTCAAACTATCTAAAAATATAAACTTATTTAAAATTTATAAAAATAAATTTTTTTATGAAACTTTATAAAAATAAAAAAAACCTGTTTCTTCTACAAATATATAACTTAATTTGATAAAATTTTCTAAAATTAAAAAGTTGTTTTTAAAATAACAAATTGTTTATATTTTTTAAAATTTATCATTTGGTTGAATTTTTTTAAAAGTATAAATTATTCAAATTTGTAAAAGTAAAAAATTATTCAATCTTTCTAAAAATATAAATTTATTCAAAAAATTTAAAAATAAAAAGCATCATTTGTTAAAAGTATAATTTTTTATTTAATTGTCTTGAAATACAACATTATTCAAAAAAAAAAAAAAAGACCGATCGAAATGCCTGTTTAATTTTATTATCCTATTATATGTCGCCAAATTGAATTTTAATACAAGCCTATTTATATTACTTTCATCTATATACGTGGATATATATTTAAAAAAAAATATTAATTCAACGAAAATTTTAATACATTAAATAATCCACTACAAAACATAAATATATAAAATTTTACACACATGACAGAAATAATAATCTTTGACCTTCTATTTCTTTATCTAAATTATTTTTATGCTTTCATACATATCATCAAACAATTTTGATTAACAAAAAATATATATATATATAACAAAAACAATTATAACAAATAATAATAATAATAAATTTATATCGACAAAACATGTCAAAAAATATATTAAGAAAATCACACTCAACCTTAATCATCAACATATATCATTTGCCACGCATACATTTTTGATATTGATGTTTACAACACTTTTCATAGTCATGGATTTCAGATTCAGGATCATACATCTTAATACAAAGTCCTTTAGCCAATCTCAAGCAAACTTCTCGTCTTTTGGGCCCAGTTGGTGATTCCTTCTCTAATGTCTTCCATATTCTTAGCCAACGTTGTCGCATTTCTATTATAACAGGATGTGATAAAAAAGAAAGCTGACGTATACTTACTCTAATTGGAAACAATTTCTTCATTTTATGGTGACCAGTAGTATTGTAAATATCAATTTTACCCTCCTCATGACCAATACGATGATCAGTCGTTGTAATAGTATATTGATTGGCAAAGAAATCAGAAAAAGGCGAAGAAGAAAAAGATGATGAAGTTATATTATTAGCCTTCACAACATAATTATCAAATATTAATAACGTAATAACTATAGCTAAAATCATCCTCACAGCAACCCTTAATTATTTCTTATTTCTTAACTATAGTTCAATCTTATGTATATAATGTATGAACTGTTTAAATTTCAGTAAGAGAATAAATCATTATAAAATTCATTACTTTCCCTTTGATTCATAAGAAGAGTTAGCTATAATTAAATATTTATTAATAGCTATTCGTGGATTAGACGAGATATTTTGGACCTGTTTAACGACCTTGGGTAGTTTTTTATTAATTGGATTTTTCTCTTCTTTCCTCTAGGAAATTTTGAAATATTAAGTTATATATAAAACTAGTTAATACGAACCCAACCATTTTAATTTGTTTGAATTAGAGTTGACTAGATTGATTTTAGTTTTTTTTTTCAATCTTCAAATTTTATTTTAATTTTTAATAAACAAAATAATTATTACAGTAAATTTTATGTTTTTTTAATAAGCAACACACAAAAGAAGGAAGTAAGGAGAGGGAGTAGAGACGAATAGAATTCAGGCACACATTCTAAAAAGCTAACTAAAGCTAAATGAATTTTTAAATATTTATTAAGTTTATGATTTAAAAATATTCTAATTTTTTTTCAAATAATAAATAAACAAAAAACATATATTACAATTCTATGTTTTGAAAATTTATTATGTAATTTTATATCCATCAAACATATATTACATACATAAAAAAGTGTTTAATAAATGATAATAATGTGATTAAATAAACACTAATAAGACATATTTATATGATATCTCAAAATATAATTCAATTAATTATATAAAACAAATATTTTTATTTTTATTTTTTTAAAAAAATATTTAATAAAAATTATAATATAAAAATGATATTATTATAACGTCACAAAATTTTCTTACTTGATAAATCAAAAAATGGTACTTTATGTAAAATAAAAATTTTTGAATGAAAATAATATCAATCTATAAAATTAATAACTTAACAGTTAAAATTTATAAAATTCCATAATATATTAAAAGGTAAAAAAAAAATTCTTATGTCTTACAAATTAAACCAAAGATTATCTAAAGTATCAATAATTTTTACAATATGTTGCCAAATCTTCCTCATAATTATTTAAAAATTAACGAATGAAACTTGAATGAACAATGATATAACTCAATAAGTATTACTTGGATGAGTGATATCACTCACTAAGTAAACTTACCTTATTCGGATTATTAATCAAATATAATACACATAAAACATAATAAGATAGAAGAAAATATTAATAATATGCTTATAAGTACGGAGTATTGCATGCATATATCTATGAAACAATTTTTAAAATGCTTTTCTTTCGTTAGGATTACTATGAACTATCCATTAAATTTATTATAATAAAATCTAACATAATTACGAATAAAAACATGTGTAATAAGCCTTAATAATAAAATGAAATTTCGTATCTTTTCCACACACACGTACAAATGTGTCCAAACCCTAAGGAGTCTTATATCTCTTAGTATAGGTACTTACAAAAAAAAAAAACAAATCATACTTATCATCCTTAAATTTATTATAATTTATATTGTATCATTTTAAGATACTAAACTTATATATAGATGATTAAGTCATATTATCTAAATATATGCCTACTTCGAGCATTTGTTTACAAAAAACTTATTCCTTTCAAAAGATTTGTGTCAATAAAATATATTAACAAAAACATACTTGTAATGAAATACATGAATTATGCAAATGTGTGGAATGATAATCGAATGAATATAAGAAAACTTGCAACATAGATCACATATATTTATAAAATATTACTTCACATGTAAAATAAAATAACACAAATACATTTTCATGGCAACAAAGATAGACACAATCGTCAAACAATTATTTAATATTTCAAATAGAGTTAATCTACTCGATAAGATTAAGTCAATAGTTAAAATCACGAACTAATTCAATTGAGATTAGCCTAAATAAATTATAGTGTTAGATATATTTGGTTCTTAAAATATTTTAAAATAATAATGTATTCTCGAGTGATTTTTTTATATTACTATTTGTTAAAAATTTGGATTATTACAATTAGGTTGGGTGTAATAGAGTCTTGTGAGATTTTAATATAAATACAAGATATAATTAATTTTAAATTAGTTTTGGATTTTTTAAAAATAAATTTAGTACAATAAAACAAGAAAAATTCAATTATATGTATTAAATTGATTTAGAGTAAAGACTTGGTTGGATTAGTTAAATTTTGAACATATTTACAACATATTTTGTTACATAGTACTAAATTTTTTTATTATATAATTTTTATAAAGTAATATGTTTAATCGTAAAGTGAAATGATATCATAAAGAATAAAAATTGTACTATTATGTAAAAAATTAATACTAATAATAGATGTGAATCTAAATCGTAATTAATATTTTATTCAATATATATATAAATTTAATTTTAAAATTATATGTTTTAATTTTTTTTATCTACATACTATAAAATTTGAAATTATGTAAGATTATACATAAAAGATTCCCTAATCTATTAGTATTATCAAAGTTTTTTAAAGAAAAATTATCCAAATTTAAGTCTATCTGATCAACTTAAGTTAAATTAAATATATATCGTTATTATTGAATTCAATATGAAATTTTGTACACTTTAAAGCTTTTCGGATAATATAATGATTATATCTTCGTATTGTTTTTTTATCATTTTAAGAGAAAAACAATAAGCAATCAATTAATTGTTAATTAATAAAATAAAGCCTTAATATTTTTTTTCAAAAAAATATTATAGGATTTGTACCATGATCTCAAGGATATGAGTCTTACGAGCTATCAAATTGCTTTATCTCGCAAGGAAGACAATAACTAGAAGTTAATGGACAAATAATGATTAAATGCATTCCTCTACCTTTTTAATTTTTGAAATGTAAGAAAAATAAAAATAAATTTAATATTGATTTAAATAAATGTTTATAATTAAAATTTTTTATTGGTAAGAAAATTACTTAAAATAAATTAAATATTATATAAAATAATTATAATATAATTTAATATATATAATATAAAATATGATATATAGATTAATGTACTGGTTATTGGGCTGAGAGTATACACTTCCGCGATCAATAATCTCTCACTATCTAAAAAAGATAGACAGATGTCAATACAATGTGTGGAAACGTACCAAAAGCTTCGTAGGACGGGAGTAGTGTATAATTTTTTCTTTCTTCTCGCGGCGGTTCCTAGCCTTCGTTTTTTTCGAAATCTCAGGAAAATACATCACGGTAGCTCAATCCCGAAAGAGTGATAACGGATAAAAGATGTCGGGAATGGGGGATGGGTATGTGGGTACATCCCAGGACGCAGTTAGGATCCGAAGGCTGGAGAAGCAGAGAGAAGCCGAACGCCAGAAAATTCAGGAACTTAAGAGCAAATCCGCTTCTGATAAGGGCGAACCTGGACTTCTTCAGTTCGGTTCTAGTACATCCGAGGTATTACCAATATTTGGTTCTTTTTCTCTATCAGCCATGTCTGAACAATTTTTGGTTTTCAATCTATTAACTTGATTGTGTGTATGTGTTTCAGATTCTTGAGACTGCGTTTAAGAAGGAAACTGTTGGTTTGGTTACAAGGGAACAATATGTTGAGAAGGTAAAAATAGGGTTATTGTTGTTGTTTATGTAATCTAGTGTATTTTATTTGTTGTTTATCTAATGAAAGGCGTTCGGTACTAACTTTAGAGGCTTTGATTTCGTATTTATTGTAGAAAGTTACTATTCGAAACAAAATTGAGGAGGAAGAAAGGGAGAAACTTCAAAAGCTACAACAAGAGTGAGTGTTTTTTCCTTCTTTTATTTGTGAAATTGAATTAAGCTTTCATACTCTTTTGGGGTCTGTTATACTCAATTGCGCTTTGCTTTTCAGGGAAGAAGAGCTTCATCTACAAAAGCGTAAAAAGAGGAAAATAAAGGGAAATTCTCGTTTGTCCTTTACAGATGACATTGAAGATGGAGATGAAGAAGATGAGGAAAATAGTAAGCATTTTTAATTTTTGTATTTGAAGCATCGGATCGAGAATTTTGCTAGCATACTAAATTGGTTAAACCATTATCTCATTTTCAGTGAGAGATTTTAGCCCTATTCGTAACGAGGATTTAATATTTGCCTTCTTTTACTTGTTATTCGGCAAAAGGGGCTGTATTTGTATAAAACGACATGAATAAGGAGTAGCTTGCTACAAGCCTACAAGTATGTATCTTAGCAATTAAGTTAATGTGATGCATGATTGAATTAACACTGTGTTTGAGAACACTCTTAGCAGTTAAGTTAGGCTGTGTTCGAATTGTCTTTGAAGAGCTATTTTTCTAGGATACCAATATTTCATTTCTATACTAGACTAGTTGTAGGGAACGATCTTTTATTTTGGGAGGATCCTTGGTGAAATGATAGCCGATGCAGTCTTTTCTCCCAAATTCTTCCTTACTACTGTATTGGTTGGGCTTCTGGTCCACATTTGTATATTTTTTTCTTTTTTAAATGAAAAATGTTTGTTTCCTATCAAAAAAAATTGTGGAACACAATGCATGATTCAATTACTGAAATTATTGATATATACTAGTCCTACGTCTAGCTTCTTGTGCATAGGGCTATATGTTGGTGAAAATTTTGCTTCATATCATAACCAAATGAATTTTTTTATCTACTGGATAATTGGTGTTTTGTTGTGTAGATAAAATTTTCATTTCTGAAATATTTTTATCATTAATTGAGCAGTAGTTATTTCTAATTGGAATCTCTGATCTTTGTTCTTGTGTCAGTTTTTTTCTTTTTAAGTTCTCAGCTTTTATGGGTTCCTAGTGTCAGAGATATCACTGCATTCATTACATTTTTCAATGTTTTTGCTTTCCACAGAAAATTTGGATTCAACAAGACTTCGATGTAGTAAATTTGGTAAAGATCCAACAGTTGAAACTAGTTTCCTGCCAGACAGGTCTGACATGTCACTCTTTTTATCTCTCCCTCCCTCTACCTAAATTTTGCTTAAAGTTTCTAATAATGCTGTTTCAGTGAGCGTGAAGCTGAGGAACAAGCTGAGCGTGAAAGGTTGCGGAAACAGTGGGTTATTCAGCAGGAGAAAATACAAAGTAACTTTGCATCTGAACATGGTTTTTGTGACGTGAAATTCTTGGGGTAAGCTTTATACTCATTAAGTTTCATGTTTTATTTTCAGGTGAGCCACTTCAAATTACTTACAGCTATTGGGATGGAACGGGTCATAGGCGAGTAATCCAGGTAAGTGGAGCTCTGCCTTACTTGATCTATTTGATTTTATCTTGGTTACTGGATCTATTTATCTTTGTATTTTTTCTTTGTAATTCAGGTACGCAAGGGCGATTCCATTGGAGAGTTTCTTCGAGCTGTTCAGCAACAACTTGCCCCTGAGTTTCGAGAGATTCGTACTACATCTGTGGAGAATTTGCTTTATGTGAAAGAAGATCTTATCATTCCACATGTAAGATGATTAAAAAAATGTTCAAGTACAGTACTCTTATAAGCTTTTCTGGAAGTTTGCTAACTAGTTCTAAGTCATTTGTTCTTTTGTGTAAGTACAGCAGCATAGTTTCTATGATCTAATCATTAACAAGGCTAGGGGAAAGAGTGGACCGGTATTGTCCTTGTATCTTGCCTTTTTATTTTACTGTATTTTGGTACAATTCGTTTTGGCAAAATTGATATTCTCATGGAAAAGATAAGAATAGAAAGTAACTCTAAGTCCCCCCCCCCCCCGAAGTTGAATCTTGGAGAATTTGATTTTTTCTTTATTATTTCTCATGCCATACTGTAGTTTTTTTAACCAAACATGTTCTGCTGCATTTGATGGGGCACTTAGAATAATGTGGTTTCTGTGTTATGCAGCTTTTTCACTTTGATGTGCATGAGGACGTGCGGACAATTGCTGATGCAACGATTGAAAAGGATGAGGTATTCTCCTTTGAATTAAGACCTTGGTATGCTATGTATGTAATAGTTGTACCACAAGAAATACATATCAGTGGTTTCTTATTCATGTTTTTTAGCAAGTATAGGAACAATGATTCCTCAATATGAGTAACCACCAATGTAGAGATCATTTTCAAGAAAATTTGGGTGATTCGTCAACCATTGCATCAACATGTATACTCTACTCTTAACCAATCGGATTCTTTGCTTGTTTAACTTTTACATGTAAAGTAGTACTGTCTAAGAAAACGGATGCATTAATTAAGCATTTCATTGGCATGGAGTACCACGTCAGCTATATTCCATAATCAATGAATAATTTCTCGTTATGCTATCAAGGTAGAACAAAGAAACAGTTAGTAGTTGAACAGATCACGTAGCTTAACTTAACCACTTCACCTTTCTAAGAAAAGGACAGGTCTGTGATGCAGATTTAGTGTCTGAGGAATACTTAGCCTCTGAGATTGTTGTATATGAAAATCCAGCTCCAACTGGTGCATCTATGAAGATTATGTTGGCTACCTGATTCATTTTCATTGGTTTTTCATCAATCAAAATTGTTCAAAACAACTCAGATTTTAGCTTTTGGTATTATATTAAGGACATTAATGAAATATTTTTTAAGATTATAGTCTCTTATTCCATGATTGAGGATTTAGTACAAGTGATGTAAAACTCCCATTATATCACCTGTATCAAAAGCTAATGGACCTGCAATCGACGGAAGAGATCATTAATACCATTTCTGATACAGCATATTTACATAGAGTGAATTCAAACCAAATTTTACCAATAGGCACTAATAATGAAACTACTGTTCTTCCGCCATTGTCAACTAGTACTATTAGGTACAACAGTTGCAGGAATGATGATGGTAGGGAATTTCTTTAGGATACAAGGTTTTGAATTTTCTATGGTCTTATTTATTTGACTTTTGTGCAGTCTCATGCTGGGAAGGTAGTTGAAAGGCACTGGTATGAAAAGAACAAACATATTTTTCCAGCATCAAGATGGGAGGTAACACTCTCTCTTTCTCTCCCCTCAATGTGTGCTGAATCTGAAGGAAACGAAAGTGCTAGCAATAAGGATATGGGTTATATTGCTAGCTAGTGTACTCTATAAGGGATTAAAGGGCGTGTGCTCCTGGAAATGTAGGCACTTATTAATTTTCCTTTCTGTCTTTTACTGATGACAGATATATGATTCAACGAAAAAGTGGGAGCGGTACACCATCCATGGAGACTAATACCAGTGATATTCATGAGATTCTATATCATTTGTGATCTGTCCAGTATTGATAGTCGTTGCCAACTGGTGATCCACATTTTGTGCATGTATTTCAACACCTATCACTTATTGCTCTTTTCATTCATTTGGATACAGAAAAAGGCTAGGTCCTAACACACTAACTTATATAGGACTTGAAAAGAAGGTTGAAGATTACTTTGGCTTCTGCTACTTGAAATTATTATTGAGTGGTATTTGTATCCGTGCCTGCTCTTATATGAATTTTGAACGTATCGAGGACCCAAAATGCAGTTTTTTCTTTCTTTCTAGTTTTAGTGGAAGTTTTCTATAAATCACAGGTTTTGATAATATATAGATGTCATGTACACATTTTGGGACATTAGTCTCCAAAACTCATCTATTTAAGGCTCGAGCTAGATTTTGAAGTTTTGAACTTGGACAGACGCCAACTTTTTTGTTTAAAGAAAAACAGTAAGATATTGTTCTGCCAAGTTAAAATTACCCTACTTATAGCATGAAAGAGGGGAAGCGAGGGTTATTGATGGAGTAGTTCTACAATGGGATGAGGAGGTGGTGGTGGTGTTGACGGACAAATTGTCTACGACAAGGGGCGGAGCGAGTGGTCCTCTTCGCTTGGATAATTTTTACTGTTGTGTAATTAGTTTTACAATTATATATATTTTATAATAATCAAAATTAAACAACTTATTGTGCAATTTGTCTTTTTGTGAAGCATTATAATTTTTAATGGCTTTGTTATTTTTATACTACATAATTTAATATTCTATATATATATAATTAAAACACATTTTATTTTTACTATATCACTTTTTATTTAGTAGAAAAATAATATTATTTTTTATTTAAAAACCAATAAAATTATAGCATACATAATTGATTATAATTCAAAAAAATTCAAATTATATGTAGGGATATTTTTAATTTTTATATTTTTGACGTTTAATATCATGTGCTTCGTGGTCATTGGAAAAAAATTATGTCTCTGACCTCTCTCTACTCCTTAGGTAGGTCATTATAGTTAAAGGAAGGAGGAAAGGGAGAAAGGGAGGAAGGGAAAAGAAAGTTTCTTTTAATACTAGGAGAAAAAAAAGATTATTTGTAAAACAAAAGGGAATAATACTAGGAGAAAAAAATGAATAAGTTATTTTATTGTTTTAGTTTTTATTTGTAAAATCTTGTTAATTTAAAAGATAAATATTATTATTTTTTATTAATTTCTGTCCAAAGAGAATTAAAAATGTTATAAGTTTAAAGAAGTTGTAGAGAGAATAAGATTCCTATAATGAGTCACGTAAGTTCATAACTATAAACATTATTACCCTTAAGTATTGGTACCTTAATTGAACAATCATGTTTTACTTGTTGTCAAATCATGTGATTCGGTGAGATCATGTATGTTTTTTCTACACTTTACGTCTTTGTACATCAATAAATTATATACATTGGTCACTCCGTTAAGGTCATAGAGCACCTTAGTTTCTACGACCACCTTGTATAGTTAGCTTCTTACATGACCATTTCGCGTAGTAGGCATTTGGTACATTGTACACCTCGTATATTGAGATCACCTCGTATATATATCACACATTGTATACCTATGGTACATGTAGTATTCGTTAGTACACAACATCTTAAACATTAAATCTCCTATTCTTTTATTTTGAAGTAAGATGAAAGAATCAATTCAAACAATGATAATGTGTAGTATTGGAAAATATTTTCACCTTCAATGCATTTAAATCATATTAAATTCATTAGAAATAAATCCTTTCAAATTTTTTTACAATATTTTAACTTCTCTTGGGCAACTCAGTTCCCTTAGTCATTATATTAGGGGCCTTAGCCCTTCATTCTTCCATGAATATTTAGAATTTCACTCTAGAGAATTTAAAGTTGTGTGGAAAATTTTACCTTATGTTAGAAGCAATCCAATCTGTAGCAAAGGAAACTCAATCTGTTTTTTCTCATTTTCTGATTGTGATTTGCCCAACTTTAGATGCTTCCACTAACTCATACTTTTAAAATTCTTTTATAAAAAAAAAAGGAAAATGTAGATATAACTCAATACAGGTAAGGAAGTTAGAGACTCAAGGTGGGGTTTTAGCGTTCCCCATTTCTACTCCAAGTTCTTTCAACAAGATCTATATGCAAGGAACCACACATTTTAAAATAAAGCAATCTAGGACATCCGAAATGGATCAAACATCACACGAGACCACTTCAAGCCATGTTGAAACAAGTGGTGTTCAAGTGACTAAGTCTATTTCTCGATTCAAGATACACTAGGAGCCACAACTGGGTCTATACCTCTCATCCACCTCACCGTGCCATAAAACGTGTAAAGAGAGAAAAAACCACTACATGAAACAAAGAGAGAGTTGATGGAAATAGTTTTGGGGAAGAAAATTCAAAAATTACCTTCCAGATTGATTACAAATGACATGTATTGTTTAAGAAGGGCATATTCTATCCCGCTTTATATGAGCCTTGTTTCAATCCCCTAGCATCTCCTTGAAATGGATGACCCACCTCAAGATTGATATGTTTTGCACGATGAGGCTCTACGTGTTGGTTCGAGGTTTCCAATACCTTAAGTGGTAGCTTATTTCTTAAACATTTATGACCTAAGCCCAAATAAACCCCAATTATTGAAGGAAACTTTTGAGTTTTGTCGTGGTTAGTGGGGAGTAAAGATTTGATTTGAGAGAACACGAGCTAGTCATGTATCGTATAAAAAGAAAAGGTTTGGATGCAGGTATAATGTACATCTCAGCCATTACACTTTGTGGTATAGTGTACATCTCAGCCATTACACTTTGTGGTCTTATTCAAAAACTACCTGACAAAGAATCTAATTTTAAGGATAAGTACTTCTATTTTGGGGTGATATTTGGGACCGTCTGTCCGTGGTTCCTGTACGTTCATCTTAGAATCACAACTTTGACACATTGCAACCACGGGGTTAAGAGATGCTACTCCATCTTGGTCGTGGAGAGATGGAAAAGATCCATCATATGGAGCTTCAAAATACCCATCAGGTGACATATAAAGACATCCTTACTGAGTCTCGCTTTAGGGGCTTCGGGGTGCGAATTGAATATTGTACTTCATCCCATGTTTTACACATGATAATCTACTTTTTTCTTTGAAACATCTTATTGTAATACTAATCTTTTTATTTTTTGTAATATAAGAATTTATTTCACCTCAATAAGTATAGATGACTTGGTTTCTAGCCTCGAGGTAGATGAATTGATTCAAACTAAGTCCCCCGAGCAACACGGGTATCTTTTTCAAGAGGTGAAAGCCTCGATTATTCTTGAAAATATCCTGTCTGTGCCAACTACCAATGGGAAAGGAACGGAGGCATCATAACCTTTAGTGAAACCATCCCAAAAGAAAAGGAAGCTAGACTCTCCCTATGAGGATCACGAAGTGGACTTTGAACCTATGCTTGTGCTAAATTCTAAAACACGTCGTATTGATGATGTAAAGTTTAAAAACATCCATATTGAAGATACCTTAGTAACTATCTTTAAAGAAAGAGTATTTGAAAAACTCGAGATATTACTAAACATGTACCACCACTTTGGGTGTGAATGAGAACGGGCTAGAATATAAGAGGTCATGAAAGAACATGGACTTACTCATTGGGAGATGACTGCAAGCTACACGTTGGAGGTATAATTTTTTACATTTTGATAGTTTACTTCATCTTTGATTAAAAAAGTTGAATACCTTGTGTGAATTAATCACCTCTTTTTTTTATGTTTTCATTGTTAAGTGCAGAAGAAATTGTTAATAATATCTACCATGTTTATACATACAAAATTGAAGCACACATTGCCAAATTTCATAGAACACTGAAGGAAAAAGAAAAAGTTTTGAAAGATCGTAAAAAGATAAAGTGTAGCAAAACAAATTATGATTCAAATTTTTGAAGCTAACTTAGATATGTAAAGATGGTCAAATTTCATTTAAAAATATATATGTTTGAATTATTTAAAAAATTTTGATTTTTTTATATTTTTAATTGCTTTCAAATTTTATTAAGATCAATAAATTGATTAATTTTCAGATGTTTTATCAGAATTA
The DNA here is from genome assembly GCA_030763125.1 of Hippophae gyantsensis. Taxonomy (NCBI): domain Eukaryota; kingdom Viridiplantae; phylum Streptophyta; class Magnoliopsida; order Rosales; family Elaeagnaceae; genus Hippophae; species Hippophae gyantsensis. Next base: position 2,514,384 of record CM061035.1, read on the forward strand.
ATTCATGTTATTTTAGATTTGATGAGAACTTATTTCAATAAAAAAAGTAAATGAAAGATCTCACCCAATCTTTAGCTATCAGAATTTAGAAGAATGGAGGCGGAATTTCAACAAAATTCATAATTTTTTTCATTTAGAGTTTTGTTTTTAGTTCGAAACTTAAACTTCTCTACTATTTAATATCAAACTATTAATATGAATTATTCAAGGTAATTAATTTTATTTAATTAATATTAATTCATTAATAAAATCTTTAAATAAAAATCACATGGTCAACACAACTTTATTTTCTGTCAAATCTTATCTGTAATTTGATATGATAATTTTTTTTTATTTTTTTTAATAAAAAAATGTAATTAATAATCTTTAATGTCAAAATAAAGTTTTAATATATTTTTTTTAGCAAAGAATTGAATTAAATCAATAAATTTAATTTAAAAGAAATTAATTTAATATAGATAATAATCTTTAATATTGTATCATAAAAATTAAATTTTTAATTATAAATTATAAATTATGTTAGAATTACATGAAAAATTAAGAAAAATATAAGTAATAATATATAAAATTAAGAAAAAATATAAATAATAATATATAAAATATTAGAGATATATAAGATAGTTTGAATAAGAAAAGCTTGACACAATTATATAAGTATTCTCAGAAAATCATGCATAAAGAGCAGATTTTGAAAGACGAGACACACACAAAAAATAAATAATAAATAATAATAATAATAAAAGATATAGTGTGCATAATCTGCTTCTTTCCAAACAAACCCGATAAACGAAGCCCGGTCTTTCTTCGTTAGGCGTCTTTGTTGAAATCCACGGTTTGCCTACACTGTCAAGTGTCAATCATAATCCAAAGAAGAGTTAAAAAGCCCCGAAGCTCCTAAAACCAATCGTGGGAATGAGGCTTACCAGGGTTTTCTTTCTCGTTTTTCTCCTCATCGCGTCCCCGTTGCCTCAAGGTTTTCCTTTGCTTTATTTATAGATCTAGATCTGTCATACGCCTAATTGTAAAGGCTTTCTATATTCCCCATGCATCAATTTTGATTCACTTTATTTTTATGAATTTCCAATTTTTTTCATCTCATAACATTTAATTCAGCTAGATTCTGATGCATGCATGTCTTATTTTGATCTTATAAGATTTGGTTTCCTCGGTTTTATCTCTGGGTTCTGTATGAGATTTGTTCATTTTCAATTGATTTCGTTTTCCATGGGTTTTTTCTGCTTTGAATTCCACTTGTTGAGTGGAGTAGTTTGCTTTGGTTTGGAATTTCTAATTGCATGGTGTATCTTCTTTGCGAGTAGTTTGATTTATCGCTTATAGATATTTTGTGTTGTGATTTTTAGTGCCTTTGAGAGCAAGCTTTAATTTTTTTACCATTTTTATTAGCTGGTGAATCTGATAACTAGTTCAACATATGAACTCTTTGTCTTTGTAGTTGCTAGGGGTCAATCGGATGCGGATGTGGCAGCTTCTGAGACTGTAGAGGAAAACAGTGATCTTGGAATTGTTGGTGAGGATGTCCAAGACATTAGTGATGGGATCTTTAGCCCAGCTCCAGGTGTTGAGACAGTCTGCGTTTTTCCGAAAAACAGCGCAAGATGTGAGAATTTGAAAGATACCTTTTGTGTTAAGAATCTGCTTCATTATAGTCTTGAGAACTACGGTTTAAAGTTCTTCCTTTTTTCCCTGCAGTGGTTACAGCTGGAGAAGAGACTGAGCTACTAGTTGGAATGAAAAATAACGGTAATGAACTTTTTTTTAGATGTAATGTCTTGTTAATTGTTTTTGTGAAGTGAGTTCGTTATCCTTTGTTTTTCTCTGCGGTCTTACTTGTGGTGGTGGTATGTTTTGTAGTTTATTGGTTGGTCCTGGAACATAGGACGCCATATTGTTCAGACAGTGTTTAGTTTTGATTTTGACCTCTTAAACTGAAATGTAAAACGTTTGTTTTGTGTAGTACTGCAACAATATTTGACCAACTAATTATTTCTAGGTATCATGTGGCTTCTCCTTGTCAACTTTTTGTTTCTCTGAAGGGTTAATTTGTTTTTACGAGTTTTACAATCTACCTATTTGTTGTGATGTTTACTTTTCAATATTGTGGCTTAGTTGATTATTTGGTTTGGAAAAACAGGGGATTCAAGCATAAATGTCATTGCAATTAAAGCCAGTGTTCATTTTCCTTTTGACCATCAAATGCTTGTTCAAAATCTGACTGCACAAGTAAGTTATAGTATGGTCAAATCCGTATGCCTTCTATGTATAATTAGCTTTTGGCAAATCTTGATTAGTGTGAGTTATCATAAATGCCTGCATATTAATATTTAGACTAATCAGGTATGATGATGGTTTCCTTGGGTACCCTAGTTGTGGAGTATCTTATTAAAGGTCTCATTGTGTATTTAAATTTTTTTTTTCTTTCAATATTTGCTGTCAACAGTGTAATATACCTAGTTGTCACATGTTTTGGGTATGATCATTTAAGTTTGAACATGTTTGGATAGTTATGAAATACAATTGCAGTTTTTAGGATTGACTTGGCAAAGCTCAATTTTTAATACTCACATCTGCACTAGGAAATGAACAATCGTGTATTGTCCTTTGCGATTTCTCTACTAATGAATATAGACAATCCTTACTATGCATTATATCCAATGATAAGGACTTGCTGAAATTTTCTTGAATGTTGCATAAGAATGTTGTCATTTACACATAATCTAGTATGATGATTGATTGTTTTGTTGCTTAAGAATGTTGTTTGTCTATATAGGTATTTTACAATGCATCAGTGCCAACTTCAGTTCAGGCTACTTTCCCATACAAGTTTATAGTCAGCAAGTACTTGCAGGTACATGCACTATATTAAAAGTTCTGTGCAATTAAGTATAAGAATTTTGACATCTTTACATATGTATCTGTACGTTTTGATGTTGAAAAATCTATGAATGAGACTGATTACTGATTTTAGGCATTTTGCTGGTATTCTACAGCCTGGAACTTTTGATCTTGTAGCCACCATTGTTTATGAGATTGATCAGCATCCCTATCAGAGCATCTTTTATAATGGTACCGTTGAAGTTTTAGAGGCTGGTGGAATCATCAGCATTGAGTCTGTTTTTCTTGTTACGCTAGCAATTGCTCTTCTTGTTCTCCTTGTATTATGGGTACATGGTCAAATACAACACCTTTCCAAGGTACTAATATTTTCTAGTGTATTACTACTTGATAAGTCGATATAATGTTTGTAACTACTAATTATACGCTTCTGATAATCTGCATTCCCTTGTCAATCATTACATGTCTGGATTAACTCTGCCATCTTTAAATTTGGAAGGAAAAGGAATGCACGAAGGAAGATTAGTAAGCTAGAACATATTTTTGGTTATTATGGAAAAATGAGTATTTCTGCATTGGCAGAGATCTCTTTTTTTACTTGGTCATTTATTACAGGCAGTTCATACCACATGTAGATCTTGCGGCTGTTTTGTTGAACTTTCTCCTTTGGTGACCATGTTTTGTGCATTAGAGACATTAAGGGGAAAGGGGGAAAAGAAAGTGACCATCATGTGTGGAAGTCTGGGACCTTTTGCATGTCTTGTCTAAACCTTTGTATCTGTTCATGTTTTTCTTTAAATTTTCCTTGGTTTCACTTTGACCCATTTTTTTGGTATTTGATTAGAAAACCAAGAGAGCTCCAAAGGTGGAAGTTGGAACCAGAACTACAGATGCTTCAATGGACGAATGGCTTCAGGTGTGTAATTAATGCCCCAAATCATTTTAAAATTTGCGTACCCTTGGGATGTGTACTAGAATAATAATATTTTTTTCTGATTCAAATTTATTTTTGAAACTGGGGTACAGTTTTATTTGATTAAGATATAAGCAGTTTAAAACTTAATTAGTGATGCAAATGCAATCACAGTTTCTCATATCTCATTTGAATCTCAGATCCTTAGCCCTACCTTATATTTTCATCTGATTTATTGCAATTTTGATCAATCACTGGATTGCAAAATTTTGATATTGTGAGTAGAAATCATGGCGTAAATTTTTTCAAAACTTGTCTGATTTGATATTCCATTGGTTGTTAATAGGCTCAAACCTGTTGATATTTTGTTTGATTTCTTTCTAATTACTAATATGTTCCATGATTTGGGGAATCTGAAAAAGGTTACCTGACTGGAATTCTACCCTGGTGTGATCACACTTACCTTGGAACACCTGCACATAGAACTGCTACTCTGTTCTCATACCTTTGTTTTTTTTTTAAATGTCCAGGGAACTGCGTATACTCATTCAAATGCTAACAAATTAAAAAAGAAGAAGTAGATAAATGTTGCTGCCTTGCTCAGCTCTCGTGGTAACCAGCCAAAGTTCAGTATTGTTACTGACATATGATGGATATGGATATTTACGAGTGCCAAAAGTTTAGTAATGGAAATTAGATCACAAATGGATCTTAGTGTTGTAGCATTTGAAAGAAATATTTACGTTTTCATCTCATGGATATGAGTTGACCCTTTTTGAGGTAAGGCTCAGAGGAACTCTAAGGTAGAGAGAATACAATTTTCTTGAAACTAAAAAATTTTCATCAGTTCTCTCTTTGTTATTATTATTTTAATAGACTATTGCTGGAGAGATCGGAGGTTGTCATGGTTTGGCCTTTTCATATGTCACGTGCTCAGGGCATGTGAGTCTTTTTTTTTTTTTTTAAATTACTGCTGGTAAATTACTACTAGTAATATTAGGTTCTTTAAATATTCACTTTATCTTTATGATTTTTTTGTAGAACCTTGTCAAATAAAGCTAAAATGAATATCATATCCTTAATGGTCCCACATTTTGCTGGTGATCATCCCAAAGAATGTTGCTTCCAAGCACAACCTCGATTTTAATATTAGGTTCTTTAAATAAGTTGATGCAATCTTATTATCTTAATATTAGGTTCTTAAAATGTTAAGTCGTTTCTATAAGATATATATAAATAACTAATATTTCTGTTAAAAAAATAATAAGAAACTCGATCTTTCCTTCTCATTTGTTTATGAAATATATTTATAAAAGAATAAAATATCAAAGTTTATTATTTTTAACTAAAGTGTATTTTAAATTTATAAAAGTCTTAAGAGTTAAGTAAGTGTATTTTGTTAAGATAAGATATTTATATTATCTTACTTTCTTTTAAATTAATCATCACAAGTTTATTGTTTTTATAAAATTAGTTTATGATATTTTTTTTATAAAATTAATGGATTTGTGTTATTTTACTTAATAGTTATATGATTAAAACATATTTTTGTAAAAGATAACATAATTTAACTATTCATTTTATCTAAATTAAATGGGTAAATAAAAGGTCTCTGTTTTCGCTTTTTTTTTTTAAATAAAAAATAAATCCTTTCTAAATCAACAAGGCTCGAAAGGGAGTATATGTTAGCCAATAATATATTAATGGACACAGTGAAGTAACAACTCGAAATGAACACAAGTTTTAATTTTACTTGACCTTGTTTACATGTACCTTATGATCATTAAGTATACATCACATGATCATATGAATTCATATATTGTCATATATAAATATCTTACATAAAAGGATTCAAATGTACTTATTAACATCATCAGCTGAATTAACAGCAAGAACTGCGGATTGATCACCTGCTGAAGAATACCCATCCAAATTGTTGTCAGCAAAATTATGAATCTTCATCTCAGTCTTATCCTTATAAAGGCCTATCTCTTTCTTTTCCTCCTCAGTTCTTTCCACCTTTTGCTTTGTCATAATACTTACATCCTCAGCGGCTTTAGTAACTACACTAAATGCATTTGTGACCCAAGAAGCTCCAGCTAATACATATTGATTACTCATAAAAGTACCTCTTGCATTTTCAGCTTTCTTTTCAGCCACTTCAAAAGCAGATTTTGCCTTTTCTGATACTTTATATCGTTCGTCCATCTCTCTAGCCTTTTCGTTCACCATACTTGTTCCAATGTCTAGCTTTTCTTTAATTCCCATTTTATGTTCTATTGAAGCAAATGTTGATGAGGCCTTTGATATTATGTGATGTTGTTCGTCGAAAGCTTTTGCCTTGTTAACAGCGTCCTTTCCCAATATGAAACCCTTTGCTACCATTGTACTAACAACTTCTTCAGCTTTCTTAATACTGGAATTCTTAAACACCTGATTTTTCCTCCTTCAGAAAGTAATAAAAAGTGCAAATGTTTTGTAAGAAGATTAGAACAACTACCTACTTTTCTAGTAGTAGTATTTAAAGAGGACAAAATAAAAATAAAAATGATTCATTAGCATGATCAGTTGCAACTAAGGGATATTAAAACATATTTTAATTACCTTATTATTGTAGTTTTGTATATGTTAATCATTTCTTGTCTTTTTTTATTTATTTATCTTTTTTTTTTTTTTTTGAAAAAGAAACTTAATTACATTGAATCTTAGTTGGCAGACAGATGGAAACGGCTAAAAAAGTTGAAAATAAAGTTATTAAAATAATCAAAAATTAAACTAACTAAAAATATAACTATAATATAACTAAAATGTATTATTTTAAAACTAACTAACCAATATATTCAATTTATTAAAATAAATTTAAGTAACAATATTTTTTTTCTTAAAAGCTCAAGTCACCAAAAAGTTGATAAACAGTCCTCTTATATGTTATTTTTAGAGCCTGGAACACAACCTATCATAAATCTTAAAAAATTGTATCGATGTTCATTACTTATTTCTACAATTTATAATGAAATTACATGTTTCTTACGATTTGATAGTATTAGAGCTTACTAGCCTAGTATATATTGCAGAACAAAGTCAGTTTTTCCATCAATAATAAGATAGATAATTATAGTTAATTAATATACTAGGCCGTAAAAGTACTTACTTGAGTAGATGCCAGAGCCTCGCGGGGTAGCAAGTAATTCTCATCAGCATATGTAATGGTCACTGATCTATCTCCTATGGTGGCTTCCTAAAATAACCATTTAATCATAAAACACATTTTAAGCTAGTTTTAGTAACTTAGCATTGTAATTATTGCTTAATCGATCTACCATACACAAAGCTATAATTATAAATTATACAGGTGAGGTGAGGGCTAGTGTGTGTATATATATCAAATATCTAACCAGCATTTTGTTGTACAATTAGTATAACATGATAGTTTTCCAGTTGTTTAAATCATTTTATATGGAATCTAATAAATTAAATGATTTTTTTCAAATAAAACAATACTTGATGTAAGGGTGATAAAAATTACCATTAAATCACTAAGTGAATTATTAATTTATAAGTTATTAATTAATATAGTAAAAAAATAATTAAAAAATTATAAAAAATATATTATTAAAACTTATAACAAAAATAACAGATAATATGAGTATAAATAGATCTTGTTTAATTTAAATAACGTTTAATTATATGATATTTTTTTTAATAATAAAAAATATATAAAATAAATATACAAAATAATAGTTTTACGGTTATAAGTTCTAATAATAAAAAATAACAGTTTTACCGTTATAAGTTTTGAATGTATTTTTTTAAGAAAAAGTTTTGGTACTAAATCATCGTTCCCACCGATAATGGCACGGCCATATCAGCTGCATTTGAATACTTAAAGTGACATAAGCAAGTTGGTTTTTTTCGGATTCCCTGCCAATTAATAATTTTAAAAGAAAAATTAACAAATTAATTAACCAATTTCTATAGACATCGATCTATGTATAATTGTTTCCAAATTATATATATATATGGTTAAATTATTCAATTAATATTCAACAATAAATAATACACTGACCTTTTCATTTCAACATATTGAATGTCACCAGAGATTAAAAAGAATTCCCTGATATCAACCTCAGAAACAACAAGTGAAATGTTGCTAGCTCTTATTGTTGTCATCTGAAATGAGATCGAGTGTTAGTACAAAAGTAGGTGAAGTGACTTTTTATTTTATTTTAAGAACATTACATTACTATAATATGTATTGATAAGTGGATTAATGTATACCCATCACTTGATCCTAAAAGTTTTATTTTTATTTTTTTTCAATTTTTTACTAAAATTAAAATATTATTTTATGTGTTATATTATATATTTTAGATTGATAAAATTTAAAAAAAATAAAAAATAAGAGAATATTATATATTGTAGGAAAAAAATTTCTTACTTGAAAAAATAAAAATAAAAATCTTATTTTTTATAATAAATATACTTAAATTTTTATTTAACTTTTTCGATAACGTTATAATCATATAAATTTTAAAAAAATTTAATATTTTTATAATAAATTTTTTATATTATTAACTTATCTCAATTAAAATTTTAAATTGAACATAATTTACATATTTATTAAATAAAACAAATAAGATTTCCTGTTATTTACAAATAAAAGAAAAAAAATTGAGTCAATTACTTAAAATTAAAAAAAATAATATTGATTATAATATATATAAGAAAAAATAAATAATTATAAATATATTGAAATTTAAATTTTAGTTTAACAAAGTTACATATTTGTGAAAATTATAAGAAAGAAAAAATTAGATTTATAAAAAAATATAAGTGTATACGAGAGAAAAAAATTTAAAAATAATTATTTATAAATTTTGATAAGTTAAGTAATTATTTTTTCTAATTCAACAAAAATGGAGAATTGCAAGGAAATGATGAGCCCTAAAAAGATTTATAAATTCAAGTCAAAATAACACACATATATTTATGATTAAAATTTACATTTAAAAAAATAATGTATGTAACCAAATGTAACATAACATGTATTCCTTGTAAATCTAATACTGAGTTGTGGATAAAGGTACCATCTACCAAAAGCAATGGATCGAAAAGTTCAATGCATCACAAAACAAAACATAAAAGAAAAAAAAAATGGAAACTTACCGACATTATGTGCAGAATTAGAAGATTGTGAAAACACAAAAAATGGGCTATTACAATCAATCAAAGAGATGAGAAACAAATATAGTCTTCTCAAGTTTGGTTAGTTTCTGGGATTTTCTGTCTCCTAAGTTATAATGGATTAGGGACAAGATTACCGGTTCTAAGAAAGAAAGAAAGAAAGAAAGAAAGATAGATAGATAGATAGATAGAAAGAGAGGGAAAAAAAACTAAATTTTTATTTGATAAGCTCCAATTTTTAATTTGTGGTTCAGAGTTTGGTATTTTTTCTATTTTTTTTTTGTTAGCGTCCACGCGTTCATGCAAAAATGTTTTCTCTCCGATTTTCATATGGATAAATTATTTAAGTGTTTTATTTTTAATTTAATAAAAAATATATGTTTTTATATATAAATATATACTTTTTATGTAATAGAAAAAAAAAACAAATGTTAATCCTTCTTTTCCTCGTTGGCAATTCTTTTTTTTTTTTTAAAGAAACAATATGCTGTGCCAAAAAGAGAAAAATATATAAAATAAAACCCAAACCCATACAACAAACAAAATCAAAATTTAAATTTAAATTTAAATCCAACCAACAAGTTTCATCAGCTACTCAAGGCATATCTGTTCTAAATTTTTAAAAATGGTTTAAATATGAATTAGTTCATTTTTATATAACAAAATTCTTATTATAATCCAACCAACAAACTCTATTGGAATTCTTATTTATTTTAGTTTTATTTTAAAAAGTTATAAATCAATGCAATTCACCTCGAAATGCACAATATTTTCACTAGTTAATTGTTCTGAATTAGGGGGAGTGGGGAGGGGATTTGATCACATGTCCAAGAAGATACATAGGAGACCTAATTTTATTTAATTAATAAATTTTTTATAACTATTTTGAATCATAATTTATGATTTTTTTCAAGTTTTATTCGTATATTTGATAACAATTTTTAATTTTAATTTTTATATTTTTAAAGAATTATTATCAAAATATACGATGATTCATAAATTTAAAAAAAAAATTAATAAGATTTTTGCTTTTTTTCATTTTCATTGAATTGTTTTAAAAAAAAATCAAATTTTATGACTTTTACATGCATATATATTGTAAATAAAAAATATTAAAAACTTAAATTTATAAATAATAACCAAATAAATTCTTCATTATTTAAAGTTTTTGAAAAAAAAATTAAAAAAAAAACAAAAAGTTTTACTAAACAATTTGTAGGTGATTTTTTTTCCTTCAAATCACTTAGTAGAATTATTATGAAATATATTAATAATTAATTAAAAATTTATAAAATTAATTATTTAATCAAAAATTAAAATCCATAAATTATGATTATTAGGAAAAGTATTTTATATTTAAGATTATCCCATTCATTTACATCCATTGAGTAGAAACATATATTAACTAACGTCCTTACTAAAGATATATAGGTAAGATTTTAGAATCTGTTTACTAAATGAAGTGAAAATTAAATGAAATTAGATTGAAGATAACTATGAGAAAAATTGTAATAGTTGTATATTTTTTTAATAGTTATAATATTTATTATTTTTTTTTTGAAATGGTCAAATAAACATGTTGCATCGAATGAATGAGAACAAAAGAAGCAATAATCTTGTAAATTATCACTGAGTACAAACTTCATATTAATAAAATAAAGGTATTATTTAAAATATATGTAAAAGACATTAATCTAGTTTAGTAGTAAAGGTAATGCACGTAATTTTGAAATATATGTAAATTGTAATAGTTGTTTATAATTTATCTCATTAATAAAGAGGATGCAATTTTGTAAAAAAATATTAATTAAAATAAGTAACTTATTAATAAAATTAAAAATTATACCACACCATAAAACCATATAAAAATATGTTGACTTTGATTTTGAGAAATAAAAATTTGCTAGGTAGAAAAGTAAAACCTTAGCTCCTTAATCTTGTAAAAAAAGTTGCATTTATCGAGTGTGTTCTCGTATAGTTTTATAACTATATGATTTATAAATTTTAATTTTTTAATTTTTTAAATAAATTTTATTAATCTTATTATTTAAAATATAATTAATGAAATCAATTTTGTTAAAAATTAGAACTTTTTCGTATTAAAAAAGAAATTATATATTTTATAAACTAAAAAAATGAAAGAAAAAAAACACTAACAGTTTCTCCCCTCTCCATTTTCCTTTCTTGCGTTTCTTCTCTCATTAATATTTTATCAATAAAAAATAAAATTGAGAAAAAAAAAGAGAGTAACAAAGAGAGAACATGAATGAGATGAAAAGGAAGAGAGAGAAGAGATACAGAGAGAAAGTGAGAGAATAAGAATGAGTGAAACAGTAAAAGAGTAGAAAGGGAAGGAAATAAAAAGAAATAAAAAAAAGGAGATGATCGATAGTAATTTTAAATTATACAACAAAATAAATTTATTTTAATAATTATGAAAATAAAGTAAATAAAATTTATACTTATAGGATCTTAAAGACTAAATACCTATATTTATAATGAATCACAAATTAAAAATATTCGTTATTTTATTTTAAAATAATACATTTTAATCATTTTATTATTTTAGTTATAAATATTTTAATTTTTTTAAAAAAAATTTGAATCATTCAAATTATTTAATTTTTAATATTTTTAAGATTTTTTTTCAAATATTTATCTATCTCTCGTAATAACATTGAATTTAATTTAATTTAATTTTTCAAAAAAAAAAATATAAAACAAAAGCAACAAGTAATTAAGTTGTTAAAAAATAAAATAATTAGTCTATTAATTTTAAAAAAAGGTTAATATGTTAGAATTTACAAAAATAGAAGGAGAACTTTGGCTAACTTACTTCTAATTTTGTTTGTTTCCTTACAACATTTTAATAACATAATTTTTATAAATAATATATAATTTATTAAATTTTTAATATTAAAATTATATAAATATAATATTAGTAAAAAACAAATATTTTAATTATGTAACTTAATTTCATAACTATGTAAATAAAATATAGTAATTTAAAAAATTATATCACTTATATATCGTTATAAAAATTACATAGGTAAAACATGTAAAGGACACAAACAAATTTAATTATAGAATAATTTCCCAAGCATGTTCTGAATTTCAGCTAAACTGTTAAGTTTAGCCTGCGTGAAAAGAAAAAAAAATCATTTTTCGTTTTAGTTTCTCAAAATTAAAACTCGAACAACCCAGAAAAATAGAAGAACAACAACACAGAGCAAAACAATGGTGACTACCGAGTATGGCGTCAAATATGCTGTCCACTTCATCCCTTCTCACTTTGGCAATCTCGTCGCTGTAATTCTCTCCGTCTCTATATTTTTCCCTTTGATCCTTTTACTTACTGAACTTTTAATATCTTCCAGCGCTTTTTATATATGTCTTGTAAACTAATCTCAATCGGTTTGTTTCCAGATGGGCCAGGTATGCATTGCAGAAAGTGAGTGATACTCTTTTAAGAAGTGGACCTCTAACCCTGCAACTCCTAATTCGGTTCACGGAGCTCACTCCTCTTCAAGTCAAGAATTCCCTCCTTATCCTCATCCAGTACAATAGCGTTCATACATTTTCCCTACAAGATTCCGGCAATGCTCCTTACAGTTTCCTGCTTGGTTTGTTAGAAACCCTGGGAAAATAAAGGGTACTTCAAAAAAGAATGTGATAATAGAACCCTTTTATGGTGTATGTTGATTTTCTGGTTTATTTGTCTTATGGATTTGATAAACTGGAATTGGAAAATTGAGGTAGAAATCATTGGTCTAATTTTGTTAGATGTATAAAACGATTTTATTCCATGCTGCCTTGAATTTGAGTCTTAGACTACATGACAAAAGGAGGTATAGCAACTATCTTTACACCAGCCTCCCCTTTTATTTTGTTAATATTCCCTGTCTGTTATTCCTTTCTAAGTTGGAACTATTTACATGGATGGACTTGTTGTGACTTTTTGGGAGAGAATAAACGGAATCTTTTATACTCTTTTTCAGCTTACACGTCCGGAGGCCGGAGTTAAGAAGTAATACCTTGGGTCATCCCTAATGAAACTTGATGATACTATCATGCTCTTCCATGACTTTTGATTACGAGTCTCATGACAGTAATACCGTTTCTTGGATTAACTACACTATACACGTGTGAAGTTTTGTTAGTTATCATCGCATTGCCTGTTGAGTAATTCTACCTTTTGTTGCTTCTGTAAATCAAAGTGGTGTAACGTTAAGTAAACCTTGTTGACGGTTCGGTTTCGTCAGAATCGTACGTCGGTTCTGAAACAGAACAAAGTTTTTGATGGAAGAACCTTAATAAAGTATTGAGTCATCTCACTATTAATTGTAACAATTCAGATACACCATCAATACGTAGAGAATAAGTGTAAGAAACCAGTGATATATCATCAATACGTAGAGAATAAGTGTAAGAAACCAGTGAGAACATCAAATAAAAAATCCATTTGAATTCTCGTGTAAGTGCTTAAATTTGATTAATAACAGGAGGTATGTTTTCAATCTAATTTTGTTTCCGCTGCATTTAAATTATGAGTTCATATGATTTTCTGAACGTTTTTGGATTGAATTGAGACTCTAACATTTGGTATCAGAGTCATTTCGAAAACATCTATGTTTTGCTCTATTTCACGAGGAACTGAAATCTTGGGTTTTTTATTTTGATTGTTTTTGATACATATAAAAATTATAAAGTGTTTCAATATTGATTTTTGAGTGATTCTGTAAAATTAAACTTGAAAAACAATGAAGAAAATAAATCAAATTTGTCGTTGGTATTTATTTACTTTATTAATTAACTTTTTATTTAAAATGATGTTTTTACTTTAAATTGAGACCATGAATCACTTGAAAATCAAATTCTGAGAATTTTAATAAAAAGAAATCCAGATTCCATTACCAGAATAGAAAGATATGACCCGGCTAGAGGTTGAAGATGAAGTTTATTATTAATAAAAAAAAACAAAAATTGCATTATTTGAGACTAGAACCCAAGTCCTACGCAAGACTTTAACAACCTCACCCAATGGGACGCAACAATCGTTATATATATTTTTGTATCAAACTTATATTTATATAGATTCAACATTTGATTTTTTTAAACAAAAATGCTTTAATTGGAAATCGAACCCAGACTTCACTGATTGGCATAAGTAAGGATCTCCACTGAACTGCAACGAATATTACATGAAATTTGGTATTTGACTTAATTTTAAATAGGGAATTTGATTTTATTAAAAATAAATAAATAATAATAATAATAAATTTTGAATATAATTTTAATTTTAATTTATGTTTATCATATATATAATATTTATTATACATTTTATATTTATTTAAATAATTTTTTGGGCACATTAAAATTTTATTTAAATACATTATGTTTAAATTATTTGTTTTGGGTATTTATATGTATAAATTTTACAATTAATTATACATATAAAATTTAGTTAAATAGTTTATGTATAATTAAATTAATTGTTAATGGATCTTATGGATTTAATTAGTACTTATATTCAGATGCTCAATATGCCACTTCAAGTAATGGACTGATCGTTATTGTTAACAACACGCCTCGAGTACAAACGCGTGTTGAATAACCAGTTTTGGAAGTACCACAAGCTGTTGATCCTGATTTAGTAGATGTTGAAGTTCAACAGATGCCTACAACTGTTGAACAACATGATCTTGCTCCTCAGGAGAATATTGATGCAACATTAAGAAGATCTACTAGAGTAAGGAAATCAACGATTCCTAATGATTATATTGTGTATCTACAAGAATGTGACTATAATGTTGGAGCCAAAAATGATCCTGAGACGTTTTCACAGGCCATGAGTTCTGAGGTTTCGAACTTATGGTATAATGCCATGAAAGAAGAGATGGATTCTATGGAGTCTAACTGAGTTTGGGATCTCGTCAAGTTGCCTGATGGTATGAAATCCATTGGATGTAAATGGGTCTTCAAAACAAAGAAAGACTCACAAGGCAACATTGAGAGACATAAGGCAAGACTCGTTACCAAAGGATTCACTCAAAGGGAAGGAATCGACTACACGGAGACATTTTTTCTTGTATCTAAGAAAGATTCATTTCGTGTGGTCATGGCATTGGTTGCCCATTTTGATTTGGATTTGCAACAAATGGATGTGAAAACGGCTTTCCTTAATGGTAACCTAGAAGAAGAGGTTTATATGAAACAGCCTGAAGGATTCTTCTCTAGTGATGGTGAGCATTTGGTTTGTAAGCTTAATAAATCCATATCTGGATTAAAACAAGCTTCTCGTCAATGGTATTTGAAATTCCATAACGTCGTCACTTCATTTGGTTTTGAAGAGAACGTCATGGATCAATGTATATACCAGAAGGTTAGTGGGAGTAAGATTTGTTTTTTGGAGCTATATGTGGATGATATTTTGCTTGTAGCCAATGATAGGGGTTTGCTACATGAGGTAAAACAATTCCTCTCTAAAAATTTTGATATGAAGGATATAGGTGAGGCATCTTATGTCATTGGCATTAAGATCCATAGAGATAGACTTCGAGGTGTCTTGGGTTTATCTCAGGAAACCTATATCAATAAAGTTTTAGAGAGGTTTCGGATGAAGGATTGTTCACCAAGTGTTGCTCTCATTGTGAAGGGTGATAAGTTCAATTTGGACCAATGCCAAAAGAATGATTTTGAAAGAGAACAAATGAAAACCATTCCATATGCTTCAGATATTAGAAGCCTGATGTATGCTCAGGTTTGCACCAGACCTGACATTGCATTTGTTGTTGGGATGATAAGGAGATATCAGAGTAATCCAAGTGTTGACCATTGGAAAGTTGCAAAGAAAGTGATGAGGTACCTACAAGGAACCAAGGATTATATGCTCATGTATAGACGAACCGATGAACTGGAAGTAATTGGCTACTCTGATGCGGACTTTGCTGGTTGTATTGATTCACGAAAATCAACATCTGGTTACATTTTCATGCTTGTCGGTGGAGCTGTGTCTTGGAGGAGTGTGAAACAGTCCTTGACTGCTACTTCCACTATGAAGGCCGAGTTCGTATCATGTTTTGAGGCCACATCGCATGGTGTATGGTTAAAGAGTCTCATTTCCGGGCTTAGAGTAGTTGACTCTATTTCTAGGCCATTAAGATTATACTGTGACAACTCAGCTGCTGTATTTATGGCTAAGAACAACAAAAGTGGTAGTCGTAGTAAGCACATCGACATTAAGTACTTGGCCATAAGAGAACGTGTTAAGGAAAAGAAAGTGGTCATTGAGCACGTAAGCATTGAGTTGATGATTACTGATCCTTTGACTAAAGGCATGCCACTAATGAAATTCAATGATCATGTAGATAAAATGGGAATTGGTTCCACTTTGTAAATGTATATATACAATTTATTAATGAAACTCTTATATATTGTGATATTTTCTCATATTCATGTGGACCTTAATTTATTTGAGAAAATATATATATATTATTGGACCAAGAATAAATATAGAATTTATTCATTAAGTTTTGTTACCACATAAAGTATAACACTTGAGAAACTAAATATATTGTAATACATGGAAGATAATACTCGCTCTTAGAGGACATATCGCTATGATTCATGTATTTTGTTACTCAAAAGAATTTTGCTTAACGTTTGTACCAAGTGGGAGAATGTAAAGTGGTGCAACGTTAAGTGAACCGTGATGACGGTTCGATTTCGTCAGAACCGTACGTCAGTTCTGAAACCAAACGAGGTTCTTGATGGAAGAACCTTAATAAAGTATCGGGTCCTCTCACTATTAACTGCAACAATTCAGATACATCATCAATACGCAAAGAATAAGTGTGAGAAACCAGTGAGAACATCAAACAGAAAATCCATTGAAATCCCGTATAAGTACTAAAATTTGATTAATGATAGGAGGTATGTTTTCAATCCAATTTTATTTTCACTGTATTTAAATTATGAGTTAATATGATTTTCTGAACGTTTAATTGAATTGAGATTCTAACATCTTCGTTACCGCTAAGCGTAGTAATTTTTCAGTTTAACCAGCTAAAGGCTAAAGCTAAGATAGGTTTGAATCTACACTGTCTTGGGTAATTTTACCAAATGATCCTAAAAGATACAAGAAATTAAGACTCTGGGTTAAGTTTTTCTAAAATAACTCGGCTATTCCATCAGCCAATTCAGATTGTCACGTCACACTAATGTGACACCTTACAGCCACGTTATTGTATCACCTGGCATCATGTCACACACAAATGATGATAGAGTTATCAATACGCGATATAAATTACAGATAGCCGTACCAGTATGATGTATCAGGTGAATTTAGTTCTTGGCTCTAGTAAATGAACGATGAATCGAGATATCTTTAAAAAAAAATTCTTCCATAATTGTGAATTGTGATAACAATGATAATTTTCCACCACGACAATATTGCAGACCCATATATCAAATGTCATATTGTATGCTGCTCCATTATGATGATAAACCTGATAATATTTACTACATAGTAGCAAATGCATGTCTTTTGATGAACAATTTTCAAAAAGGGACGAGCTTTCGTTGTAAAAATTGGTATGTTATTGTATTAACATCACCGTTACACTAGCTCAAGTAGCTCTATATATAGTGTGCGACTTTAAATAGGAGATGAGCGAGGTCTTAACATGGTTTAAATTTCTGGTGCTTTTTAACAGAAGACCATAGTGAATTATATAATCAAACGACTGACTCATTATATAAAAACAATCTTGCAGAGGGAAACTCAGTAATATAATAGTGGATAATTATACAAATAGAAATACAGAGACACATCCATTGGACCATACATGCCAATGGAGTTTGCTTATCATGAACTATCATACAGATATTACAGAGAAAGTTCCTGCAATATTTTGACTCGCTACGAGATAGCTAGATAATAAATAACTAAGCTCGAAGAAATAAAGAAAATTGATAATCAATCGGAGGAGATTGAAAGAGAATTACAAGCAAAAGCTTCCAAATCTTTGGCAAGCAATCCATTAATGACCTGAACATCACGAGAATAGCAACTCTTTGATTCTTTATCCTTGTAATAAATACCCTGCTTAGTATCTGCACTCCCATCAACTACTAAACCATCCTCCACCACCATCCACCCATTACTATCCTGTATGTTTTCCACATTCGTCCTCTTCTTGCCAAGATCGTTCCTTTCCTCCTTAAACCCGTGAGAAACTTTTGCAGTAACAACAGTACTGTTCGTACGCGACCCAATTTGCTCATCATAGCTGACTTTGAAAGGGTAATTTATCTTCACCTTTGTTCTAGCAACAACTTCCCCCCTCTCATTCTCAATTGTGAGTTCTTTCTCTATTTTGATTCTCTGCCTAATTCGTTGGTGATTCCCATTGTTCTTGAATCCGAGTGAGTTCTTGAACTTGTATTTGTGCACATTTGTGATGGTATAATTGCCTTCACTCCATTTAACCCACCCACCCGACTCAATCTTCCTCTCTGCTGCAGTCTTGAATTTCCCAACTAGCTTTCTGAACTCTGACTCTCTTTCTATTTCAAGGGTAGGTTTGTCAAGATTGTTCATATAACTGGCTTCAACTTCCTCTAAATTCTGGTCTAACCAAAGGTGTAAGTTAGCTCCAATAAGCCAATATGAAATCCCTTTCTTCACACCCATCCCAAAGGTGTGGACGTTTCCATCCAGAAGCATTCCTAGAAATGGCGTTAGTTCTATATCGTACGAGGGAAGATTAAAGGCTCCGATTGCCACCACTGGTTCCCAAAGCAACGGGTTGATTCCGCTGGGGAAGATCACCTGAAATGGAACCTCACACCCTACCAATTCACCATCAATGGTGACAAAAACTTCTCTATAAGCTCCATTGGCGTTAACGTCTGTCAATTTGTTAGTCAGTACGTACGAATTCGGCGGGTGCAAGTACCAAAACTTATCCTTCTCATGGTACGAAACATACAATTCGAGTACAGCTCGGCGAGTGTTCTTCGGAATTAAGACATCCTTAGATTGCAAATCTAATTCGCTCTCGATTTTGAACCAGAATCCTTTCTTTCCGGTATCCGTTAACGGAATTATCATATCCGCCGGCTCATCAGTTAAAACACCTAAACTTTCCCCAATTTTCTCAGATTGAAACCCTAAGTTCTCCCCCTTAATACCACCAAATTTTCTTGCCCAGTTTCGGTCTGCAATAACCGAAGAAACACTAAATTCGTCACCTCCAACTGTAGTATCCTTGTAGTACAGGAAGGTGATGCCGACGCGGTAAATTCCGGGGTACTTACGGTTAACGATGTTTTCGAGCATCATGGAGAGGGTGATATTGGACTGGGAGAGAATAGAGGAGTACTTAGTGATATCCTTTCGAAACTTCCAGGAGATTCCGGAAGAAGTCTTAGGCTTAGGAGTGCTGGTTCGGAGAAGCTCGGTGCCATTGAGCCATAAGCCGGCAATACGATCGAGCTGTTTGTCTGTACATTCGGCACGAAACTCGAGGACGACGTAGGACCAAGGAGAAGGACAGTCGGACGGTGGAGAGTAAGGAGTTGAAAATGGAGGTAACTTGAGTGTGGTGGCAAATGAATGGTTGAAAATTGGGAGGACGCATGATGGAGTCAAACTATCGGACAGTAGAGGAAAGCCGGCTTCCAAGTATTCAATGGATGAATCGTGAACAAGGGAGAAGCTAGCTGAGATCGGTTTGTTACTAAATTGAAGAAGGAAGAGGAGGAAGACGATCAGGAAGGTACTCATTTTTTTCCCTCGTATTATTTATTTCTGTATGTTCTTTTCTTTGAAAAATTACTTTTAACAGAATCGAAATATTGATCGTTGATAATGACATTCAATGAATTATTTTAATGTTACAAAAATAAGAGAAATATCTTTAACAGTATATTTTTTTCCCAAAAAAAAAATTGAAAAAAAATAATAAATATATATAAAGTAATGATATTAACATACCATATATTTATTATAATACAACCAAAAAAAATTAGACATATGCATCCGTACGAAGAAAAGTTTAGTCCACTTATTTTTTTTCTTTCAAAGATTTCCTTATCTGGTGACAAGTTATCGTTATCACCTTTGTCTTAAGCAACAGGTGTCTGGTCGTTCCCTTTCATTTTCATGTCCTTTTGCATCAGCTTTGCTTTGAAAAAATCGATCTACTATACCCTCATCACATGAAACCGAAAAAATATAACTTTTAACACACAATTATATGTATAATTTTTTAAATAAAAGAATTTTATTACTCTTTGTCTTTAAATTAATACCATCACTATTTTTTAATAATTAATAATATTAATTTTTTATTTAATAATGTATTTTTTATAATTTTAATATCAAATCATTTTAAATTTTAATTTAAAAATTTTTAACAAATAAATATTAATTAATTTTATAATTTAAGATTTTAAACAAATAAATATTATTTTTAATAAATATAACCTAAAATTGTATTCAATCTTACTTCATTTTAACGAATATTAGTCAAACTCTTTCTTCCGTTACTTAACGTCCGACCTTTAATTACATTATTAGAAACCCTACCTTATGAATTGGGAGTAATTGTTTCATGTCTTTGACCAAAGATAAGATCTAAGAAAGGTACTAAGTTTTGGTAAAAATCGAACTTTGATTTATTAAAAAATCAAGATCATTACAATCTTATTTTCCTATTAGTTTACTCTATAGGAGTTTTTTTAATATATTTTTTAAGTACAAATAGATGTTTTGGTTATGTGGTTAGAACGTGCTATGCTCTTTTACAGACATAAGAGTAATTACATATCTACCCTAAAGACACGTGGAAAGATAAAAATTACATTTTATCTTTATATCTTCCTTTACTTTGTAAAATAAAAATACATGAAAAAATAATAATTATATTCTATCTTATCTCCTCTTTCATTTTAAATTTTTTTATCGATACTTATTTAACAAAAATCACTTATCGATATGTTTCTTCTTGATAATGGAGATATGAATCCATCTCTATCATTTATACAATAGAGGCTTTTATGGTCCTTAGTTTACTTTTTTGAAGTTGTTAAAATCCCCTGTTTGGTTCCTTCACCCACGTCTAGCTCATTATAGTTGAATGGTGTTTCATAATTAATATTTTTTTTCAATATCTTCTTGAATTATATTCAAGTTATTATGTGAGATTATTATAACCTTATTTGTAGACTAATTTAATCTAATTTCAAAGTATATTCATATTTTTTTAGTTTCATAGTATATTTGACTTAACATTACTGCTCTTTTTTGTTTAATTAAGAGCTTCTTTATCAAACTCTTCTTCCAATAAAACCTTGGGTTGATCTACTGTTCTTGTTGAAAATGTCATTCATATTTTAATAAAATGATAAGAATTGATAGGCTTTCCTTTATGCAATCTATTATTGAATTGAAAAATCTTAAAAATACTAGAAGATCTTTTGCTTTTATTCTTTTTCTAACAATTTTAGTGGTTTTTCTTTAATTTTAAAAAAATAATTTAGTTCCAATAAATTGTTACTTTTAGATAAATATTTTCAATTAATCCACAATAAAATAATTAATAAAAAAGTTTTAGATCTGCTCCTTTAGTAATGTTGAATACGCTGTATGTGATTGGTTTTCTTTTTAATGTATGGACTTTTTTTGTTGTGAAAGATTTCGTGATTTCAAGTTGATCTTTTCTCGATTTTCTTGTTAAATTATAAAATTTTAGTCATTGGTCTATATTTATGTTTCTTTTTCTTTCATTTTTTTTTTCTTTAAGGATAAAAAATGTATCATCTATTACTCTGAAGATTACTAGTCTTGGTATTTTTCTTAGCATTGTCATCTTTTCTTTTGCAATTGTTTGATTTTTAAGTGTTTGTCCATAGTTGCCTTTAAACTTGCTACTACATTAATGGATTTGAGAAGCTTAGAAGTTTTAAAGTTAGCAAAACTTTATTCTTCTTCAATCCTATTAGTGAATGTTTTGTGTGTTATATCGAAGAATCAAGTTATCAATCTACTTGTTTTTGGCTATGTCTTATATATTTATGGGATTAGTCCGTTATAGATAACATAATACTTTTCTTTTTCTTCGTGATTATTTTTTTCGAGCTATTCTTCATTTGCAATTTCAAATCATAAAGCGTTTAAGGAATCATCCTTTTATCATTGATTAATTCTATGATTTTATCCTCTTTCTTTGAGATTTTAATCTTTTTATTTGTTGGAGAACTAAACTCTTCCTCTTTTTTTACTTAAGAGTGACTTTTTTGAGATACAAATCTCTAGTTGATCTTTTAAAATTTTTATTTTATTTTCTCTGATCTTGATTTTTATGTTAAGATTGTTCATCTTTCCTGTTAATGTAAAAACTATTAGTGGGGTTAATTCTCTAGTTAGAATATAAGTTAAACTATTTTTTTCCTAATAAATATTTAATATCAAATTTGTAATAGTTAAACTGTTGTTGTCATGTGATTAATCTTTCTTATTCGAACTCTCTTACAATATTAGTTCTCAAGAAATATCCAAAATCTTTATTATTTATTCTAACAATAAATCCTGAAGATATAACATATATGTCAAACTTTTTTATTACTTTTTTTACAACTAAATATTAATTTTTATTACTTTATTAATTAAATCCAATTCTTTACAAAGTTTTTGAAGTAAACCTACACAAACATTTATCTTTATCATCTAGTCTTACTTTTAACATAGCTTCCCTATACTCGTGTAAAGTATCTATTTCTATTATCATTTTGTCATATAATATTGAATGGTAAAATGCTGGTAGATTTTTTACCTATGTTTTTACATTTTTTATGTATTGAGTATCTTAATCGGTCTATTTTCAAAAATAATCTTTCTTAAGTTCTTCTTGTAATGATTTTCTCATTTCGACTGATTTCTTAATATATTTTTCTATATATGTCAAACATTTTTAAAACGTTTATAAGTGATTTATCAATGATGACACTGAGAAATATTTGTATATTATTTAGCACATAAGATTGAAGGTGGTGTTTTTCATCTTCTATTTCAAGTCTTAAATAATTGATTTTTTTGTTGTAGTAATATTGTCTTTTTTTCTTACATTTTGTTAGAATTTTTAATATGTTTAGATAATTTTGATTGATATTATCACTGAAGACTAATATATCATCAATATAGACATAACAAAAGGAGTGTTATTCTTTAAAAATATTGTCTATATATCATTGAAATATTTATGGTTCTTGTTTTAATCTAAATGATACAATAGTCTATTGAAATTGTCTATATGGATAGACAAATGCTATTAAAAATTGAGATTCTTTATCTAATATGATTTTTCAAAATCCACTCTTACAATCAAATCTAGAAAAATATTTATTTTCTTTAATTAAAGCTAATATATCTTTCTTTTTAGGGATAAAATATACATCATATATTATTTTTTTATTTAGTGATTTAAAATTTATTACTATTCTTTTCTTTCCTCATCTTTTTCAACTTATTTTTCTATCAAAAATATTTGAGTGTGAACTCATGTTTAGTTAAATTACTCTTAGTTCTAAAAAATTTTGAATTTGTTTACTAAATTCTTTTCAATTTTTTGGAATGTTGATCATAGATTTTACTCTTATAATCTTATTAGTGTCTTTTAGTTTTATACTTATTACACGTTCAAGTTTATTAATATTTGGATCTAAAAAAATTTATGAGCTTATTGTCTTAAGTAATTTCCTTATTTTTAATAACTTATTTTCTTATATTTCTTTTAAGAATGGATTTTTTTGTTTATTAAATTCTAGATCATTTTCATGTAGTAGTTTTGTTATATTTTCTATATATGGTTTCTGTTTTTGGTACATCTCATAACCTTTTTGTTTTGTATGTTGTTCAATAAACTTTTTTAGTGATATTTTTAACATTTGAAATATATATTGTTTCTTCTTCTAATGTTATTATACTTATCTTATTTACATATTGTATAAATAATTGATATAAATTTAATAAGTTATTTCCTATCAAGAAATCAACTTTCGTTTTCTATTGAGATATATTATGAATATGAAACCTTTATCCTCATGTTATAATATTAATATATGTTATAACTTTGTCAATATTAATTGTTATATTATTTTTTATTCTTAATATCAAGTCCTTTAGGGTTGAGGTTTAAAATTATTGTGAAAATATATATTTATTTGCTATACACATAATGATTCCAATATCTATATAAGTATGTAAATGATTTATATTATATCATTTGAATTTGTATCATATTTTTATGCAAATATTATTAAAATTAATTATGTTGTATAGGTCATTTATTAAGTATATTAATTATGTTTCATTAATGTTTGATTCTTTTATGAGTTCTAATCCTATCTTATGAGCTTTTTCTAGTATCTTTAAATTTTTATATATTTGTTTTTATGAGTTAACATATTAGAATATTCATAGGTATAATAAACTTCCTCATTGCATATAT
Organism: Hippophae gyantsensis; assembly: GCA_030763125.1. NCBI lineage: Eukaryota > Viridiplantae > Streptophyta > Magnoliopsida > Rosales > Elaeagnaceae > Hippophae > Hippophae gyantsensis. Next base: position 2,538,846 of record CM061035.1, read on the forward strand.
AATAACCTGCAAATTGTCTTGCTTGATAGACAATAATTTTTTTCTTTAAAGCTTTATTATTCTAAAATATATTTTCTTGTAAGGTTTCTATTTATATTTTCTCTTATATTTAGAAAATGTTTGTTTTTTAAATTTATATTTCTTGAATTTTTTATATTTTTATTTGTAAGACTTTATATTACATCATTATTTTTTTGGCATTTGAAAATTCTTACTATCACAACATATTTAAAAAAAATAGCATAATTTTATTTATTTATTTTTTGACATTGTAATATTATCCAAGATTTTAGTTGTTTTATTCTTTCTCCTAAAGTATCTGATACTGGTATAATATTTTTATTTATCGACTTTCTTCAAGAGTTTTATATAAAGTTATTTCTATTTTTTGATAAGATATTTCCTTAAATTATTGTTATTGTATCTTTGGTATCTTGTGGTAATACGTTTCATATTCAATATAAAATATCTGTATAGTACATATCACATATTTTTATATTTATTAAATGTCATTTAGCCTCATTTATTTATAGTTTACTTGTTTCGCTAATATGATTTCTTTTATCTTCTTATATGAACTCTTTATATATTTTATTTACTACTTTATTTATATAATGTATTTCCTGTTACAAAATCTCCTTGTATCCTAAGATTAAATATCATTTGGTAAATTATTAAATCATATTTTAAAATTTTTAATCATTTTACAGTTTAATAATAGTCTATAGATTTATGGATTTGTATTAGTAGTTCCAAATATTTAGATTAGTATACTTATTGAACTAGCCAATTCATTTAATGTATTTTTTCTATCTCTAATACAATCTAAGTCTAGATAGTCAGTTTTATTATTATTTTTGTAAAATTTGAATTATAATGGTACAGATCCTCTAGTACTTTAGTATAATCCTTCTTTCACTTTTGGTTGTTGCCTTTTTTTTATCTATAGGGTTAGGTTCATTTGATCTTTACATATTACTTTTATTTTTCGAGGATTAGAAGTTTTTCTTTGAATTATAAGGGCATTATTGTATTTCTTTCTATAATAATTTGAAATTTTCTAATTCCAAGTTTGTTCCACTTATTATTGTTATATCATATTCTTTTTTATTAGAGTATATTTTTTTAATTCCTCGTCTGTTAATATTATTAGACTTACTAATGTTTCTACATCTTTATCTTTATTTTCAAGATCCATAAATTGTTGTTCTAATTTTTTTCTATATTCTATTGGTTTGGAACTATAGATTTTTCTTTATCTTTTCTTTTTTCATTATGTTGAATCATTCCATCGTATCCTTTTGATGGTTCTTATTTTAATCCTTCTAATAAATCTCTTTTTAGAATGTCTACTTTTAATATTTTGTCATAACTATTTTCTCTTATGTCTTTAAGGATTTCTTCTTTTATTTTATTTATATTTTATAAATATATTTTTTTTTTCTAAAATAATTAAGGCTTTTCTTATAGCTTCATTATGCCAAAAAAAGGAATTTTAAGAACAATCAATTGTTTTTTTTAATCTAACAGTCATAGAAAATGTGTAAGTAAAGTTACAATAATGGTCAAAAGTTATAATTTTTTTATGACATTTGTTATGAAAATGATTGTCATAAAATGTTTCAAAGTTATTTTTTATAACGATCATTTGAAAAAAACCATTTAAATGAATAATTAAAGTATCAATTTATTAATGTCCATCGTAATTCTATTCTATGTAATCTATCTTTTGACATTTTAAAGATATTTTTACTTGATAATTTATTAATTTTTTATTGACATATTACTTCAAAGATAAGCTTTTCAACTTCTTTTATTTCTTGCTTTAATTCTTTTATTTCTTGTTCTTGTTCTCATTCATGTGTACTTATTTTTGATTGATTATTTATAAATTCAATTGGTGGTATATATAACTTTTTCTTCCTAATTTTCATTCTTCAGGTATTTTAAGGTATTTTAATGTAAATTAATATTTTTGGTTTTATTAATTATCTAATTTTATGAAAATTCTTATATATTTTTATGAATTTATTTTGTACATATATTAAACTATTATGACTATCTATTAATGAATATTCTATTATATATTGTATTGAAAATGAATTATTTTCTTCTTTAATCAAATCTCTTCTTTCAAATTTATATACTAAACTATTTAATTTTTATCATTAATTTTAATGACAAACCTATGAAATACTGTGAATTTTAATTTACTATATCCTAGGTTTTTATGGATAATTCATATTAAAACATATTTCTTATTTATTATTATATTGTCTAGGAGTGTTAATTTTAATTGTGTATCTATTCATTCTCTAAAATGTCTTTATTAATACGTGGATTCTTCCTAAATAAATGTATATCCAATTTTTTTTATCCTTTTGAAAGATTTGTAATAGTTTATCCATAATAATTTATTATCAATTAATAATATTTTATATATTTTTTATATTGGTAATACTAATACTTATTTCTTTATTACTTATTTCATAATAAATTATATTTTTTCTTGAAAATATTTTTATTATTCTTTAAAATGATGAATCTTTGGATCTATCTCATTTCTTAAAATTTAATCTTATTTTTTATATTTCTTTATTTTTTTTCTAATTGTCATTTCTTGTAAGAAATATCCAAAAATGTCATGTATTTTTGTTTTTATTATTCCTTCTATTTTTCTGTATAAAAAATTACTATTTACTTATATTGACTTTAACTTCCATTAATTTTATGGTGTATTTGTAATATTTTTAAAATCTTAGAGATATTTATGATATTACTTCAAAACTTTAGGATATTATTAATATTATCCCTATGAAATTAGGAAAAAATATTAGGAGCTATAAATTTAAAATTTAATGATGGTGTATTCAATTAAGATTTTGATATATTTTGAAATTTAAAAAGTCTATAGATTTTAATAAGTTTTTAAAGATTTCAACAAATATTAGGGATTTAGGATTTGGGATTATATTTGTAGGTCAAGGTTTAGGGTTTAGGGTTTTAGGATTTGGAATTTGGGGTTTAGGGTTTAGGGTTTTGGGATTTATGTTTTAGGGTTTTGGGTTTTGGGATTTATGTTTTAAGGTTTAGGGATTTGGGCTTTGGGCTTTATGGTTTAGGGTTTTGGGGTTTAGGATTTAGGGTTTTAGGATTTGGAATTTGGGATTTAAGGTTTAGGGTTTAGGGATTTGGGATTTATGTTTTAGGGTTTTGGGATTTATGTTTTAAGGTTTAGGGTTTTAGGGTTTAGGGTTTAAGGTTTTAGGATTTGGATTTAGGGTTTAGGGTTTTGAAATTTTGGGTTTAGGGTTTAAGGTTTTGGAATTTTGGATTTGAGAATTTGAGATTTGAATTTAAAGTTATATTTTAAATGAGGGTAAAATTAAAAAAAAAATGTTTAGATGAAAATGGAATAATGATTAACAAATGTGGGAGAAGGAATTGCGATTCCTTCTCTTTTAGTAATCAGATTTCATTCTATTTTCTCCGACAAAAGGTGTGGTTATTTCTTTTTGTTTTTTCTTTGAAAATTTAGTCTTTTACAAATTTTGAAATATTGATAGTTGATGGATGCGATCAGTGGCTTAAAATAATAGACGTTAAGTTCAATGTTACAAAAATGGAGAGAAATATCTACAATATTGGTTTTTTTGAAAAAAGACGAAGAAATATATACTATCTATAAAATACAACCGATAAAAATTAGACATATGCATCCGTACGACCGTACAAGAAAAGTTGATATTCGGTTTTCTTTTTAGCAACTGGTCGGGCGGTTTTGAAAGTAATATGGTTAATTTTGTATTAATTTTTTTAAATATATATACATGTATTGTTATTAAATAAAATATTTTTTTATTTTTAAATAAAAGTATATATTTTAATGAAGATATATAATTTTATTATTATTTTTATGATTTTTGATTTGATAACAAATACTTATCATTAAACTATATTAAATATCACAATTGAGATTTTATATTAATCTATTTGTTAAATTTTAATTAAAAAATCTATTATCAATATAAACAAAACTAAATTGGTGGGGTTTATGAAAATAAAAGCACAATTATATGATACATGCGATTGAGATCATGTACCGCTTTTTACCATTTCTCCATCATCACCTTATCTTAAGCAACAGATCTGTCCTTTCTTTTACATGTATCAGTTTTGCTTTGAAAAAATCAATCAATCATTCAATAATAACTTTATATATATTAAAAAAATAATATAATAAAGTTTTACTTATTATTTAATTTAAATAAAAATATATATAGAATTGAACTTTTTTAAGATATTGAATATTAAAAATTTTAAATTTTAAATTTAAATAAAATATACTCTGTTATATATATATATATAATTTTTTTAAATTTTTTTAAATATTATATTTAAAATTGTATTTAAGAAGAATCGAATTAAAATACATGCATTTCCTTTGACACCACCCCTTACCCATCTCAATGAAATAAGAACTAAAATATCAGGGGCTATAAATTTAAAACTTAAAGTAGTTAAATAATTTATTTTTAAATTATTAACTTACTAAATTTTTTAAAAAAAATTAAATTTTTTTTTTACTTGGGCATCATGGCTTCCCTTGTCTAGCCACAGCTCCACCCTTCTAACATGTAATCTCCATTAATATAATACAAACTATAAAATATTATATGAGATAAAAATACATCCAACAACATAAAATATTATATGAGATAAAAAATACATCCAACTACTATTTCTACCAATGGGCTCGTGAGGCAGGAGTATATCATTAAATTTTTAGTGTTTATGTGAAGGGGATAGACGTTGTATAACATCAATTATGTACATTTATTTTATTGTTAAATGGAGGTTCCTTCCATACTATTAAGACAATTAAGTAAAAAGAGAGAGAGAGAATAGGGGACATGTAACCAAATATGTGATTCTTTTATAAAATCACAATAGTAATATTTATAAAAATATAAATAAATTTTATATATAAAAAATAGGTGATTCTTTTAAATTTTTATCATTTAAAAATATATTAAAAATTAAATAATTTAAATATATTTATATTCATATGATATAGGAATAATATATTATTTAATAAAAATAAAGTATCAAATGTAAAACAAATAATACTATGTTTTAGTGTTTATACGAGGCCGATCCTGAATTAAAATCTACTCTGATGAATTATTGATTGCATTCTAACTCATCAAGAGCCTACCCTTTAATATATAAGATTTGTTTCTCCTGTCAAGAAATTACGAGTAAAATGTGCAAGTTTATTCATAAACATGAAACCACACATTCATGCAATGACATAGAATTCAAGTTAATTATATGACATTAAAAAAAAAAATCACCTAGTTTAGTCTCATGAGAAGCTAGTTCTACAAGTCATGAACGGTTCCAAGTACCTACTCATAGATACAATACGTATTCTTTTTTAAGCAATTTGTGAGCGATACATATGATATATTTTTGTTTTATCGATCATCTGCTTAGAAATAACCTCTTATATATTTATATTCTTTTTAATTATCCAACATATAAAAGTGAAAAATCATTCAATTAAGATTTATTTAATCTACCTCAAACTAGGAGAGTTTCAAAGATATCAGTATCTAATGAATATTTTAATAGGTTAGATTTATTGTTGAGCCTGGTGGTACTGGTGCCTGCCTAAATGCGTGGTGCTGTGTTAGCAAAACCTAAAGTTTTAGAGACAACACAATGTTTATGAATAAAATTTATAACCTAGAAGATTATTTATCTTGTTCTAAGAATTAATTAGATCGAGCTGCAGCCTGCAGACAAAATACATATACCTCTTAATTAGCTGGGAGAAAAAATATTTATTTCCATCGATACTACTACACCTTTATGTTCATGGCCGGCTGGGATGACCGTGGTTATAATTAAACATGTTATATATTATACCACACACTATATATATACCCAAACTCTTATTTACTTTCATATAATAGAATATTTACTAGCCCTAAAAGTACATGAAAGCAGAGCTAATCTCCTTCACACACACACACATATATATATATATATGTGTGTGTAATTAACCACATTCTATTATTATAATTATTCATCTATAGTCTTTGCCTCTGAACTAGCAAGAATTGTGAATTCCCACTTGATAGACTCCATGAAAATAAAATTATTGTTATATACTGCTCTCTCAATAATTATCATAATAAAATGTCACCTACTATGGTTGCTTCATTAATAGCTTTAATTTTTGACAGCTCTACTTTTGCATATATATAGCGACTTATTGTCTTCTTGACAGCTTATAGCTAGCTTTTATTCTAAACAGATCATCACCATATTTCTAATACAAATATTAATAACAATCATGAGTGAAGAAGTGCACAGTAGTATTGGTTATTCTTCAATTGATATATCATCTCAAAATATGGAGAGAGATCATCTCTATATATCTCATATAAAATCCACACTTGACAGTATATATAATTAATGTATATATATATATAGGTAGTAGCCAGCTTGCAATAAATTATGGCACTAACTTTTGTTTTATTGAGAATTATTATCGTATGATTATCATGATCATGATCATGGATAACATATATAAAAGGAAAGAAAAACTCTATTTGTACTGTTCGGGAGCAAATACTTATCCAATCGATTTTTTACTTTTAAATTTTCTTATTTTTCCAAGTCATGATTAGAAGAGTATATATCTGTGCATTTGGATAGTTTGGGAAGCATTAATAATCGGGATGAATTGAGCCAAAACTTATAGAAGATAGAAACCTTTAATAGTAATTAAGATTTCTTACTATTTTTTTGAAATTTGACTTCTTAGTATAAGAGTAAATTTACGAGAGATTAATTAGAAAAAGAAACCATAAAATTATAAAACTTCTTTCGATTTCATCACGTCTAGCTAATTCATATAAAGTTGTTGTTTTTTCCTAAAACACGAAGCTATAAATAAATAAATAAACTTAAATCAAAAAATGTTTTAAAACAAGTTTGTTTTTTAACCATTAGTTTCTATGATTTTAATTAAATAAATTTATATTATAAAATATTTGATTTAAATAAATCAAATATGCTATGTGAATATCCACGATCATGAATAGCATTACTCAAATGGAAATAAGATTAGCTACTAAAACTGAAAGTGATAACAATCAACTGCCCATTTGACCAAAGAAAACAAACAAACTACCCAGAGTCGTGGTCTTGGTTAAGATAATACATAAGTATTCTTTGTTAAGTAATGCTATTGGAATATTGAAAGTATTATTTGTTAAGTACCCACAACAGAATTACAATGCGAAAACTAAAATGGAATCTAACACTCTAAACAATTCTATTGAAATATAGTAATTGAAAATAACTTCGTAAAAATAAATAACACTATATTTTACAAGTTTTCAATACAGCAGGAAATTATCTAAATTATAATTAAGATTTGAGAAAAAAATGCGAATTCAATCGTCTGTAATTATTTGCAACGTCAATTCGGTTTTTATCCAATAAATTTCGTGATGGGTATAACTTTTGATAAAAACCAAACATAAAACAACAAGTATGATTATATTGATAATCGTAAAAGTCCGTACTTAAGTACTTAAAATTAATTATATTTATTAAATTAAATTATATATTAATTAATAATTAATATTTATTAAAAAAATTAAAAAAAATGATTTTTTTCATATATTTTTTAATAATTATTTCGAACTGTTATCCGTAGATAAAAAATTATTCTAAATCATACGATTTTTGTATGATTTCAAGTAAAAATTTTATAATTAAATTCAAAAATAATTATATCAATAATAGTTTCTATACCTACCGTAACCGTTTTTAATTATAACTCAGGTTGTTATTTATATTTATAAAATATAAGACTCGTTTTCACGCTAAATCATCCCCTCGAACGAAAACATTTCTAAGTCCTTATGCTTTAATCGCTTTAATCATACTCAGGATAACAAAACCAAGAAGCCACTTCTAGCTAGCTCTAATATCAGATGTTAGGCTGGAATTAAAACCCCAAAAACTAAAGTTTCAAAAATAACAACATATCTTAACTATATATTCAATATAGTCATTATATTTATTTACAGTCGCTCGGAAAAGTGTGAAATACTAGCACCTTTAGATTTCATATAAACTTCTTACTTATTTTTAGTAAAAAAAAAAAAAAAAGCAGTTGATTGATTCTCGTGTAGCTATTAACTTCCCAAATAAAAATGCCTACTTGTAGAAAAAAGCAAAGTATTAATGAGCTGGGGAAGTAGACGGAGAGAAAGCAAGAAAGTTTTTAGCTATGTGCAGTTGGGATCTCATTCAATGAAAGATAATGTCATACGCTTAATGATCAAGCCGGTGAGCACGTTATGGTCCTTTTCACCCCCTCAAAGCAGTCATCTTTAAGGGTCCCTAACCTCATGTGAAAATCTTAATTTAATGTCGGTTAGCCTTTCAACATCTTATCACCTAAGAATCTATATAATGAGGCTGATACTCTTCATGATTTCATTCATCTTAATTTCTCTGTTTTCCTTCATCAATTGGAGCTTTGTTTCTTTTAGCTCCAATGAGGGTTCTTCCTTCCTTTTCAGGAGCATTTACGTGCTTCTTGCTTTCTTTGCTTTTGACTCTGAGTTTTTGCTATGGTGATGATAAGACAGTTCATGTATTTGGAATTGGAGAATGTGCTGATTGTTCCCAGTATAATGTCAAGTCTAGCCATGCCTTTTCAGGTACCTGTTTCTTTTTTATGTCAGTATAAATGTTGTTATCTAGCGGTAGTCTTAGCTAAATAGACATGTAGACTAGGATCTACTACAACTTGGGTAAAAATATCGTACAAATGGTAACACATTGACAATTGTACAAGGAAAATTGCCGGGTGAAGCTCCCACTATCATTTTGTTAATTTGTAGTGCTACGTGAAAAAGATCTAGAAACATAAAAACAGAAAAAGGTAAAAAGATTAGTCCTAGGGTCCAACAGATTCGGTCCTAAATGTCGTCTTCTAGACAACAGTATTAAATGCTCATTTTCATTATTTATTTTCAGGGCTTCATGTGACTATAGACTGCAAATCAGAAAATGGGCACTTCAAAACTAAAGGGTTTGGAGTTCTTGATGAAGAGGGAAAATTCAAAGTGTCCCTGCCTAAAGAAATGGTAAAAGATGGAAAACTAGAGGAAGAATGTTATGCACAACTTCACAGTGCATCAGGCGCACCATGTCCTGCACATGAAGGACTGCAATCTTCAAAAATAATATCATCCAACTCCAAAGTTGATGGAAAACAAAACTTTGGACTTGTTGGGAAACTCAAATTTTCACCAATCACATGCACTTCTAAATTCTTTTGGTCAAATTTTAATTACCCACCATTACCCAAATTGCCACATTTTCCTAAGTTCCCTCATCCACATCCAAAAGGTTTAGGACATCATCACTTCTTTGACCCTCCTCCTAAGGTGTTCCCACCTCCTGTCTATGAGAAGCCTCTCCCTCCATCCATTCCCGTCTACAATAAGCCCCTTCCACCTCCTGTACCTGAATATAAAAAACCTCTTCCTCCTCCGGTCCCCGAACCAAAAAAACAATGCCCCCCAACGTTTAAGCCTCCCCCGATACCTGTCTATAAAAAACCTCTTCCCCCACCAGTACCTATCTACAAGAAGCCACTCCCCCCACCAGTTCCCACCTATAAGAAGCCCGTCCCGCCTCCAGTACCCGTCTATAAAAAACCTCTTCCTCCTCCAGTCCCCGAACCCAAAAAGCAATGCCCCCCAACGTTTAAGCCTCCCCCGGTACCTGTCTATAAAAAACCTCTTCCCCCACCTGTACCTATCTACAAGAAGCCACTACCCCCACCAGTTCCCACATATAAGAAGCCGATCCCGCCGCCTGTACCCGTCTATAAAAAACCGTTTCCTCCTCCAGTCCCCCAACCCAAAAAGCAATGCCCCCCAACGTTTAAACCCCCCCCGGTGCCTGTCTATAAAAAACCTCTTCCCCCACCTGTACCAATCTACAAGAAGCCACTCCCTCCACCAGTTCCCACCTATAAGAGGCCCATCCCGCCTCCAGTACCTGTTTATAAAAAACCTCTTCCTCCACCAAAGCCCAAACACCCAATTCCACCACCTATTCCAAAAATTATAAAGCCTTGTCCACCACTACTTCCAAAACCCAAAGAGGTAATTCCACCACCTACCCCAGTTTACGAAAAGCCACTTCCACCACCTGTTCCAATTTACAAGAAACCATTGCCTCCACCAACTTACAAGCCTAAGCATCCTTTCTTTAAACATCCCTTCTTTAAACATCTTCCTCCAATATTCCACAAACCACACTCACCTATCTTTAAGCATCCTCTTCTTCCTCCAGTCCCAAAGATCTATCCAAAGTTTGGAAAAATTCCACCTCTCCCTCCTTATGCTCCTCATCACTAGGCTATTTCACCTTTCTAGCTTGCCAGGTGAAATTGAGATCAACCCTGTTTTTTTTTTATGTTCGATGATGAAAGGTTGTTTGAATTCTCTTATCATATTAAAGCAGCTGACTTCAAAAGTGAAGCCAATAAGAGAATGATGAGAGACCAAGACAAGGAGGGATAAGGGATAATTTATTGAGTTGGAGTTGTGTTTATTTGTTCTTGTACTTGATGATTCAATTGTATGTTTTGTGAAGTTGTAATGCATGAGTCTAAATTATAAATGGTACTTTCTACTTTTCCATATAGCACGTAAACCTTATTGTCTATGATCGTATTCCATATAGCACATAAACCTTATTGTCTATGATGGTCTTTGTTTGATAAATTTTCTAATTTTAGGCTACGTACGAAGCAAAAATCATAATACATATTTGCTATGATGTTTCCAAATTCATCTATCATAAATCGTCAATGAATCAGGTAGTTTTTCTCCTGCATGTGTTAAAGGGTACAATTACATAGAGCTCTCTGAAAGAAAAGAAGATGTCCATATGCATAACAATCCTAAACATTTTGCTTAATGTTTCACTTGTTCTTAGGAAAAATATTTCTTACAATTGAGAAGAAACTGGGACAGTATAAGCGGGTTTTTCTTCTTTTTTTTTTTTGTGATATTATACCTTTTAGAGTAAACGTCGGTTTAGTTATTAATATTATATGAAATTTCCAATTTATTATTTTAATATTTTTTATTTTAATTAAGTATTTATATTATTACATATCTTTCGATCAATTATTATGATAATAAATTTATAATTTTGATCCAAAATTTAAATCATATACACACCAATGAAATTATAATTACTATCTTATTATAATTTAACATGTAATTAAATATTTTAATCAAATTGATCAATATTTTAATAAGGTAATTAATTGAAAGATATTTTAATAATAAAAGTAAATTGAAATTAAAAGAATATTTGAAGTAACAAATAAAAAATTTTCAGGTAACAATAACAACTAAATGATCATTTGTCCAACATTTTAATAAAAATATGTTACATTAAATTTTTGCAAAAGTATTCCTATAAGGTGACTTATCGATTATCATGTCTTTTCATTTCTTTTTTATTTTAACTTCCCAAATTTTTGAATGAAGAAAGCCATTTTAATGGGCTTTTTTCTTCTTCCCTAAACTCATGATTGTTGAGGATGTAGCATGGTGAAGCAATTGTTAATAATCCCAAATTCAAGATTGATGAAGTATGGAGGTGATTTGTGAGAATATGAGATGGGGTGAAGATGGATCCTTTAAATAAAGGAGGTCAATATGATTTAGCATACTTGTACTTATTAAGGGAATTAACCAATATGCAAGCAATGACATGAAGACCATAAAATCCTATACTTATCAAAACAATTCTACTAATAACATAACATTTGACGTAGTTCTGATGAATATAGATTAACATGTATCCTTTTGAATAAATTATTATTCAATAAAAATAAAAAAATTAATAATAAACAAAAATATCGTACTTATTAGATAAAACAACATAAATCTACTATCTATACCGAAAAAATCATAATTTTTGTAAAGATAGTAAACTTATAACGTTTTACTTAATAAATAGAAAATTAAATTACATATTCATTGAAAGTAGGCATTTTTTCAATAAAAAATATAATTAGTCAATAAATGATCGATCAAAAATGATGACTGCCCTATATCTGTATACACTATACAACAGCTACTTTGAATCAGCCTCCAATCTAATTTCAGCTGTTTCTATGCAACATTAGGAAACATCAGTCTAATGCTGACAAACTTTCTCGGTTCAACCTCAGCATTTACAGCAAAAGGCCGTTTTATTACCTTTTACAGTTAAGAACAAAAATCACTGAAAAATTGCTTTACAAAAAAACAGAAAATTAATGGCTCAAAGCTAAGAACTCAGTTGCATGTTACTCGTAAGAGACGCTCAAAACAAAGAGGAAACCTGCATTGAAAGGAAAAAAAAAGGCACCTATTCAAATGACCTTACCACAAACTATTCTTTCAAAAAAAAAAATTGAAAAATATAGAAAAAGCACAACTTTAGATGGATGGGTTTATAATCAATACAGAAATAACATAGACCATTTAAGACAATAAACTTGTCAGGAAAATACAATTAAGAACGAAACTATTATTGAGCATGGACTTAACCATTTCAAGAGCACCAATCTCTGGCATTTTGGAACATCCGCAACCATGGACTGGGGCCTTTCTTGTCCACATTCCATTGCTTTGGATACCAAGGGAATTGCCACATCAAGAAGCATCTTTCTGGATGAGGCATCATGGCCAGGTGCCTCCCATCTGGAGAACAAATTGCAGCAACTCCTAAAGGAGATCCATTTGGATTGAAGGGGTAATGGTCTGTCTCAGTTCCACTGTCATTGCAATATCTTACTGGTGCCAACTTATAATGAACAACGTGATCAAGAACACCATCATTAGGAAAATAAGCTCTCCCCTCCCCATGGGCAGCCCAAACACCTAATGTACTGCCCTCCATTCCTTTAAACATTATCGCAGGTGAATCCTTTATCACCACACTAGTGAATCGGCATTCAAACCGTCCTGATTCATTGTGTACGAATCTTGGCTGGGATGGGTCACCCCCTGTACCATCCACACCCCCAACCTTGGGACCTGGAACCCATCCCAATAGAGCCATAAGCTGACATCCATTGCAAACACCAAGACTAAAAGTGTCTTCTCTCTTGTAGAACTCCTGGAATTGATTCAGAAGAGACGGATTGAATCGTATTGAAGCGGCCCAACCTTTTGCAGAATCAAGAACATCAGCATAACTAAAACCTCCAACAAACACAACTCCACGAAACTCATGCAGGGATATGACTCCCTTGAGAAGATCTGACATTGTAACATCCCATGGCTCAAAACCAGCAGCATAAAATGCAGCAGCCATTTCTCTGTCTCCATTACTGCCTTCTTCTCGAATTACAGCCACTTTTGGTTTAAATTTTACAGTCATTCGTTTTTCATCCGTAAAAGAAGGAATGAAGGACAATTTCCATGAAGGTTCCTGCCTAAATTTTAACCCGTCTTTCTCTAGATCAACACAAGAAGCCAGCCTTTGAAATTTTTCCAGCTGAAAACTTAATTCCTCCCACATGTCCCGAAGGACAGAAGTCTTCTCATTAAGATGAGTCATCCCATCAACCTTTAATGTTATATTAGGCTCAGTAGTTACTTTCCCAATTAAGTCAGCATGAATACCTTTACTACTTAACTTCTGCATCACAGTATCCAAGTTTCTAGTATTTACTTCAATAATAAGACCAAGTTCTTCTGCAAAAAGTGTATGAAAGATGCCCATCCCATGAGAAGTTAAGTCCAAGGTCATACCAAAGTTCCCAGCAAATGCCATCTCTAGGGCACATACCACTAACCCACCATCACTAATATCATGACCAGCTGAGATCAATTCATCAGCAATAAGACCTTGAGTGCATTCAAAAACCTTTTTAAGATAAGTAACATCCTCAAGGTCAGGGCATTTATCCCCAACCTGGTTGAAAACTTGAGCAAGAGCAGATCCACCCAACCGGCGCTTCCCCATCGCTAAATCAATATGAAGTAACAAACCTTCATCCCCTAGCTTCAAATCTGGGTTCACTGTCTTTGTTATGTCGGGACAAGTGACGTAGACGCTAATTACAAGATTTCCAGGAGCCTTAACAACCTCACCTCCAGCATGGGCTGCCATAGAAAGACTGTCCTTGCCCCCATCAATTGCAATACCAAGTTCAATCATAGCTTCCGAAAGAGCTGTGGCAGCATCATACATGGCTGCTCCTTCTCCATCAAGCTTGGCAGCATACATCCAATTTCCACTAGCTTTAACATCAGAAAGAGAAGTTACCTTTGCCCAAACAAGATTTGTAAGTGCTTCTCCAATAGCCAATCTTGCCATGGCTTTTGGATCCAGCAAGCCTTTGATTGGTTGCTCGCCAATAGCACATGCACCACCTGTAAAGTCAGAATAACTCTGTGCAATAACTGCAACATCAGAAAGAGTAATTTGCAATGGCCCAACAGTTTGTTGTTGAGCTACAAGACCAGTTACACACCTATCCACTTTACTAGTCAAGAAGCGTTTTGAACAAACAGATGGAATTCTTAATACCCTTTTAAGAGAATCCATCACTGTTGTGCCAGGAGCAATCTGAAGTGGCTCTCTTGGATAAGTAACCCTATGAAATTCAAAACATTTTTGTGGCATGTCACCAAGTACTTTATCAAGCTCCAAATCTACAGCAGGAGGAGGAGGAAGGATTCCTTTTGCATGGCACTTTTGAATAGCTATGCTGTCAACTAGCACAACACGACCCTGGCCATTTATTTTCCCGATAACAGCCATATAAACCCTTTCTCTTTCACATATTGACTGAAGAATGTCACGACTTTCAGGATTGACCAAGATTGCATCTTGCTCTTGATATTCTGCACCCCATATCTCCAAAACAGACATTGTGTGATCACCAACTACAACAGCCCGAATATCAATCTCAGCACCTTTTGGGTAAATAATTTCCTTAACAACATTGCAATTCCCTCCAGCTCCCTGATCATGAATGCTAATAATCGGGTTATTCTCACCCATCTCAATGCAAGCACGAACAACCCGGTACAATTTCTGGGCCATCTCAGCATCTCCGCGTTGCACAGCATTAAAATCAAGTTCTGCATCATTCTGGCCACTAACCATGCTAGATGCAGCACCACCTCCCATTCCAATACGATAAGCAGGGCCTCCAATCTTTACAACCAACATACCAATGTCAGGCTCCCCTTTGGAAATATGGGTGTGGTCTATCTGCCCAATGCCCCCACTAAACATAATTGGCTTCAACCATTCCCGTCTTTCACCACTTGGGAGTCTCATTCCAAAAGTTCTAGTGTAGCCCTGAATCAAGGGTTCTCCAAATTTGTTCCCATAGTCTGATGCACCATTACTGGAATCTATAAGGATCTGCAATGGTGAGGCCAAATTTGATGGATATGTAAATGATGGATCTTCCCAAGGAGCATAAGATCCCTCTACATTCAGATTCCCAACACAGTAACCAGCGGTAGCTGCAACAACAAAAGAACCCCTCCCTGTGGCATGAGTATCTCGTATACGACCACCTGCCCCTGTCTCTGCACCAGGATAAGGAGCCACAGCACATGGAAAATTATGGGTCTCTGCAGTAAATAAAACGTCAAGGTCACAAAAATTGTTATCCAATCGACATGTTAAGCCCGGCTGTAATGGCCGCAATTGCTTTACACTAAATCCCCTGATTGCACTTGAGTTATCCTTGAATCCAATGACAGAATTATTAGGGTTTGCTTGCAAAGTACTTTTCACAATTTGCATTAGAGTCCTATCCATAGGTTTTCCATCTATAATTATTTTACCCGTAAAAAACCAGTGTCTGCTGTGTTCACTATTTGATTGAGCAATATCAAATAGTTCCACTGTTGTCGGATTGCGCTTTATTTCCTCCCTGAAAAGACTTGTGTAGTATTGGAGATCTTGCTCATCAAATGCTAAACCCATTTCCATATTGATTTCCTCCAAAGCTTGCTGACCCCTTTCCATGACAGGTATAAGACGAACTTCATCTGGAACCACACTAATTGCAAAGGATGTAAGCTTCTCTGTATACACACACTCTGTCATCCTATCGTGAACCATGGAAGAAAACTCATTAATCTGATAATCTTGCAATGGACCCTTACTATACAACATATATCTCCTTGATTGTTCCATGCGAGTAACTTCAGTCAATCGACAAGCTCTACAGATAGATACAGCATTAGAAGACCATGCTGTTGTAAATGACATGCGAGGCCCAACCTCAACTATAACAGTACTTAATCCTTCCTGTGCCTTCTTTTCAAGAAAGCTATCAACCCCAAGATTTTCAGGCTCATAGGTCTCTTGAAGAAGCCATTTGAGCACAGAAAGCTTTTCACCAGAGAGCTCAGAATGCAGACCAATATTGAAGCATTGCTCTGTTGTTAGACCAACAACTTGATTAGAAATTTTGGTTTGCACAGTTTTGAGAAGTTCAGATGCTGCACTCTCTTGAATCAGAGGTATGCGATAAAAATGAAAGACTTTCTCAAAAACAGGCTTTTCAACCAACTTGGATTGCTCATCTAGAGAGCTACTTGTGTCTTGAGAAACCAGAGCTCTGCACTTCGTTTGAGCACGACACTGCAATGAAACACTTCTTCTAGATGAGAAATCCATAGTTGAAGCACGGCCACGAAGGGTGCTCCATAGCACATGCCTTCTACTAGTACCAAAGTTACTGCACAGAAATACACTTTGCCTTTGATTCCCCTGTGATACATTCAAAGTTTAAAATTGGATGAAACGATCAACCTTCATAATTCCACATACTGAATATTAAATCATCAGAACCCTCAAATGGAAAAGTGCATTGATGTAAATGTTTTCAAATCACAATAACACTAAAATACATTACTTTTTATCATACAAAAATCATAGATTAAGACCTACTTGCAAGAACTCAGCTGCTGTAATTTCCAGAGCACCAGCCATTGCCCAACCTATGAAAACAACAAATTAATAACCCAAAAACAATTAATCTAGACATTAAACGATAACTTTTTATTGAAGCATAAAGATAACTTAACAATGCATCGTCACTAATATACATATTGAACACTAACATCGTAACGTGGAAATTATGTCAAAAACAAGGTTCCAAAAAATGCATTGAGGCAGCACCTTGAGGTGCACCCCTCGAGGAGCGAGGCCTTGAGGCTAGCGCCTCTTCTACTCAATTTGAAGCTTATGCCTTTTAGAGTGAGGTGTATGCCCCTTGAGACAGCATGAAGTTTACATCTTTTTCATGAAACTATAAAATACCAAATTATGTTTCTTTAGGCTCGACTCAATTTTTTTTTCATAAAATGACCAGTAACCCATTAAATGAAAAAACAAAAAACAAAAAAAAAACATAGAAACAAAAAGGCTCCTAGAATATAGAAACAGACATATCAACAATGAAGATGAAGAATAGGTGGATGAAGATGTTGATGCAGATAAATAAGATATTGGAATTAGAAATGATAATGAGTCAATGAATGATAAAATCAGTAGGGACAAACGTGCTAATGAGTAATGCATGAGGGTTTCAATTAGTAGGCTTGATAGATGAAGATGAAGAAACAAAAAATGATCAATATAAGAATGCTGATAAGTGATGAGTGAAGGTTTAAATTGGTAGATTCATAACATGAGGAGGAAGAAACAAACAATGATTAATATATTAAAACTGTTAAGTATCCTTGTCCCACATCGACTAGGAACAAAACAGCAAAACTGCTTATAAGTTTGGGTAACCCTTAACTTAATAGAGATCTTATTGGGTTAAGTTAGACCTGAGTTTCTAACATGGTATCAAAGTTGGGTCTAGTCTCTATGTGTTTGGACCTAATTGGGCTCTACCACAGTCTCACCGTGGCGCTAATGTCCACCTTTGTCCGCCGTGTGGAGGGAAACTGTTAAGTATCCTTGTCCCACATCGACTAGGAACAAAGCAGCAAAATTGCTTATAAGTTTGGGTAACCCTTAACTTAATAGAGATCTTATTGGGTTAAGTTAGACCTGAATTTTTAACAAAAACATATTTGTGACTTATTTGTAGTTCATTTTGAAATTTGTTTTGTAACTTTATTTGAATCTTGACTTGTTATTTAGACATTTATTTATAAGATTTGTGACTTTATATTTAAACTATTTATGTTACTCTAACACTTTATGATTTGTTAACTTCAAGTATATTTTTACTCTATATGATAAGTTAATAATAATTTTATGTATTTTTTTCAATTTTAAATAAGGCTTGTATCTCACACGGCCTTGAGGCTTCCAACTTGTCTCTTTATCATCTCGGTACCCGTTTCCATTGGTCAAAAATAAAACATTATAATTAATCCATTGACAGAGCGATACAGCAAACAGAGAGCCACTCATAATCTTACCACTTACAAACTGTAGCAATAGAAAATTGCGAATATGAAACGTTGGCTTATGACATATGATCTCTGATCGAACTACACGCTCAAATTAAGGGTCAAAATTTCGACCAACTTGGAGCTATTTTTGAATTTTTAAGAAAAATGAACAGAAATATTCACAATCGTATTGCAGTCTATATTCTAAACGATACTTACGGCGGGAGATAGAGAACAGAGAAGGAGAATACAAGATCAGCGGTGAGGTGAGATCGACAACTGCTGCGAGGAGATTGAGAATTGGAAGAACACAGTGGCGGCAAAGAGGAGCCGAATGAGTTCGGCTAGGGACAATACGAAGGTTTTGTTTCTCTCTCTGCTTTGTATTGCATTTATTTTTCGTAAAAAGAATATTAACTTTTCTACTTAGTTGTATTTTAGAGAACCCATCGTTTGGATACTTAGTGCTTCGGAGAGCTTTTCTCCTTAAGCTTTTTTTTATTCCTTCAGTGAGATATTTTTCATAGCTTTGCATGTAAGCTTTTTATATTACTTAAATTCTTCCAATTTTTAGTCATTTAAATTCATCTTCTTATCTTGTATAAGACTCCGCTACTAGTTTATTTGAAAAATTCCTTTAATCTTTTTTTGTTTCATTTGAAGTCACTTACTAAAAATTCATGGAGGATTCAAAAGATGATAAACAATCTATCTTTGATTGAGTGAGGTTATTGTTCTTTGTTGAGCTCTAAATCTATATCTATGATATTAATCACAATGAACATAGTAAACAAATTATTTTTATCATAAATAAATTATCAGATGATGACTATTTTTGGTTTGCTATCGTACAAACTTGCATACTTCATATTTTTTGAAAAATTACTGTACCGATTGATTCAACAAGGTAAAAATAATACAAAAAATGCCCAAAAGTAGAGTTTTTTTTTTTTACTTTTTTTAAATAAACTAATATTTTTTAAAAATTTAAATTTCTTTGAACTAAATAATTAGTGAAGGATGTGACTATTGATGTAAATATTTGAGGTAAAACGTAATAGATGGTAAGTTTATTATATTAATTATAATTAAATGTTATTTTTATAATGATATAATTAAATTACATGATAATAAATTATTAATATATTTGTTAATTTATTGATATAAATAAAAAAGTAATAGAATTAGGAACGAAAAAGATAAAAAAATTAAGGTTAGAGATCGAAGAATTTAGATATTATGAAGGAAAAAGAAATAACTTAGAGAGAAAATATACCCATTTATATAAAAATAAACATACAAATTTATATTATATTTATATGATTATTATAATGATAAAATAATCTTAAATCTAAATATTAAAATTAAATATATAATATTAGATAAATAATAAAATCTTTATAAATATTTAAATTTTTAAATCATAACTTATTTATATATAAATCTAATATCTAATTAATCATAAATATCTTAATTTATTTATTCAATATATTTATCATTTTTATCCTCTTAGAAAAACTCAATTCTTAACTAGTTATAGTAACATAAAATAGTAATAAAAAAATCATATATAGGTGCATTCGTCTTGGAAGGAGCCTGAAGGGTTGAAGATGAGTACCTTTAATTAAGCAACAAAACCTGTAATAAAATTCTTTGACGATATTTTCTAATGTAATAAGATGACAATGCTTTTTAAGCGGTTTTGATGATAATAAAACACACGATTTGTTGAACGATGCAAGTGAGTGAATGAGATGGTTAGTAATGAGAAGGTTTGGATACGTGTAAATAGGTTAAGGGAATATGTAACCATGAGTTTGGTAATTAGTCTAGTCCAATAATGTTGGCTTTTTAATTAATCTATAAGCAGAAGCGTCTAAATACTATTAAAAGTATAAACATTACTGAGTTTAGGGTAGGTGTAAATTTTGGTTTTAACGATTTGATTTTTTATTCTATTTTTTCAAGCTTATTTATTTATTTATCAAAAATTTCACCCATTTTCTGTTTATATTTTTTACACCATTTGCAGAAGCATTTATTCATTTGTTTTATGAGATGTTTATAATATTTAGTTAACTCTCAAGAAACTATAGGATGTGACACATAATTATGTTGAATTGTTATTTGGACTCAAGTGAATAGTCATAATATGACAAAATATATTGATATTGGGATTCTTACGATAGTAATTATCATCATTAAAAGTATTATAAGTCATATGAAATCATTTTTTGTTTACTAAATAAATATTATTATTATGAAAAGATTAATGCAGATATATTAAAATTTAACTTAACAAACACGAAATTTAGAATAGAAATTTTAGAAACCAAACCAAATGGATGTATAGAAGCACTGGAAGTAAAGGATCGAGTTGAACCATGGAAGAATTGACTGAACCGGATCAATGTCTATGTTGTTTGAATTGGTTATGTTTGTTACTTAATTGGACCAATTCGTGTGAACCGAATTCAAGCATGATTTGTGATGGATGTTGAGCCATACCGATTCGTGTGAACCGGGAGAGATTTGTGTGCAAATCTCGCGATGGTGGCACTCACGAAGGTGGGGAATTTGGTTGTCTGTTCAACGGGGTTTGATTGTTAAGGTGGTCAGGGACTGTTCGTGAGGGTGATGATGACAGTAAAATAGTTGTATCGAGGATCACAGATGTCATGGTCATATCTAATGTTGAATAGGCCAGCGATGGCGGCGTCTTCCAACGATGGTGGCCCGTACAGAGTGAGGGTGGGTTGGCAACGACAGATGGGGATGGCGAGGTGGCGATTGGGATGGTTTTTGGGGAGGAGGAGAAACGTTGAAGGGTTTTTTTTGTTTGTTTTTTAGAAATTGATTTTTTTTATGGAATTTATTATTATTTTTTTAAAAAAATAGGGGTTATGTCAATTTTGTTTAAAAAAACCAAATTTTCTAGCTTTGATGTTAAAATGGCTACATGATGTAGGCCCGGCGGGAAAAAAATAGAATTAAGTAAGAAGAGAAACATAATGAATTAGGATTAGGTATAGAAGAAAGTAAAAATTAAGGAGAAAAGATGAATAACTTAGAGATAGATAAATGAGAGAGAAGATGTATTAATTTATATTTCAGAAAATAAATATACAAACTCACGTGATATGTATAAAATTATTAAGATAATAAAATAATAAAAAATCTTATATAATATTTAAATAGATAATATAAAATAAAAATAAATATTTAAACTACGAGGTTATAATTTTTTTTTACCAAAATCTAATACCTAAATAATTATAAATCTCGGTGTTCATAAATCGATTTGGATTGAACTAAATCGTAAAATTGGATTGAATTGGATTAAATCGAACGATTTTACAAATCAAACGGTCCAATTCAGTTTGTATTAGTTAAAATCATTTTTCAAACGGTCTGATCCGATTTGTATTAATTTTTAAATCGATTGAATCGGATCGGACCGATTTAATAATATATTAAAATTTTCACATTATTTCTCATTAAAGGTGCCCAAAACCAAACCAAATCGGAAAACCGAATCGAATAGTTTTATAAATCAGACGATCTGATCTAATTTATATTAATTAAAACTATTTCAAACATTCCGATCCAGTTCGATCCGAATAATATAAACGATTTGATCCAGTTATTTTTTTTTAACCAAAACCAAACCAAACCGGACCGGTGGACACCCATAGTTCTAACCGTAGCAATTAACCTAAACACACGTATATATTATTATATTTGTAGTTATT
Organism: Hippophae gyantsensis; assembly: GCA_030763125.1. NCBI lineage: Eukaryota > Viridiplantae > Streptophyta > Magnoliopsida > Rosales > Elaeagnaceae > Hippophae > Hippophae gyantsensis. The sequence continues at coordinate 2,561,104 of CM061035.1, forward strand.
TAATTTTTTATTTTGGATGATTTTATTCAATTTTTTACTTTAATTATTATTCTAAAAGTAAATATCAAAAAAATTAAATAATATATTTTATATTATTTATGTTTTTTTTATAAATGAAAATGTTATGATTTTATCTTATATATTTCAAAACATTTTTAAGTACTTTATAGATTATTTTTTATTTTTTTATTTTTAAATTCATAATTATCATAAAAAAAATTATTAAAAAAACTATAAATTATAATTAATGAATAATTTACATTACTTTAAATAAGTAAAAAATAATAAGAAAATTACTTTTGTAATCTATAAAGATTAATTTTTTATTATTTTCTTACTTATGTAGTTGATCTATTAATTGTGATCATTTATTGTGAAGATCTTTAACTTATATACATAGTTGATATGCTATATATTTATAGTCATTTGTACCATGTAATTACTAGGAAGATATTTTACAACTTAGAAAAATATATCGAAGAAGAATAATAATATATCAAAGTATTTTAGAATTCTTTTATTCTAATTGATAACAAACCAAGTTTTGACAAAAGGACATACTCGATCATAAATCATCAACCATAACTCTGACTTTTCCATAAAGTATTGCCTCAGATGAGTCAAATTACACTATATTGATACTTTTCATATAGATGCGAATTGAAACAAGAGAAAAAGTTGGCTATTTGATTGGAGTCAAGGTTGAACCCAATATTACTTTTATTGAGTATGAAAATTAGGCGATTAATAATGAAAAAATGAAGAGTTGGTTCATTGATTCCATAAAACCATACCTTATGAAAAGGAACACAAGTCTTTCCACCATAAATTATATTTAGGATGCTGTTGAGAAGACTTTTCTATGATGATTCATATTAGGCCCAAATTTTGAACTAAATAAAAAGTATTTTGGAATAAATTAGAATGGTCGGTTTCTTCGTACCTATTACAATGAACTGGTGGGTATACTTCAAAAGATTAATCAAAGCATAATCTCTCAAACTAATACCACTGTTGTAGAGATTCAAGAGGCATCGTCAATGGCTTAAATGTGAGTCGATATGTGCTTTAGTGGGCTTGACTCATAATATGATAAAATATGTAGTAAGATTCTACATAATGACCCAAATTTTGATTTAGAACAAAGTTATACCTATGTTTGAAAGGTGCAATCTAACAGATAAGCTATGGGTCACTCTATTGAGTCTTCTATTGTGGCTGTTCAATATAGGCCAAGTCTTCCTTCTAGTTTTTCTGGTCTTTCTCTTTGTCGCCCTGCAAACAAACCAGGTAGCTCGATGGTTCATAAATGTATTCACTATAGAGACTCTAACCACTCAAAAGAATGATGCTATGGAGTCATTAACTATCCAAATTTGTCAAATTTCACCAAGAAACCTTGAAAGAGCTTAGGCAAAGTTACAATTGCCACTACAGAGAAATATCATCTACCAAATGCCTTCACTAATATAGCATAGTCAAGTATAAGGGATAAGACATCTACAAATAATGCATGGATAATTTATATAAGTGCATCAGATCACATGACTAATAACCCTAATATCTTAAAAACACTTAACTCTTCCTCTAAAAGTGTTGTGTCAATAGCTTATGGTACTCAAACTTTAATTATCGAATAAGGTTCTGTTATTTTATCTGATACACTGAACCTTGATTATGTGTTAGTTATTCCATCTTTAACGTATAATCTTTTATCTACGGGTTAAATTATTTTAGATCTTGCATGTATTATAACATTTTATCCATGTTTTCAAGGCATTCTGACTCAATAGATTCTTTATTGTAGTGTTAGAATGGAGAAACTCTACTACCTTGGTTTGACAGATAATGAAGAGCACCAATTATGTTGCTCTGGTTAAGCCAACCAAACTATTAGATTAGAAAGTGTTAAGACATTTATGTGGTTATGGCACCATCATTTGGGAGATTTATCTTTTAGTTATCTTAAGAAGATACAACCTCGTTTGATTTTGATTATCAATGAGTTTGTTTTTCGTTGTAGTATTTGTGAATTAGCCAAGTGCCATCATATTTTATATTTGTCAAGTCTTTATAAAAGTTTCATTCTATTTATAAAGATTCACTCTGATGTTTAGGGCCTTCCAAGGTTCCTTCTTTTTCTAGAGCTCGTTATTATATCTTTTATTGACAACTGTACTCGAATGACTTGAGTTTCATTGTTACAAAACAAGAGATGCATTTGTTATGTTTAAAGAGTTCCAAAAAATGGCTCCTATTTAGTATTAGTAACTTATAAGGGTATTTCGATATGGCAATGGTGAATAATTTGTTAATGGTCCCATGATAGAGTTTATATGTTCTCATAGAATTCATTATCAAACCTCATGACCATACATTCTTTAACAAAATGGATTGACAAAACGAAATAATAAATAGTTGTTGGAAGTTGTTTGTACATCTTTGTTTGGCATAAATATGTTTCATCCTTATTTGGGATAAGCATTTAAATCATCAGTATATCTCATCAATCGTATTCTTTCTCGAGTAATTGAGTTTCAAAATCTCCAATAGAAACTCTAGAAACTTATGTCTACTCTTTTTATGCCCAATTTAGAGCCTTGAGTATCTGGATGCATAGTTTACATTCATATTTCCTAATATCAATGCAGTAAGCTTGTTCTGCGTGCCAATAAGTGTATTTTTGTTGGTTATGCGGAGTTTCAAAAGGGTTATTGTTGTTATGATCTACTTATGGATACAATTCATGTGTCTCTTGATGTTTCCTTTCGTAAGTTTGAGCCTTATTACTCATAAGGAGTTTCCCAGTTTTCCTTTTAGAAGGAGAGAGGATGTGAAGATAATCCTTAACCGATCTTTGAGCCTTAGCCTATTTTTTAATTTGAAGAAGTAGAGAACTTGGAGGCTCATTTTGAAGGACAAGACGAATGAGCCTAAAAGGGCTATTATCGATTATAATGAAACTATTGTATTAGAGGATGATCAATCTCAAGAAATAGTAAGACTATTCTTCGACGTCGAGAATGTTGAGATTCCCATGTTCAATGAAGACCATACAACTTAAGACATAAGATAATCTTTTGATGCATCTGAAGATGGTACACAAAACATTGTCCTTTTTTATATCATCAACCAAAGAGTTTGTTCAAAATGATCCACCTCAAATATATCCTAATTTATATGAGTCTTCCATTGTAGAACTTAAGAGGTCACATAGGGTTTCCAAGGATCTTCCAAAAAATAGTATAAACCAAACATAAAAGCCAAAGCTAAATATCTTGTTGCTAGCTTTATGTCTTACCATAGGCTATCCAAGTCACGTGCAATTGTTATTGATCAAATATATACTATATATATTCCTAATAGTGTACAGTATGATTTGAAGGATCCAAATTGGACAAAGGTAATGAACGAAGAGTTGGAAGTTTTACAGAAGAACTCAACGTGGAATATTGTGTCCATGCTAGTGGAAAAAAAGACTGTAGGATGTCAACAAGTGTTCACATTGAAGCTTAAGGTTGATGGTAGTATTGATATATACAAAACTATACTAGTTGCCAATGGTTATACACAATGCTATGAGATTGATTAGGAAGAAATCCTTACACCATTAACAAAAAACAATACTGTTCAAATTCTTATTTCACTTGTTGCGAATAAAGATTGACCCTTACATCAACTTGATGTGAATGATGCTTTTTTTAATGGAATTTTGGAGGAAAAAGTTTATATGGATGTATCACAATAAGTTAAGTGTAAACTATACGATGTTGGAAAAGTGTGCAAGTTAAAGAAGTCTTTGTATGATCTAAAACAATCACCGAGAACTTAGTTTAAAATATTCTACAAAGCAATTATGATTTTTAGATACATACAGAGTAACTCTAATCATACCTTGTTTATCGAGCGTACCAATGCTAAGATTACTATTTTGATAACGCATGTTGTTGATATGATTGTCTCAGGAGATGATATTAGAGAAATGGAAAATCTATAAAGATATTTTTCAAAATATTTTGAGATGAAGGACTTAGGACAGTTAAAATATTTTTTGGGTATTGAAGTCGTAAGATAAAAAAAAAATCTTGTTGTCATAAAGAAAGTATGTTCTTGATTTATTAACTGAAATTATAATGTTCGATTACAAACCGATTGATATGAAACATAAGTTTGCGATTTACCCTAATAAAGTATTAACTGATAAAATGATATATTAGTGTTTAGTAGGAAGAATAATTTATCTCCCTCGTATTATACCTGACATTGCTTATGCCATTAGTATGATCAGTTAGCTCATGCATTGTCCTAACAAAGAGTATATGAATACAGTGTATTATATTCTAAGGTATTTGAAAATGACATCGGGTAAAGGATCGTTGTTTACAAAAAAGAATGAGTTGGAAGTTACAGGATAGAACGATGTAGATTGAACGGGTAATAAGACTGATTAGAAGTTTACATCTAGACATTTCAACTTTGTTAAGGATAAGCTTGATATTTGGAGAAGTAAGAAGCAAAAAGTTATTCCAAGGTCAAGTACAAGGGTAGAATTTCGAGGTATGACACATGTAGTATGTGAAATGTTATGGATTCGTAATTTTATGAAAGAATTAGGCTTTAAATACCAAAAGCTTTCAAACTTGCATTACGATAATACAATTGTTATAGAGATTGCTCATAATCTAATTTAACATGACACGATTAAGCATGTAACAATTAGCATATGTCATTACTAAAGGATTATTAATGAAAGTATTTTAACAACTCAATTGACAAGTTAAACATGATCGATATTTATACTCCAACTCAAGAGAGAATGTTGAATTTGTGTAAATATTATTTTCTTATTTATATAATTGATCTATTAATTGTAATAATTTATTACGAAGATCTTTGCCTTGATATGTTATATAATTATGTTCATTCATATTCTGTAATTAATAGGAAAATTTTCTATTTAAAATACCGCTTGTATCAATATATGTATATCTAATTAGAAAAAAGTAATATATCAAAATATTTTTGAATTTTCTAATTTTTTATTCTACAATCCTTATATTTTTATATTTTTGGAACTTATTAAAAATTTATTCATATGTTAAAAATAATTTTAAAATTTAAAGATTGATATTTATTATATCTATTTTAATATATATGAATATATTTGGGCAATGAGATTTTACAATTGATTAAAAAATTTAGGAATTTTTATTTAATTGTGATTATTTCAAATAATTTTTAAATATATAGTATATTAATTAACCGAAAATAATTTACGAATGTCTCTTTTAATTAGTGTTAATAAAAAGTGATAGTTAGTACCCATATTTATCTACAGTATATATATATTCAAAAGCTATATAGTCACACGAAAGGTACCGCCGATAAACTTGGGTTATAAAATATCATTTTTTTATAATATTATAATAATAATTAAATAAGTGAATAATTTTGTCATTGAATATAATTTCCTTGAAAAAATATGGATAATAATTTTTTTAATTTTTTTATTTTATTTTAAAATAACAATTATATGCTCATATTTGACACACTTACTAAGATTCAAACTTATAGTTATTTAATTATACACCATAAACATATATCATTAAATTATAAAATAATTGGTAATATTTTTTAACGTTAACAAGAAACTTTTTTAAAAAATTGCGTCCATCCAAATTTTTTCTTTATGAAAACCCCATTTTTTAAAAAATTATTAACAACAAAAACAAAACAAAAATAAAGTGGAGATCGGAAAAACTCTAGACGGTGGCAAATTTGTGAAAGACAAATATTTTTCTAAAAGTATTTTGTATAATTTTACGAAATAATAAAAAATTGTGTAAGAGTTAACAATCATGTTTTATTTATATTAGTCTATATGTTGATTTCATTTTGTGCCATTTTATTTAATTTTTTATCATTTTAATTACAATCATTATCATTATTATAAAAGATAAATATAAAATAAAAATTTAATCATATATTTCACTTTATTACAATTTATTTTATAAATAAGGTTCCTATAATCTTTTGTTATACCTATCAAATATTTATTTTATTATTTTATTGATTTTTTTTTATTTTTTAAATGTATGATTATCATTAAAAAAAATTAAAAAACCCTATATGCTTAGTCTTTTTTTTAAATTATAATAAAAAAAATTCATGAATAATTTACCTTACTTTAAATTATGATAAATAATTATTTCTTTTAATACATAAAATTCATATATTTTATTTATCTCCAAATTTTATTATCTTTTATAAGTTTCCTTATATTTATACATTGTATTTTTCTACTAATTAATTTTTTTTCTTTTTTAGATACATTGTTTGAAGAAGAATTTTACAAACATTATATTTCTTATTATTTTTATAATTTGATTATTATCTTAAAGTATTAACTACTTAATGCTCGTAATTTGTAATTATAGTTTATATAAATAAAATAATGTAAAAATTAATTAGTAATTTTATTTTTATAAAATATGTTATTTATATTTATATTATACATATATTCTATTTGTACTTTATTATTTTCTATAAAATAAATACGTGAAAAAAATAATAGATTTATTTTATAGTAGTGTACAAGGCAATTATGCTTAAATAATTGATGAATATTTATATGATTATATTTAATTTTAATTTTATTATTATAAATTTATGTAAATATTATAATTATCTAATTTTTATATAAGTTTTTGTTGTTATAAATACATTTAAAATTTATTGTATATTTTGATATATTAAAATTTTAAGATTTAGTATTTTTTCGGTGCTCATTTTTCATTAAATTTTTTATAAATTAATAATATTTTAAAAAGGTTCTCATTTAATACCCATGATATAAAACAAGTTTACCATTTAATAATCATAATGTTTAAAAAAATATTGATTTAGTCATTTTCGACCAGTAATGGAGCAAAAAACCAAATTTAAACTATTTGAGTAGGGATAATTTCCTTTTTATCTTCAAATTCCCTCTTCTCCAGGTTTATTCTTTTGAAACTCAATGAGTCTATAAAGATTCATATGGCCATTATACAAAGAGCAAAAAAAGTCGTCCTTTATTAACTTCTGTTTAATCATTCTAATAACTTCTTTATAGATGTTAGGTATGATTTCATCATTGTAGTTAAAATTCTGTGCTATGAATTAAATTTAAAAAGAAAATGGTTGGTTAAGAGAGATATAACTAGACCTTCTGTATCACCTGAATTTTGTCTCTTTGCATCCACTAGTACTGGCCTTGTTATTCTAATTGCCAACTTTCTTCTTTGTTACTTTTGTTGGATAAAATGGCATGTTTTTTAAAACTCTCTGAACATGAAAAGTTAAAAAGAACAAGGGAATGTGAGTCTATTAATGGTTCTTCTTTATCATTTATGAAAGTGAATAAATCTTTTAAAACTCTAAATAAACTTTAAATAGTGAGCAGCTACAACATTTCTTTTTATTTTAAAGATTGTCACATGTTTAACAAAAATTAATAATCAGTGTTAAGTATCCTTGTTTCACATCGACTAGGAATAAAGCATCAAAATTGCTTATAAGCTTGGACAATCCTTAACTTAATGAGATCTTATTGGGTTAAGTTAGACCTGAGTTTCTAACATCAGACGTAGTCATGGCTTTATGCTGACCTAATCGCCTACCACGCCTCACCGCTTAATGTCCACTTTGTCCGCCGCATGGAGTGGTCATTAAGTATCCTTGTTCCACATCGACTAGAAATAAAGCAGCAAAACTGCTTATAAACTTGGACAATCCTTAAATGAGATCTTATTGGGTTAAGTTAGGTCTGAGTTTCTAACAATTAGACTCATAATTGTCAAGAAATAATTTTAAGCAACTCAATTCTCTTTATTGTAAATAATTTCATAATTTATGTTACAGAAAAAGTTGTTATTGAATAGTTTAGAAACAAAAGGTAAATTTAAATGAATGAAAACATGAAAAAAAAGAAGAAGGTAACATCCAAAACATAATTATTTTCTTAATGAACCCTATACTTTAATTTTTACATGAAACACTTAAAAAAAACTTCCTTTATAATCTTTGAGTAAACTTCATTTTCATTCCAAACAATAACATTGGAATGAAATCAAGAATATATCAAGAGATAAAATTATTTAAAATTGATTTATAGGTAGAAATTATCCATGTCTAAATAGTTATTATTCTTAGTTTAAAATGAGTGTAATTGTTGTTTGAACGTGGTTTGAGTGAGAAGAAAGAAAAATGTAGAAGAAGAGAGAATTTGATGGTAAAATAAAAATTATTTTTATCCAAATAGTTCAAAATGAATTTTTTCGTTATTGTTTAAAAAATATTAAATTGAAATTTTTATGGACATTAAATAATTTTGTTTATATTATGAATATTAAATTATAATTATTTTAAAACATCATTAATTTGTGAAAATTTTACTTATAAATTTTGGTGGGGTATATTTGAGTATTGTAATTAGTATTTTTCCTCGTAGAAATGTAGAATTTGCCTTAATTTTTTGGGACGAAGTTGCCGTAATTTCTGTCGGAATCGTGTTTTGTGCCAAATTAATGGGTAAGGAAGCGCGAAAAATCAAAAACAAAACCCCACTTCTAGGGTTTTAGCTTTCTTAACATTCCAAGTTTCTTCAATGGCGAACTCGAAATCCGTCGATTCTTCCCTTTGGTGGGACTCGTTCTCTCTTCTACTTACCGAGCTTGAAAATGTTCCTCTAGCTGCTGACCTCCCTTCTAATTTGGTAAAACATATTCCCCCACTTCTCTTTATCTACATTTATGATAATTGATTTTGCATTAATTTAGTTCATTTGTGTCTGTTTAGGCGAAGAAGTTGAAGGACAATCACGCTTGGTTCGTCGAAACATTTGATCTCTTCAAGCCCCGCAATGAGAAGTCGAGGGATGCTTTGAATTCAACACAAGTGAAAATTGGGCCGCACCAGTTGAATATACTGCCTGAACTGAAAGACAAAGCTTTGGAAATTAGCTCTTATCTGGTGAGTTTTAGGTCAATTGTTATACATTTGCTGCCCTCATGTATTTTCAGTAATTGTATGTTTCTTTTTGTTTTAATTTCAGTTACTACGTCCTTAAATTATATAAAACGTTGCGACAATGTATCTCTCTCTTTTCTTTTTATGTTCGCTGAAAATCACTCTCTTAATTTTTTTAAGCTTTGAGCTACAAGATGTCCTACGAATGTACATTATAGATGTCCTTAATTATGCATATTTCATATTGTTAAGACATTTCATTATTGTTCGTCAATTAACTACTTTTTTGTGTTTTGTTTTTTGTTTTTTTCTACTTGTTACTGTGTTTCAGAATCTAGATGAAGTGCAGTCATACATTATTGTTGAAAGGTCTGTTAAGAGGAGCAGTGTTGCTCTTGATTCTTTTGTCCAAGAGTTCCTTCATGTGGTTAGTAGTTTCATTCTTTCCTCACGTGAGTAATGTTGAATTTTTACAAGAAATTACATGAAAGATTAGTGGTTGCAGACCACAATGACTGACATGGCTTTTATATTAATTCTGGATTTGACGATATGGTGCCTTCAATGAATGATTTCAGTTTTAGGATGTGCATGGTGAAATGCTGTTTCTATGCAAGGATTGGATATTATGTTGACGGTTCAAAGCTTCCTAGCCATCTTTATTTTAATATTTCTCAAAGTGCACATTTTTTTTCCCCTCACATGCAGATATTACTTCAGTACTACATTGAGCGCCAGTGCCTGCTTAAGTGCACTAGGAGGATTCTCATGCACACAAGTAAGTTTGCGAAGAAGGCTTTCTTCTCCATTATTGCTCGTTAGGAATTACCTCTCATTTTTTTAGTGTCACTAAATATTATAAGTTCTAACCATATGGGAATTCTGGATACCTTGAAGGTCGAACTTCAACCCCACTTGTAGAGTTTGTTCCCCCTTATAACAATGCCATTATTTGTGCAGTATCTTTAGGAAATGGGACTAGTGAAGGTTATGAGATTAGGAGGGTGGCATTAAAGCTGATTTCTGATGGATTGGAGTGCAGACTAATATCTGCTTTCGAAGATCTTTTATCTTCTAATCATCCTGAGCAAATGGTATGCATATGACAATTAGATTCTTGGCATTCTGCGGTGTGCTTCCTAGTGTTTTATTTATACTTATATACATTCTGGTATCACCTTTTAAACTTGTTCTATCACTAATGGTCTGGTCTGGTCTAGTCTGGCTGTATGTTTGCTTGTACTTACTTTCTGATCAAGATATCCTCTAACTGAACCTTTCTCAGCTTGAAAATCAAGTATGTTGCAAATTGGCTATTTAAATCATTTAGTGAATTTTTTAGATACTCTGAGCCATGACAGCCTTTTCTAAATTGCAAGTACTCTATTATGGTTTACCTTGGAACATAAATCAGCTTAGTGTGAGGGAAATATATCTTTGGTTTAGAGCTTAAGTCTGTACAATTGAATTATCTAATAGTAGTTTTGTTATATGCTTGAGATGCCTTAAGTCCATACAATGCCTAAGGGGAGTAGCTGTAGGGGAAATTAGTTGTGGAAAGTAGTGATTTTCATTAACGAGTTATCCCAGTGAAAAAAGTTCTAAGGATCGGCCAAACTTGTCAGCTGTTGCTTTTTGATTAGAAGTCATGGCTTTAGCTGATAAAATATCTCTCTATTTTTCTATCTTCAGTTGCATGAACTCAATTATTTATTGGACTTAGCGATGTTTGTGCCTTGCTTATGAGAAGAGCATACTTGTGTCTCCATACCTATTTGTTGACATACACTTGCATATTAGGATATTGATCTATTCACACTCTGGGCTGAGGAAACACTAATCGAAGACAATTTAGTTTTGGACATTCTGTTCCTTGCTTATTATGAGTCATTTTGTATTTGTAATGGCGAGAAGTGGAAGAAGTTGTGCTTACTCTACAAGGTATTTTGCTGTCCTGATTTTGAGTTTGGTTCTTGAAAAGCTTTTTCTAGCTAATTATTGCTTATAACCATCTTGCAACAGGGGATTGTTTCTGGATCTTATAACGTAGAAAAGTTGGTAATATCAACTGAAGCATTACATTCTTCTTATCAAGCCAAAGTTCAATTGCTTCTTATTCTTGTAGAAACTCTGAATCTGGAAAATCTTCTGCAAATGGTTCATGCTGAAAAGCCTTTCAGGTTTTCTCCTTGTCGCTAGTTTCATTTACTTATGTTAGGGCTTATGTTGGAACTTTTTTTTTATATATATAAGAAACATCATATTATGTCAATATATGTAACAATTACGTAAGTGTAAAGTGGACTAGTTATTCACTTACAAAGGAAAGGCACCAAGCTATATCATATAATAGCTATATATCATATCCATTACAAGACTCTAACACAAGCTCCTCAATAAAAGCTTATAAGAAATTGCATATAATCTTTCATTTCTTGGGAGCTAGTGTGTGTTCGAACACTCTTAATGGTGTTTGACATGTCATATTGGTTAAATCCCAGCTAATGAATTTGATCATGATGTTTGTTCTGAACTTTTCTCAAATCTGGGTTATTTCTGTGATTCTTTTACAAGTTATACATCTTTCCTCAAATATTTAATTGGCTTTTCATTGCTGGAACCACTTGCTACTCCTTAGCCAGGATAACACTATCTTTTCCATGACTGATGTTCAAGAGATGGATACAATAGTATCAAGTTTCAGCACTTTTGAAACCAAGGAGGTTGGCCCACTAATTTTTACATGGGCGGTGTTTCTTTGTCTGATTTCATCCCTTCCAGGGAAAGAAGAAAGCCATTTGCTGACGGTATTTTATTTTGGGTTCTAACTAAGTGGTCTTTTCTACCCAGGCTGTACGATTATTATAGTTTATAACCATATATCTTTCATTCTATTTTTCAGGAGATTGATCATGTTGGTTATCTTCGTCATGCTTTTGAGGCTTCAGCTTTGAGCTATGTTCTTGAAATCCTTCAAAGCGATTTATTAAATGAGTCAGATGTGAGTTATAATATGTTTGAAATGCACCATGATAACGATGAATGGTAACTAATATTATCAACTGTTCCACTGCCCTCACAAAACCCCAGATATACTGTTTACACCAAAAAATATGCAACCTCTCATATGATGTTATGGTTTTGCACCTTCTCTTCCATTTCTTCTTTGTCCCTGTCAAAATTTTCTTGTTTATATACATGTGTGTCTGTGAGTGTTTCCACCTTCACTCACATTCACGTGTATATTTTGCATGCATGAGAGCATGTGTTTTTTTTTTCAGCTTACGGATCTGTCTTTCTAATTTATTTTCTCAAGGGTCCTGTTGCGGGTTATCGCAGTGTGTTGAGAACTTCTATTTCTGCATTTATTGCATCTTATGAGATCAATATTCAGGTAGATATATTTTTGCTCTAGAAAGTAGCTTTTTAAATAATTTAATTTATTGCTAATTTATATTGCCCTTTGAATGGTGCAGCTGGAGGACAGTACGCTCAGCTTGATTTTAAAAATTCTTTGCAATATTTATCGGGGAGAGGTTTGGATGCATAGTAATTGTGATTCAGGGTCATTTTTTTCTTCTATAAAATTGATTCACAATTTATGATTTTCTTTTTGGATACTATTGCCCTTCAATCATGCAGGAGTCCCTTTGTATCCAGTTTTGGGACAAAGAAAGTTTTATTGATGGTCCTATTAGATGTCTACTTTGCAACTTGGAGGGTGAATTTCCCTTTAGGGCGGCAGAACTTCTTCGGCTTTTATCATCCCTATGTGAAGGATCTTGGCCTGCAGAATGCGTGTAAATAACCTTTTTCCTCTTAGTTTATTGAACTTAGTCTTAAACTTTTGCTGCAACATTGGGCTCAGTTGGAATATTATATATGTCTTGGTGTTGGTAATATATTAGATATTTACATATTGTGGTTAAGGGCTCTGGTTTAGTCATTCACTATCTGCTATCCTGAAGTGTAAACCGGTATGACACAAATTATTCGTGTGTATCTGGCTGTGAGTTTGTTGGTGTAATGTTGCTTTTGTGTTGATGTGTCTTTTGTTTTTTTTAACATCATTCCGTCATTTTTAGCCTATGTATTTGATGGTTTTCTATATATCGTTTCCTTGTCATACTCAATGATTAATCTCTCATCTCTTTTGTTTCTTCATCGTAACAGTTACAACTTTCTAGATAAGTCTGTTGGCATTTCAACACTATTTGATATCAGTAATCAATCCCTGGTGGATAACATTTCACAAGTTGTTGAAACACATGTTCCGTTACATATTCCTGGTATTGACGGTTTGCTGATTCCAAGTAACACTCGTGGACATATTTTGAGATTAGTTGATGGAAATACTGCTCTTGTACGATGGGAGGTATATTTGTGATCTTTTAACCTAAATCCACCTGATTGCTTTGTATTGCTATATGTTGTACTCTTCCGACGCTAAACAACTATCTCCTTTTTACGCACAACTCATTATATGCATTTTGATGTTTGGTAACAGTTTCTTTGTGCATTTTTAAAGTTTAAAGTTATAACTTTGTATCATCTTTCTTCCTTCACTTGCACTTTAAAAAATCTCTAAATCTAGTAATGTGCCTATCTTATAAAAAGGTTTAAATGCTCATATTAATTTTAAGCCTATTATACATACATTATATTATAGCTTCATAATATATTTCTCTTTCATCCCATTTTCTTCTAGCATCTTTTTGTGTTTATTTCTTGAAGTGATTGGTATTGTTCTTGCAATGCTATGGACTTTGATTACATGGTAGTTTTATAAGATGTTGACTTTTTTCTTTGCTTGAACTGTATTTTTTGGTAATGTTGAATGTATTTCTTGGCTAGTTGTGGAGTGCTTAATGCATGGTTGAATTTTTCTCTCCCCAAATATTTTTTCCTCTCTTTCTAATTAGTTGTTATTGGACTGTTAAGATTGTAATATATGAGTTCTTCACTTCTTCTTTCTTCTTTTCATCTGTGGTAAGATCATATAAAGCTAAGATAGGCTTACTACGTATCTCAGATTATTCAGGTGTTACTTTCTTATTAACTGACTAGGAACTATGATTACGCTGTATGTAATATTTGTGGTCCTTATCATATATTCAGTACTATTTTTGTGTTCTGTCCACTTATTAACTATTCAGTTGCTATCTTGTTATCAGCGGACTATGAACTGCAATTGAAGGATTTTTGGAAATCCTAAATCAATTTTGAATATTAACACAGTTTTGTATGTCCTGCCCTTTTGTGCTAAATATGTCTTTTGTCCAGTATACGCATTCTGGGGTACATATATTGCTCATGCGTCTTGCGCAAACTCTGTATACAGACAGTGATGAGGAAGTTCTAGTTACTCTGGATCTGCTTGGTCGGATGATATCATTCAACATGGTAACTCTTGTCGTCCTCATGACTGTTCTATTTCTAAACTTAGCTGGGAAATAATTTTACGTATGCTATGTGGATACTTTTAGTTTTCTCATGAAATCTTACTGATTGATTTTTCATACAGTTTGGAATTAGTATTCTGTTAAGTGAATAATATAGATTGAGCTTATTAAGTGTTATGCAATCACAAATCTCTTGGCACTAGTTGTTGTTGATACTGAAGTTACAAGTGAATCCCATTATGCTTGTTATTCATTTTCACATTTAAGTGTTCCATTCAGTTTGATCACTTTTTTGATATGGGAAATTCTGCTTTAAGCTATTGATATTGTTCTCCTCTCTTTTTCTTCTACCTGATTGTTTCCTTTGACTTTGTTTGAAATTTTTCACTTTTTTCAATCTTAGAAGAGAGTATTTTGGGTTTGAAATTTTATGGAACTTTGCTTCATTTGAGCAAATTTCCGTAGGTTTTAGTTTGCCTTGTTTTATTTACACTTCCAACTTCAGAAAACCCGAATTTGAAATTTTTTGCAGCATTGTTTCATTCAAGCAACTCGTATGGTATTGAAGACACTAGCTTCTTTTGGTTAATTTATAGCTGTTGGGGTTGGGGATCTGGAATTTATTTTGTTGGGTATTTGTGGAGCACAATTCAATGGTACTTTTAGAACTTGGTAGTTGTGGATTAAATAGAACTGGTGTAATATTTTTGCTGAAGCAAACAAAATTCTTTGCTAATTAATGTGATATTTTCCTTATAAGAGGATAAGGAGCCTGCAATATCTAAAAATAAGAACACTCTAAACTATAAAACAAAAGAGCAAGTAACATAATCTTCATTTTATTATAGTTCAAACAATCTTTTAACAAACTAAATTCCAATTATTCTTGATTTTCAATTTTTTTTTCTTCTTATTTCACAATCAACATTGGCACTTTTTGTGCATTTTTCAAATTGACATTTATTTTCTTGATGAGCTAAACTTGGACACATTGTCTTGAGTACGGTCAACATTATATTGCTGACTTTTCTCTTCTAGTATAAACTTGTTTCATATTTCTGTTTCATTTTCTTTTGCTAAATTCTGATTTTATCTATACTCTTAGGCTGTATGTTTTGATCTGATAAACGTTAGCGGCTCCTTACATGAACTACCAGCTGGAATTAGTGGGTATATGGAGAGTACTCTATGGTAATTAAGAAACCTTTCTATTCTTCTTTGCATCTCTGTCTTGTCTCTTTTTGTGCCTTATAGTAGTATAAATTTCTCATCAAATGAATGCCAACGAGTCTACCTTTTGTCATAGGGTTGTTGATATCATTTGCACTTTGGTCAGAAATGTGTCTCCTAATTCCAGTTGCGCTGCTACAATGGCTATGGGTGTCAACATATTGGCAAAGATGTTAAAATGGTATCTCATTCAATTTTTACTAGACTTCTATATAACTTGACAAGTTTGTGATGTTCTAACTTCTGTTTTACGTTATCTTTTAGATACTACCATAGTTCTGATATCTTTCTGTTGGCTTGCTTCCCATAACAAATTTAATACGTGGATTTTTAGCTGTCTGAAGAGTGAGTAATCTTTGTAATCGATAGAATTAATGTGGCTTTAGAAATTTAGTCCATACACATATTGCTGTTGTTAAAATTGAAGAATTTATTTTATATTAGCTGAAGATGTTATAAGAATGACTGGAATCCGAGAACAATTGTAAAACAAAGCCTTATATTGCATTGAGTGTCTTCTTTGGTGCATTTATTGGCTTGACCTTTAGCTTGTTGTTTTGGGGACAAAATAGCTGGAAAATGGGTATTTGGTGGGCTATTCCAAAGTATTGCAAGTGTTTTTTGTTGGAGCACTTTTCAGAGGTAGTTGGAAAAGAAGGTAGACATTTTGTGGAAATGTAGTATAGGGGTAGTGCTGTGCATTGTTTGTAAGGAATAGAAGAATTTTTGAAGACAGAGCAAAGTTGCAGTCTCTTATGGTTATGGGCATCTTCAAACAAAAAGTTCCAATTTCTCTGTCGGTCTTCAATTTATTGTAATTGCGATGCTAGTATTCTTTGACTCGCTAAGTTTTTGGGTTCTCGGTTTTCTTTCTACTAGGGTTCTTGGTTTTTCATGTAGTTGAGTGGATTGCTGCTTTGTTCTTTTTCTCTATATCTTCCTATTTGAATATCTTCTTTATTAATTGAATAATTTTTTTTCCAAGTCCTTTTGGATTTTCATCATCAGATTCAGTACAACTGTACAAGTCAATCAATAGTAACCCCACAGTCATACCACATATTTTCATTTAAACAAATGCTTCTAAGATAAAAATTAAATGCTGTTTGTTGACCAGCACTTTCCTTTCCTTTTTTCATAAATGAAATTTCTTAAGAAAATCTGGGAACATGATAGTTGAATACGTTTGGACAGATATCTACAAGTTGCATATCAACATGGGCATTTAAATGTATTTAAGCTTATTTATTGGCTTAAAATTTTGTTCGGCTAATATATATTGCATTCTCTATCCTCATTAAATGTTATATTTTCTTCAGCTCTCCTTCTTATGTTGCTGGGGCTGCTCTGAGGGCGAATATATTTGATGTTGCTTCAAACATTGGGGCTCAAAGTGTTGGCTGTAGTGGTCCGTCAAGGTAAAATCTTCGGCGAAAATGTTAGTTTTCTTATAAGATAGTTAAAGTACGATGACTGCTATTCTTGATCGTGATTGAATTTGTTGATGTCATATAAAAATTTGATGTGGAGCTTTAGGTCTTGTTTGCTCTTCATATTGTGCCCAAAGTACTTTATAATATATATTTATCTTGACTTTGATGTCTAAATTGACCTGAATATTTTAGAATTTTTGAGATTTATTTTAAACTAAAATGAGGTTTTCCACATGGGTTGTCAAACCATTTCTCAACAATTTCTTTTCAAATTAAGCTCAGTGCCTATTACGCTTATGCATAAGATATTAAGTTAGCAGCTAAATCAATTTTGTTATTTACTTGGAAAGCTTACTTTCAGGGAAATTTATGCTTTGAAACCTGCAGGAGCAACATATACTTTTAGTTTATGTTTTGATAAAGGGATAGAAGGCTTTTTCTGGTGATAATATTGATAGTTCGTGGGTGTGATAGATCTGCACTCTAACCCATTTTGACTATTTTATAGTGGTTCATGGTTGCTTTCTGGTAAACTGTCCAAGATGCTATTAATTGACTCTGAGCAGAATGATAGCCTCTGCCCCTTGACTGTATCAGGTATCTTTAATCTTTAGCCTTTTGTATGTTTCTGTTTTTTGGCTTTTATTTTTCTTAGACTTCAGTGCAAGCTCATATGAATTTTCTGTTTTAAGCAAATTTATGCTTTTATGCTTTTGCTCAAATACTTTAATGTTTCTTTTTCTGTTTGTTTATTCATGTATGTGAATATAATATGCTATTCTCTCTAATTTAACATGTGATTTCTAAATTGCAGTACTGGACTTCACTATGCAGCTCATGGAAACGGGATGTGATAATGATGCTGTCCTTGCCCTGATTGTTTTCTCCCTGCAGTATATTTTAGTTAACCATGAATACTGGAAATACAAGGTGAAGCACAGTCGTTGGAGAATAACATTGAAGGTATTTTGGGATGTGATTAAACTACACTACAGGGTGACGATATATTGTTCCTATCATTGTTTAGTTCTGTAAATGATTAGCGTAAGTATTGGTCAATGGTTATAGTTCTAAGATATTTTTGGGTCAAATATGAAGTTAAAATACTTGTAATGCCGGAAAAATAAGGGAAACCTTCCAAGATTGACGTTGGCAGTCCCCTATAAAAATTGATGTTTTCTTGCATGTTCTTGTGGATAAATTGTAATTTGTTTTAGCTGGGATTTTTATGATAGATAGTTATTAGTGGAGTTGACTTTGTATCTTTTATTTCTTTTATCTTCTAAAAAATTAATTAACAGCTTAAAATTATGACAAGTCTGTTTCTCTTGTAAAATTACTTTACCTATTTGGATGACAATTTTAATGGCTGAATGATGCCATGTATTTAGAAGCCTGTTTCATCAGCTTTTTATTGACTTGTTTAAGTTATCTAATTAAATATTTGAAGGTTAACCTTCTTCAAATTAGTGTTACGTACAATGTATCACAGTAATTCGACCATTCTCATTTTTTTAAGGCATGGCTGGTGGTTATTTAGATACTTTGAGCATTAAGGATCAATGTCTAACCTACTTTTCACTGTTTTAGGTGCTTGAACTGATTAACAGAGGCATTATGTTGACAGCATCCTCTGGAAAGCTGGGTGTGGTCCTTCGAGATATGTTGCTCTGTGATTCTTCAATACATAATGCCCTCTTTCGGATTGTTTGTACGACTACTCAAGTGTTGGAGGTTTGCCGTCAGATTTAATTTGGCAATCTACTGCTTGGTTTTATTTTATTAACTAATATGAGCATATTAATGTGCAGAAACTCTATGTTAGCCGTCATGTTGATCTAATGGAGATTGAAGGTTTATTGCTTGCTATTAGTTCTGTTTTGGATATTCTTTTAGTCATGCTTTCCAAGTTTTCCAAGGTAATGGAAGGGTATTTCTTTTGTGATTAAATTGTAATAGGAGTATTGTTTATCTTTTGTTTTAAATTTAAGTCCTTTGGAGCTATATCTGCTTTTACAAAACAGGAAGTGCAGGAACTTTTAGTCACTCCTAAGAACAATTAATTTGATAAGTGTTTAATGAAGCTTTCTTTAGGGGCTCATATTAATGACAAATTCAAACTCCCAGTTTATGATGTGTTTGTGGTTTTGTATATGCTAGTGCCATTTATGATAAATATCTTTCTTTTTACATTTTAGGTGGATTGTGTGTAAAATTTTCATTGCTGACATTCATCTCCATCATCTCCCAGGATACATCATCCAGCTTTGTGAACTTTTTTCATTCAGTTATGTCATCAGCAAACAAACCAATTTCTGTTGCTGTCGCTGTCGTATCCTTGATATCATATTTTCGTAATCCTGTATGAACTCTCTCTACTCTCAAGTGCAAATAATTTCAGTATCCATCTTGCTCATAGAAACGATTGATTGAAATACTACTTGTTCTTCTGTATTATAAGCTTAAGTTATATCCCCCCTCCTGATGCGTTAGTTCTCTTCTCCTCCCTTATCTGTTACCATCCAATTTCTGATTAGTACTTATTTAGTTTACTGTCTTCTTTACAAATGCACCCAGTATTTTTTTTCCCATTTAAACCAGAAAGTCTTTTATGCTTGCGTCTAAAATTTTGAGTTTTTTGTGCAGGCAATACAAGTCCGTGCTGCTAAAGTGCTGTCAATGTTATTGATCATAACAGATGCCCTTCAGCCGTATTTGTTGGGTAGCAGCTTTGATCTGGATGAGAAACAGGTTTGGCTTGTTTGGGTGATCTTAATTACTTAACTATCCACTTGTTTTTGTAATCAAAGAGGCCTTCAATCTAATTTAAAGTATGATATTACTATGCTCTTTTCAGGTTGCAGAATTAAAGAATTCCTTAAGCTATATACTACTTGAGCAGCCAGTTGGAAATGAAGATCTCTTTGTTGCTGCAGTCAATCTTCTCACATCTGCTGCCTGCTATCAGGTTTGATTTCTTAGATTTTGACTCTATATATGTTATTTGGGTGTCACTATAAATTATGGCATCAATGCCAATAGGCTCTGCATGTCACTGGAAACCTATCTCTCAAGAGTGGTCCAATGTTAGTCTTACCAAGGGGAATATGTTAAAAGTCACAATTTAGGTAGAGTTTTGATATGGTACGGGAATAAAAAAGAGTAGGGGTGAGAAGAAGAAAAGGTATTTCAGGTTGGATTGTGGAAACGAGGGTTAAGGAAGAATTAAGAGATTATTGGTGGGGGTTAATATCAATGATATTCAATATTCATCTAGCAACTTTGATAAATACAATGGTAGAGTCCCTTGAATATTACACCAAAATTTGGCCTCCAAGAAATAAGACTAATTAAAATTCAAAATGGAGAATTAAATTCTTAAATAACTGTAACAATTAATTTTTTGTTTTCCATCAATGAAGAGTGGGGAGATTTTTCCCTTTATGCTTTTTTCTTCAACCTTTTTCTGTTTGTCTAATACAATGGACTGCTTTTATGTTAGGATGTATCTCTAATTCCTGAGATTTTACTTGGATTCTTTGCTTCTTTTGAAATTGTTAGGAGAATTTTCTTCTTTGTTGAATATCTTCAGTCTTTGTTTCCCTTTCCAATTGGACTCATATTGAGGATCTTACTGCTTTAGGTTCTTTTTCAAGTTAATGTTCTTAGTGATAATAAAAAGTTTCTAGGAGGTAGAAAAGGAAGGGATTTTATGTCAAGTTAATGTTGAACTGGATATAAGAATAGGTGGCGTAGATGGAAAGAAGGATCGGGATTTAGAAGGAAATGTTGTTGGAGGGAGAAGAATCTCACTGAAGGACAATTTATCTGGACTCCAGTTTGCTAAAACATTAGCACATGTGCTATGAGGCACTCCATTCCTTCGTTTTTTAATTATAAGCCAATCTAAAAATATAGACCCAAATTTAGAAAGATAATGATTCAAGTTGGTAACGGCCTAATTAGTAATTATCCGAAAGAGACAAGTGGAGTGATAATTGTTCCATTGACAATTTCTAAACTAATTCATATAAAATTTCCATCGCTAAATCAGACTACTCAGAATATTATGGGTTGAGAAGATCATGGCATTTGGCTTTATCTAAATATGGAATGCTGATGTTGACCCTTAGCTTTTAAATAGTCTTGCCAATCCTTCCTAGGAAAATATGTGGACAAACTTGGGTTTCCTGGATGTGAATATTTCATCTTGATGGTCAAGGGTTGCTTACTAATGATTTTCTTGTACAGCCTGCTTTTTTTGTTACATTGTATGCCGGCAATGACAATTTGGATTTGCAACCAAGGAACTCTGATGATGTGAAATTTCCAACAAATAAGAGTTCCTCTGTGCCAGCTGAATCCAAGAAACCAAGTCTTCTGGATTCATTGATATGTTTTCTTATAAAGTCTGATGACCTTATTATTAGGTATGGTATCTGAAAAACATCCTTTGTGTGGTTTGTTTCATCAAAGCTTTCTTTCATTATTATCTTGGATCATGTGTATGTTTCATTTTTCTATACCAGTGCTTTGTATGATCAAACTTGTTTGTACAATGTGACTAGTTGAATTTTGTCCATAATGCAGTAATCCTCATCTATTGCTTAGTATACTAAACTTCTTCAAGGCTTTGTGGCAAAGGGCTCCACATTATACTCATATTTTGGAACTCATGAAAAGCTCCGAGAGGTTCTGGAAACAATTATCAAACTATATTTCTCTAACATGTAAAGAGGATAATGCTTTACCAGAAAATTGTACGGAGAGGGATGTTTTTAATCTCTCATATAGATATCAATGTCAATCTGCCATTTTGGAAATAATGGCATATGATGTGTTTTTGGAGAAAAAGTTGTTACATGCTGAACCACTTGCTAAACAAGCATCTGAAATAAGAAACAGGGTAGACAATTCAGTAAGCACTGAAAAATCAACGGTTGTGACACGGTGTGATCATAAGGATATCTTGTCGGTTTGGTCTCAGAGCTCTGTTTTAGGGAATCTGCTCAAGTTGCTTACTTCTTATGATCATGATAATGAATCATATTTTCATGCGAAGGTAACCTTCTCTGGAATGTCTTTTGCGTTTAATTTAGTCATTTGCTTTGTTTGCTTTGCCTTTTCATTCTCACTATTTAATGTGCAATGTTGCTCTATTTTGCAAATCACTGTAGTGTTTTTTCTTCACCATTGAATTATTTATTTATTATTTTTTGTATTGGTCCTTTTTGATTATGTCAAAATCTCGCATGCAGGGGATGCTGTTAGAATAAAATGGGTTAGTGATAGTTTTAATGATGGCTTAACCAACAAAGTTAAACATTTTTCTTGTAAATATCCTTTTTAAACATTTTTCATCATCTAAGTATACTTATTCCTCTCTTGCTCTGTATTTTGTGGTTCAAGCTGTGGAAAGACTTATTTAACCTTGTGCCATGGAGAAATGTTTCGATTCCACTTGGACAAAGGTCTTATTAGTGGAAAATTTGAACCTTCATTATTTATAGAATTTGATATATTTGCTAGAATAGTTCTATAGCTGATTTTGTCTTTAGGTAGTTATCAATATTTTGGTATTGTTTTCTTTACATTTTGAAATTTGAAGTGCAATCACCATATATACACTGAAACTTTGCAGGTTGCTGCAAGTTTACTCATTGTCCATTTGCTTCGGAAATTAGAATCGGGTAATGCTGGAACTTTGTCCATATCAGTACGTGAGAAGATTAGCATGATCTCAAACGAGGTATGCCTGTAGTTGATTTTTTCATTTATAAGGCACACTTTTCCTGTTTTCCAGATTGTTGTGTTGTCATAAATATATGTTATTCTGGAACCTACAGGGGGTCATATTTCTATCATCATAGGAACTCGTGTTTATTTCTGTCTGTTCTATTATATTTTAAGAATTCAAGCAGAGCATAAGCCTCATTCTCATAGCCTCTCTTTTTCTTCCCTCTCTTTGCAGCTCAGAAGTCATCCTGCTTTTTTTGAGCTGATAGCGCAATATTCACAGCGTGGTTATAGGTGATAAGCACATTTTTTCGTATCTTTTTTGGTACCTTTTTTTCTCCAGGAAAAACGATGAAAAATATTCTTTGAAGCTTAGTAATACAAACCACCCTTAAGTTTTCAATTCTAATTGCTAAGTAACCCCTGAAGTTTTCATAAATAAACAAGACCCCTAATGAATACAAGCTTATGTCATTTTGGATCTTTTGGATCATTTTGAGTTTCTAGTGGTAGAATTTTGTAACCTAAGGATGATAGTCGTCTTTTTTTCTTTTTTAAATTAAGGAGGATAGTCTTCTTAAATTATTTGCTATTTGATTCTTTTAGCAATTGTTGTAGTATGCAATTCCATTGAACCCTGTGAGATGTTTTGGCAACTTTGTGTGGCATATTTCACCATCTTCATTTGATACTCATTGGGTGTTTATTGGTGATGCACAGTATTTTCCTTTACCCTTGTGGTTTTGTCTTGTGTGTGTAGAGATGACAGGGGGTGGGGCGATGAATCCTATTTATTTAATTATTTCTCATATCACCTGATACTTTGCTAATCATATTTTCATATTTCCATATTTCAGCGAAGGGAAGGAGCTACATGATTTGATACTCAGTGACCTATTTTATCATTTGCAAGGTGAGCTGGAAGGACGTAAAATCACTGCTGGATCATTTAAAGAACTGTCTCAGTATCTTGTAGAGTCAACATTTTTTCAGACCCACCAACATCAGCATGATACTGATCTTTTCATAACTGGCAAAGACGTGTTTGTATTTGATCCTGAGCGTATACGAGCTGATCTGGGATCAGATCTGTGGGATTATTCGAAGTTGCAGACATCAAAAGCAATTATGGAAACAATGTTGCATTGCATGGAGGATGCTAATTTGATGATTTTGGTAACAAGTTCAAAGCTTTCTGCCGTGAAAGCACTAGTTACTGTCTTAACCGTCTATGAGCATGAAGTAAGTCAAATTTTATGTTGTTTTATTTTGCAGTTTACATACTTTAAGTTAAGATCTAAGGCTGATGCTTTATGGTGGAAACCATTTTGTGATAAATCTCTTCAAATGGTATCAGATCTGTATAGGATTGACCTGTACCCTTCTCCCTACAATCCATTTCTTAAGTAAGAAAAAAGAACAAGGTATCCAAGATTTCAAAATCGCCTGGTGAACGCCACACACCTGAACATAATTTTGATGCTAGTGCTAGAATCTGGAAATTTGGATTCCTGCAATTTTCCAACAGGAATGCATATTCTAGTCTCTTTCATGCACTGCTCTTCAGTTGTATTTTTTTTATGCCCTGTTCAAATGTATATCATTTAGTGAGCAGTGTGTTTGATGAAATTCCAACTTTCTTTTTCTTTTCTTTTCTTTTTTTGCACATGCCTCATTTTTCTACCTGCTTGTGCAGTCATTGGAGTTAAAGAGCTTAAATGGAGATACAATGTTTAATCAACATGTTCTGTCATGCATAGATCACGTATGCAAGTGCCTCCAAGCTATAATTGAGTCATTAGCTCCATTAATGGGTGCCTCAAAAGATACCTTGCATTTCCTGGAAGCTCAAACAGAATTACTTGTTCAACTGATGAGATCTGCTCATAAAAACCTCACATTACCTACCTGCATACTTGTCCTTAAAACTTCGGGTTCTGCCCTGAAAGTTTTGAGTGATTTCAGGCCATCAATTTCCGAGGTTAATGTGATAATGAAACTTTTGCTTGTTCTGCTACTTTTGACAATGGAGTTTAGTGAAATTGGTTCACGTTTTGGTGGGATGATAGACGTGGAATCTGTTGAAGAATCAGCTAAATTTTCCAATGTGTGCCTGGGGTTACTACCAATTCTTTGCAGTTGTGTTGCAAATGCAGAGCATTGCACCCTCTCCTTGACTGCAATGGATTTGATACTAAGAAATTTCTTGATGCCCAACACTTGGTTCCCGATCATACGGAATCACATCCATTTGCAGCATGTTATTTTGAAGCTTCAGGTTAAGAACTCTCTTGCATCCATTCCTATAATTTTGAGGTTCTTTTTGACCCTCGCGCGTGTGAGGGAAGGTGCTGAGATGCTTATTAATAATGGCTTTCTATCATCTTTACGATTTTTATTTTCGGAATACTTGGATGGTAGGCTTTTCTCTGTAACTAATAAGAGAAGTCTTCCCATCTCTTCTGACAAAATGGAGAATCCTCCACAAATTTGGGGCCTTGGTTTGGCTGTCATCACTGCTATGGTTCAGTCTTTAGGAGATGGTTCTTCGTGCAAAGATATTCTGGATGATGTAATTCCTTACTTATTTTCTGAGAAAGCATGCATGATTTCTTATCATCTCAGTGCACCTGACTTTCCTTCTGATGATCATGCCAAGAAAAGGAATAGGGCTCAAAGGACACAAACTTCTGTCACTGCACTAAAAGAAACTCAGCATACTCTCATGCTAATGTGTGAGTTAGCAAAACATTGGAATTCATGGGTTAAAGCCACGAAAGAAATGAATTCTCATTTGAGAGAACAAAGTATCCATCTATTAGCCATCATTAGTAGGGGAACACCGCATCTTGTACAAACTTCCAGTGGTACTGTCCCACTTTTGTGTCCCCCTGTCCTCAAAGAGGAGTTTGATTTTTGCAAGAAACCACCATTTATCAACAGTAGCAATGGATGGTTCGCTCTTTCACCTCATGGCCAGAAATACCCAACTGCCACTTCCGCAACTGCTCTTATCGTCAAGAATCAAGCAACTGAAACCGTTGGACATGATCAGACATACTTCTCTGACACTGTTGCCCTACAGATCTACAAAAATGCATTTCTTCTTTTGAAGTTCCTCTGCTTGCAAGCTGAGGGTGCTGCTGAAAGGGCCGAAGCAGTTGGGTATGTTGATCTTGCACATTTTCCAGAACTGCCAATGCCTGAGATTTTACACGGTTTACAGGTAAAGAGATTTAACTTTATTTTAAGTTTTGTTCCTACGTTTGTGCTATCAAGATGTTAGCAATCTCGTTAATATTTACAGTTATTGTTGTCTGAAGCATTTCACAAAAGTTAGACTTCAAATTAAACATACCTTAAAAAGGCATCATTTTTCCCCCCTCGAGAAAAAGAGAGATTTTACTTATCAGCCCAGTAAGCTTCAAATTACATGAGAAATGAGCTGCTCACAAAGCACAATCTTTTTTGGGTATTTGATTTTATTATTATCTATAATGCAGGATCAAGCTACTGCCATTGTTACAGAGCTGTGTGAAGCCAACAAGTTGAAGCAGATACAAAAAGATGTCCAAAATGTATGTTGCTTGTTACTGCAAATAATGGAGATGGCTTTATATTTGGAACTCTGCGTTCTGCAGATATGTGGCATAAGACCTGTGTTAGGACGTGTTGAGGATTTCTCAAAGGAAGTTAAACATTTGATGAGAGGTAATAAATAATTCTTTCATTCTGATTCAAGTTGTATATATCATAAATAGTGTATCTTTCTTGTCAAAAAATATATATATATATATTAGGTAAATAAATTTTTGGATCTTTTGCTAATACGGTAAATACTTTTCTTGGTTCAATGTATTTATAGCTAGCGAGGGACATGCTTTTCTGAAAGCGTCCATGAAGTCCTTGAAACATATAGTAGCATGTATCTACCCAGGATTATTACAGGAGGATTGATGGTAAGAAATCTTGGAGATTACAAATTACGCACTTGTACTGTAGATTTAGCTGAAAATAGAAAATGGGTTAGGAATTCCTAATATCATTATGAGTGGGATACATTTTTAAACAACAAAAACAGTACTCTTAAAACTTAAAACTTAAAACTACAAAAATAACATCCTTTGTAGTCCTTTTATATATTTTCATTATTAAAAAAAATCTAACACATCATTTCATTTTAAATGTTTTACAATCGATCCCGTTCAATATTGTTAAGTTATTTTTGTTATAAATTTTAGGGATTATATATATTTTTTAAATTTCCCAATAATCTTTTATACAAATATTCTATATATGCTTATAAGAGGGCCATTTTCCTTGTAGCCATTCCATTTTGCGATTCCAAGGCGATGGCTTTTAAAGATGTGCAGTGTTTGCTTTACTGAGGAAATGCCATATGGCCCAAGTCTATTTGTCATCGGGTAAGAAATGCGATTTTTTTTTTAATATGAGCAAGTGCATTAATAAATGGTGCATCTTGATGTAAGACTATTATTTATTAAGCAAATGGATCCCTTGCGTGTAAATAAGTTAAATATCGAATGAAAATGTTTTTCATGCCATTAAAAAAAACTCATGTAAAACTTTGTCAAGAAATGCTTAGTTTTGTAGAAGGGCTCAATTGTAATTAATTATTTGCATTCCTTTTTAGTGGGAATCGAGTTCTTTGCTTGGCTTAAATGCATTAAATGCGATCACCATTCACTTCTAATATTCCGCATTCTTAACCTTGTATTTCTGAGAGAAATTATTCAAAGCAAAAGACAACTTTTCAAGTATCTCAGATGGGTTTTTCTTTCTTTTGGTTCAGAGAGTATCACATTCTAGCATTCTGGCAGGAGTTCAAATAAATTCAAAAGGACATTTGTTACATCATAATCTGTTGGAAAATTTAAAAAAAATCTATAAAATTTTATAATAATAAAAATAGTATTTTAATAATATTAAATTGGATTTAAGATGTATTAGATTTTTTTAGTACTTAAGATGTATAAGGTGAATGAGAGGTATTATTTTTGTTGTTATAATTATTAAGAATGTTATTTTTATTAGTTTTAATTCTACTTCTAAATTTATATTTATATTGATAAAAAAAGGGTATAGCTAAGAAGCACCAAAATAATATTTTTTTTTTGTAAGAGAGATTGGAAAAGATGCAAGGCAAAGGACCGGCTCCCAAAGTGTTATACATATGTCTTTTTCTGTCTTTACTGTTTTCGAAAGAGTAATAATATTATAAGGGATAAGGTTAATTTACCTAATGTTTAATTTCTTACTAGTGTTTAAACTCATTTATAATAACAGTTAAAAAATTTAATAGAGTAATTTTTTTCATTTTTTAATAAATCTAAATTGTTGTTATAGAAGTATAAAAATGGCATAAAAAATTAAGGTTATTCATCTATCTTTATTTATACTAGAGTTTTTTATTATAGATTTAGATTCAATTATATTTATTAATAATATTATTTTATATCCATTAAAATTTATTTTTAAATTGACAGTTTTCTATTGTAATATATAGACGTTTCCTGTAAAAATTAAAATATTAGAAAGAAAAAGATCATATTTACACATATTTTTATAAATATCATAATAAAAATATATAAAATTATTTTTAATCTTATGATTAATTATATTTTAATATATAAAATTATTATTATTAAAAAATAATTATAAAAATAGTATTATATTGTCAACGCCAAGATTATGTTTCATTGCATTACTAGAAAACAATTAACAAAGAATATGCTTAGGATTATAGCTTAGAAGGGGTACTAAAAAATAATAAAAAATATTTTGTAGTTATTGTTTATTTTTTGTTAAATAAAGATATTTTATGTATCTTCCTTGAGTATAAATATGTTTAAGTTATTAAATTTATAATGAGTTTTTAAATGTTAAAAAATCTCATTTAAAATTCATGGGGGTATAATTTTATTGTGTATGAATTTGTTTATTATTTTTTAAATATTATATCTAAAGTTTTATTTCTCAAAAAAATAAAGAATTATGTGCCCTTCTCATTTATGTATCCCTGATCATATGTGAATTCAAATATCTTATAGGACAGTAGTGATATTGATATAATTTAAATTTTTATTATTTAATTAAAATTATTTAAGAATAATAATATTAAATTAAAATTAATTATATAATTAAAAATTAATTTATATATTTATATTGTGGTGTTATTGACAAAAGTAATTGTAACATAACATTTTCCATAAAATAACCCATTTAACGCTTTAGGAAAGAGGGGGGAACTAAAACCGTATAACTTCGTTACTCAGTGACAGTTGATAATGCTTTAAAACAAAAATGGAGTCCATGATCTCTCTATTTTTTTTCATTGAAAAAGGAGTATTGATAAATTTATAAAAATTATATTATTTATTTTTTAAAGTTATATATTTTAATTAATTTATCATTATATTGTTTGATATTTTGATTATTTTTGGTCAATTATTGTTTTTCTGGTTATTTTTTTAATAGAAAAAATTAAATTGTATTTAATTGAACCTTATTATAATAATATATTAAAAAATTAAAAAATTATTAATATATATATATATGAGTCTTAGCTTGCACTATATAACTGACCAAGTCCAAACAATACTATCCTCCAAAAACTTCTTCTGAGCACTGAATACAAAATATACACAAACATCAAAAAGCTTCTATTTCCTCATCTCACTTTTTCCATGGCAACAAACCCTAAGGTCTTCTTCGACATGACAGTCGGAGGCCAACCGGTCGGCAGGGTCGTCATGGAGCTATTCGCTGACACAACTCCTCTCACCGCCGAGAACTTCCGTGCTCTCTGTACTGGTGAGAAAGGCATAGGTCGTAGTGGAAAACCCTTGCACTACAAGGGATCAACCTTTCATCGTGTGATTCCGGCCTTCATGTGTCAGGGTGGTGACTTCACCGCCGGAAATGGCACCGGAGGCGAGTCGATCTACGGCTCAAAATTCGCCGACGAGAACTTCATAAAAAAACACACTGGACCTGGTATTCTGTCAATGGCTAATGCAGGTCCTGGGACCAATGGATCTCAATTCTTCATTTGTACGGCTAAGACAGAGTGGCTCGATGGAAAACATGTGGTGTTTGGACAAGTTGTTGAGGGTATAGATGTTGTTAAGGCCATTGAGAAGGTTGGATCCAGATCTGGTAAGACCTCCAAGCCTGTGGCGATCGCCGACTGTGGTCAGCTCTCTTAAGAGTGAAGAGTACTATGATCATTGATCTCTATCGAGTGAAGAGTACTGTGATCATTGATCTCTCTAGGTCTATTATGGAATGTTTCTAATTTGGGATTATTAGGAGCTGAGTCTTTTTTATTTTCATGCTCTCTTTTATTCGACTCTGTTGTTCTGAGACACTTCACACTTGTATCATGATGTTACAACGGAGCTGAATTTAATAAAAATTAAAATAATATATAAATTTGCTCCAAAATCATTAAAAAATCTATTTATTATGAATTATATTATTATTATTATTAACGTCATAATTAATTCAATTATTTTAATTTCTCATATAACAATTAATAACACAAATTTGTATCTAAATAATTCATATTATTTTACATGTAAGAATTATCTAAAAATAATAATTATTTTATCATTTTTTTGTGATAACATAAATAGTATGGGTAAAAAAATAGATATATATTTATGTATATTTAGTATTAATCTTCATTTATATTTTTTTAATGTGATTAGGTTAGAAATGATTTTAAATGAATTGATTTGAATTAAAATTATTTTTTTTTTAAAATAATTAGAAGCTAGTATAGTGGCTTATTTTTACTAATTAATTTAGAATTGAAATATCCATCCTAAATTATTTAGATAAGTAAGATTTATGTTAAAAAAAAAATTCGTACAGGGGTTAGAAATTTTTATATACGAAGAGAATTATACCATTAAATTAATCTTATTTAAAACTACTTTCAATTAAAAAGAAAAATTATTCCAAATGAGCAACTTTTTTAATAAGTTCGTTAACAATCGACTGATCAAGACACAATCTTGGGCTATATATACTGATTGATTTTTAATGTAATAATATGTACTTTAGATGGTACGGTAAAATATGAGTTTTAGCTTGTCATTATATATGTGTAAGTTGTTTGTCATTAAAAAAAAAATTCTAATCTTGTTCATACCAGTTAATTTTTAATGTAATAATATATACTTTAGATGGCATGGTAAAAGATGAGTTTGAGCTTGTAATTATATATCTGTAAGTTGTTTGTCATTATAATTTAAAAAAAAAAAACTAATCTTGTTCATGATAAATTTGGAGATTTTACGTGGTACTTGATTTTATTTTATTTTATTTAATAGTTGGTTGTTTAATTTTCATCGCAGAGTTTATTGGAACTGTTTGTATCATTTAATAGGATGATTTACAATATATATATATATATAGGAGTGTCTTAATTAGAGTTAATTTTTTTAAAAAATAAATAAATAAATTTAATTTAATTTGTATTATTATATTTAAATTAAAAATATATCAATCGGTTGGAAATCAACTAATTATTTTTACTTTTTAAAGACAGTGAAAGGAGATAATTCATCTCCAACATCATTAATCTTAAAATTTTAAATTTATATAGTCTATATTTTGATATTATAAAGAATACAGTTTCGATCTAAATACAATAAAAAATAATACATAAAATATAATTTTATAAAAACATTTGAAAAAAATTATACTGTTTAAATTTAATTTTAAAATGCTAAAATGAAATGAAAATTTTATCTCTATTAAATTAAATTTATTATTATATTATAATTTTTTATTAATAAAATAATTTTTTATTAATAAAATAATATTTTAATATTTATAAAGTGACTATAATGTCTCATCTTTATAAAAAAAAGTGATATAAACATACATTGTGAAAGCAAATAAACTAAATTATCTTAATGCCACAACAAAATAACTCATATGATACTTAATCTTTATTTTAGTGTGATTTAGTTGTGTTTTTTTTATTTATTTTGTCATAATTTTTTGTATATATTTATTGGATTAATTAAGTTTTATATTCACGATGATAAATAATTTATAAAAATATCTAAAATATTTACTTTATTGTTATTATGTACATAATATATAAATAGTGATAAATATATGTTAAATTTAAACATAATTACATTATTATTTATAAATCGTGGATAATTTTAAAAAATACATATAATTGAACATATTATATTATTACTCATTTTTTTGATGATTGGATTTGGCATATTTGTACGTAGTATTTGTGTATATTTTTATGTGAGTATTTCATTTCATTTAGTGTTATCAAAAGGGGCAGTCGAGATCGTCAGTTTTTAACATGTGACATAGTAGTTGGATGGAAAGAATTATATGAATATATGAAGAGCTTGGAGCTGTTTAGAGAACATAGATATCTTGTTTCCATATTGATCGTAGTCATTCAAGATTTACACTTACGCTCTTGGCATAGACACTGGTGATGTGTAAGACCTAACTTTGACAATGAAACTCGTTGAAAACTTGTCTCGAGGAAAGATAAACTAATGCACCTGACCCTACACGGGTCCAAGAGTACACGGCAACACATTTCTATCTCTTTACGAAGAAGTATTCGTTCACCTATTTTTTAATTTTATATTTTAAATTAATAAAAGATTATAAAATAAATTTGAAATTATATTTAATATATATTAAATGTAGTATATAAATAATAGATATAATTAAAATTTTATTTTGATAGTTATTAAATAATTAAAATAAAAAATATATTTTATTTATAATATTGTATTTTTATAAATAAATATATAAAAAATTTGAATTCGAATATTTAAAGGGATAAGGATTATAATCCTCTGACCAAAGATATTCTTTCATCAGTTAAAATTTTAAATTTTCTTTATGGTTATCCAACCTGTCGGGAAATTGGAGAAAACTATAGGGCACACATATATATAAAAGGGTGACTGATTGTTTTTTGTAAAGTTTTTTTTATGTAATATTTTATAAAAAAAATATTTAATAATTATATTTGATAATTTTATTATTTATTTTTATTTATATAATTATCATTATATAATTATTTTAATCTTGTTACATTTTAATTAAATGATAATTTATATTATTTATATTTTATTCATTTCAATAAATTTTATAATCAAATCTTATTTATATTGAATTTATTAATTTTGTATTAATAATAATTATAAAATTAATAATTACATTGTTAAAAATTATCTTAAAAACTGAAAACTTATCAATTAATATATATTATTTAAATAAATTTTTATACTTACAAAAAAGTGTGAATGAGAGTACTTTTTTTTATAGTTATCTGTGTACTACGTGATGAAAAAATTATTCTTTAGTTTTAATAATTTTTTCAATGATAGATCCTTTTTGTAGTTTTTCTTTTCATGTACACAAAATATCATATACTAAAGATATTATATCTTTTATGAATAATTGTATTTAATAATTTTATTGTGTATTTTTATTTATATTATTACCATTAAGAAATTGTTTAATCACATAAAATTTATTTTATTTTAATTAAGTGTGCACATTTGATGAATATGATTTATCCAATACATTCATATATGATAAAATCTTATTATGTTTAACTCATCTTTTTCATATAATAAATAAAAAAATTAATCAATTAATATTTATATTGGATTCATCCTTTCAGCTAAAAATTATATTTTAATAATTATAAAAAATTATTAATTAATATATATTATTTTTAAACAAAAATAATTTATGCTGTTATATATGTATAAAACAAACACAAATAATTAATACAATATTACCCCAATTCATGTAAATAAATTCTTAATTATATTAATCAATAATTTGAGTTAACCTATTTATTTTACCTAATTTGTAAATTTATGGATATAAATAAAACTAATTAAATCTAAATTTGTTAAGAACATACTTCATGTACGTAATTTTAACCAAAATAAATATGTTTTATAATTAAAATAAATTATAATTTTATTTAAAATTTTATAATTGTGTTGATTCTATTATTTTTATTAAATAGTCATCTAAATATATATAATTTTAACAAAATGTACTGTTATTTTAAAAAAACTTACAAATACAATTATCTTTTAGCTAAACTTTTGAGAGTTGTATCTATAATATAATTTTAGCAAAAGTAGGTTTTTCTTGTATTCTTTTTTTACTTATGGAATAATTGTGGGTTAATTTTATTTTCTTTTTCTTAACTGAATTATTATTCCTAGGCAAATGTTACCAGTCAATGCTACTCATTAAAATATTTAATTATAATTTTAATCAAAGTTTAAGGATAGTACTGCAAGCATTATTATAAAAATAAATATTTTTTGAGACATACATTCAATTACAATTCAATATTTGTTATAATTTTATACAATTATTTGTAAACATAAAGCTTTAATCGTAATACTTTATACTAATACCACTTATACACTACAAATAATTATTACTATCAATAGTATTTTTCATATATATATTTTTAAAAATTTATCTCATATAAATAATTATATAAAATTAAAATAAATATTTATTTATCATTAAATATGAATATTTTAAATAATTTATTTTAAATGTAAATTATAAATCATACTATGAAAACTATTATCTTCTTACTTTCGTACCCATCAAAATATAGAATAAACTATTAGCCAAATTTGTACACCACATGTTCAAATTTGTGGCGAAGAAAGGGCTACAAGTACCGGTAACTTAAATCAGTTTTAGTTACTAAATTTTGATTAATTAGTTAGTTGGTACTTTTTAACAGAAAAATGTTGAGACACTTTTTAATTAGTTCAAAGGACATAAGTTGATAAGACATAAAACCCCGATTACTTAATTTAAAGATTATAATTAAAAATCAATTTTCAATAATTTTCAAAAATAATAAATTATTTTATCATTATTTTTAAAAATTAAAAACTAAAAATATAATTATTATGAAGTTTGTAATTATTTCTAATGAGTACTTTTTAATCTTAAAACTAATCTTTTACTATAATTTATAATTTTCATAAATAATTAAATTTATTAAAATAAAAATATTTATTTTTAAAATTTTTAAACTTTATTATGATAACTTAGAATATATTTTAATAAAAAATTAGGAAATATCTTACTTCAAATAAAATTGATGTATGTATCATTGATACCATCTTCTTTATTTATTTAATATTTTTTATTTAAAAATTTAAAAACTTGAATTTAATGTATATATACTACTTGATTCATATGTATATTTTATCTATTTTTTTTATCTATTAATGAATATTAATTATTATCGTAATAAAATTTATAAATATTTATTTTATTTTAATATTATAATTATTAAATAAAATTATATTTTATCTATTTTTTATATATTAATGAATAATAATTATTATCGTAATAAAATTTATAAATATTTATTTTATTAATTTTATTTTAATATTATAATTATTAAATAAAATTATTAATATTAAAGATAATTATAATAATAATTTAAATTTTGAAAGTATGTAAAAAAATTTCTATTAAAAAAAATAAAAGTTAAAACTCTAATCTATTGTGAAAATATTGGGCTGACAGAGATCAAAGGAAAGAATTAAAAAAGTCGGCAGAGATCAAAACAAATAATTAAAAGAATTTACGAAAAGTTACACTTGGATCCATCTTTAGTGTTTTTTATTGTTTCAAAACAACCCATAACTTAAGTTGTTTTTAATTTTTTTTTTAAAACACGTTATTTAAAAATAATGATTAAATATATATTTATTTTTAAAAATAATTTCTTGTTTTTGAATATAGAAAATTCTTAATTGATATTATCAAATCATAATAAGAATATTATATATGTTATTATTAATTAAATATAAATAGGAGATTATTTTTCTGATTGATAATTGTTAGGCAACAAATTTTGATAATTAAGATTTTTGTACAAACATTCCTCTAAATCGAAATGGCATCTTTTACTTAATATCAACCGTTGGATCAAATCCATTCGATCCGTTTGTAATCACTGAATGATCTCTATCTCACCTCTCTCTGGACCCTGCTGCCAGAAAACGCAACCTATTTCGCAAAGGCTCGATACATAGAGAGAGAACAATGGCGGCAACAGTATCTCCATGGGGCAAACCTGGCGCTTGGGCTCTCGAATCAGAAGAACACGAGGACGAACTCCTCGAACAACATCAGAAAGACCAGGGAGCCTCCGAACCAAAGGATACCGCCGGCTTCCCATCTCTCGCAGCCGCCGCCACCGCCAAGCCCAAGAAGAAGAAGGGACAGACTGTCAGTCTCGCTGAGTTTACAACCTATGGCGGCGCAAAGCCCTCCGAACCCAAGGGCCTCACACACCAAGACCGCATGCTTCTCCCTACTGGGCCTCGTGAGCACACTGCTGAGGAGCTTGACCGTTCTCGCCTAGGAGGTGGCTTCAAGTCTTACGGATTGGGGGGCGATAGGAGTAGTCGTGGCGATGAATCGAGGTGGGGATCCAGGGGTTCTGATAGGAACGGCGGTGGCAGGGATGGTAATAAAGATTCTGGGCCATCTCGTGCCGATGAGACCGATAATTGGGTTACGGCAAAGAAATCATCTGTGGGAAATGGATTTGAGAGGAAGGAGAGAGGTGGGTTCTTTGATTCACAATCGAAGGCTGATGAGGCCAACAGTTGGGTATCGAACAAGAGTTTTGTACCATCCGAGGGAAGGAGATTTGGGGGTGGTGGGGGTGGATTTGAGAGGGAGAGGAAAGTGGATTTTGGCTCTAGTGGTGGTGCGGATTCGGATAATTGGGGTAGGAAAAAGGAGGATAATTTGATTGGAAGTGGAGGTAGTGGGTTTGACAGAGAGAGGAGGGTTGGGTTT
The DNA here is from genome assembly GCA_030763125.1 of Hippophae gyantsensis. Classification (NCBI taxonomy): domain Eukaryota; kingdom Viridiplantae; phylum Streptophyta; class Magnoliopsida; order Rosales; family Elaeagnaceae; genus Hippophae; species Hippophae gyantsensis. The sequence continues at coordinate 2,597,819 of CM061035.1, forward strand.
GGGTCCAATGGTGGCGGGGCAGATTTGGAGAATTGGGGGAAGAAGAAGGAGGAGAGTGTTGGTGGGACTGAGAGTGCGAGGCGGAGGTTGAATTTGCAGCCACGAACGCTGCCTTTGAGCGCTGAAAACTCTCCGGCTTCCGGGAGTCCTGCAAAACCTAAGGGACCGAATCCATTTGGGGCTGCAAGGCCAAGAGAAGAGGTTTTGGCTGAGAAGGGGCAGGATTGGAAGAAGATTGACGAGCAGCTTGAATCGATTAAGATAAAGGAGGCGAATGAAAAAGCAGAGACTAAGTCATCTTTTGGGAAAACAAGCTTTGGGATTGGGAATGGGAGGGCTGATTCTCCTGGTGATCGAACTGAGAAGAGTTGGAGGAAGCCTGATTCAGATGATTCTCGTCCTCAAAGGTTTGTATGCTTTGCTGTGTGAAAAGTGGGTTAAGTTATTTAGTTAGTGTAATTTTTTATGCTTGATGCTTTTGATTGCTATTTTATTGATAATAAGCACTTATTAAAAACGTTGGTTGGAGAATGCTTGGCAGTGTAAAGCATTGGCTCTCTGGCTTGCTTTGTTTTCTATCTGTGGATCTTTAACATTTCTATCTTCTTGTGACTTTAGTAGTATTTTTTTTCTTTTTCCTAGAGAGTTTTGCTTCAGTATTTTTCTTTTAATGCATGCTTGCTGCATGCACAATATGGTTACTTGGTAGAGATCACTATTATCTTGTTGGGAGAAAGGCTAGTACTCTACAAATGCTTCATTATTAATGTAGATTTTATGAGTTAATCATAATCTTATCTACCAAGGTAGGGGATTAATTTAAGATCCTATTGTTTTTGGTTATTTTAGTTTAGTTTACTAGAATGATTAATGGTTCCCTAATATGGGTCTCCCTAGTTTTTCTTATAGGTTAGGAGAAGTTGATATTCTTTAGCTTGGAGTGCTTGATTCCTTGCCAATTGGTTTAGTTGTTATCCTATGATTCTTACTTGCTTGAGCATTGTTCATGTGTTCTTTGCCCATCTCTTTGACACCCCTGAGCCTTTCTTCCCAAATTGAAGTGGAGGAAAACGAGTAGAGAAAGTAATGATGACTGTAATGTTCTTCTGGAGTTGTGTATGTCATGTTGAATGTTGTGGTTGAATAGCTTGAGTAGCAGTTGCTAATGTGTTTTAGAAGTATGTAGAATGTCTTTTTTTCCTTCTTCTTTAATATCAAAGGGTACTTGGTGTATTTTGAATCTATGACTTGAGCAGTTAGACCACTAGGTGAAACACATGTAGCACGTCTATTCATTAGAAATTTGTGACTGTCATAACTAATGTGGCAGAATAGTAGTAGCTGGGCAGGTCCAAACGCACCATCTATTCACTTTGATACATCATTAGTGAACTATTTCAGTTTTCCTAGCAAGGCTTAATGGGCACAAAGGTCCAAACATATCATCTAATCAGTCTTTGATACGTCATTAGTGAACTAGTCCAGTTTTCCTAGCAAGGCTTAAGGGGCCCAAGTTTGTGATAACCTCAACTGGGATCTCTTTACGTCATGTGAGAATATCACAAATTTGGGACAATCCATTTTCGTTAACAAAATCTTTGTAGATGGATCCCCACTGCCCCATAAAAAACACAAGATCTGGCCAGTGGCCACCAGCCACCAGCATAGGATAGACAAGGTCAATACAACCTCATAATCTATTTTTTGAACCTTACTTTTAAGGGCTTAAAGGGATCTCCTTGTACTTGTCTTCGAAGGCATTATGATTGTCCTATTTTTTGGTATTTGATATGTATTTCTTCTAAATAGTTGTTTTTCTTGCAGTGCTGAGAAAAGTGAGAATGGAAATGTCGAAGAAAACTGAGGAGTACAGTGCTAGCAGTCTCACTGAAATGGCAAGAGAGTTTGAAGTTGGATCCCTTTGAAATTGTGAAATTTTTTAGTTTTGCCTTTCGTATTCGGATATGACTGGTCACATTATTGGTCTAATTATTGAGTCAATTTTGATAAGGAAAATAGATACGATAGTTTTGCCTTTATGGCATTTTTGTAGTGGTGTTTGTACCGACTGTTCTTGAGGAATATTTATTATTCCAGCAGCTGTTATTTGATACTTGAAGTTGAATTCAAGAGTTGTGACAAAATTTCTTTCCTTTTATCCTGATTATGTTTAACTGTGTGTGTGCGGATGTATCGATGTTATAGTAAGTTTCCTTTAATGCATTTGGGAATTTATGTCTGTGATTTGTAAATGATGATATTATGCTTTATCGGGAGTTTCCTTTACTGCCCTTGAACTCATTAATTAAATTGTTTTGTCTATCCATTTCTCATTAGTTGTTTATTTTTCAAAAAAAAAAAAAAAGTTTTATTAAATTTAAATTTTATTAATTTAAAATATCATATCATTACTATAGAATAACAATGAATACTTTCTTCCACTCACGTCCTCTGAAATTCTTTTAATATATATATATATATATATATTAAAAAAAAGACCCTAGAAAATGTAGGTAAACACTAGAATATAGAAGAAGCTTTTGGGAATTTATAAGCTTGTGTGAATAGTGATGTCTAACACATGAACTTGCCTTGCCTTACTTATTAGGCAATAATAAAAATAATTAAACCATATGACTTGGCCTCACTGAGAAGAAAGAGTATATAGCTAGTTTTAAGTGGAATTAAAGAAAAAAAATACTTGGTTGAACACGAGAGGAGAGTTAAAAATGAAATTTTATTTATGAAAATAGTTACTTTACACTATTAAATCATAAAAATATCTGGTTTTCACGATAATTCTTTCTGTAACTGTCAGCTAAATATATATGTATGAAAGAAAAAAAAACCTTGCTTAATGCAGGAATGAGAGTTTTTTATGAACTTGTTCTGATGGTAATGGGCAAAACCACAGGGACAACTCCTAGGAAAGAGACTACAAACTGGCTGGATAGCTAGCAATAGCATCATAAAGTTTGACGAGAGAAACGAGACCTTAGTGGTTGTTAGTTGTTACTTGTTATGCTCAGGTTTCAGGAACTTGGGCTGGGCTTGGAACATTTGGGCTAGGGTATAATGTTATGGTTACTAATGTCTTACAAAAAATTCTACATACATCTACAAAACCTCCTTATACATACCCAAGTACATATCCTTGGAATTAATTGTGATAGATTTATGTTTCTAGCAATGTGAACGCCTTGCCTATCCATTTCCCATTCCTAACTCGGCTGGAACGCTTTAAAAGTCCATATATGAAATATCAACATCTCACTGGTAAATGGTAATGTTTTATTTTACATAAGCCATATTTTGTCTGGCCTAGTAATATTTTAACAAGTGGCTTCAACCAAATTGAGATCGTACTATTTTTTTTTCCTTTAATAAAACAATATATACTGACAGAAAAAAACATAATTTTTTTTTTTAAAAAAGTATAAAATCCAGAAAGAGAGAATCCAATTACTATCAATAACATTGTCATATATAATTGCTTATCAAAGTATAATAGCTTGTGATTTTTTGTGGATTTGAACTCTGTATATATAAACATGTACAGAGTATATAATCGTTCAAGAGAATAAAAAAGAAAGCCCTAACAAAATAAGCAAATAATTTATAAAATAATTAATTACCTATATTATATTCTAGCAATAAAATAACATTTAAAAGAAAAATTAGTCAATAGTTGAAGGATATTATGTAATCATTTTGTTTAGAACTTTAAAATATCCTGTAAATTAAATAAGAATCAATTTAAACCCAAATGTTCAATTTTTTATTTTTTATTTTTTTTACCATTGACTTCAAATCCTACTAATTAAACCAATAAAATTCTTCACACAAATTAATTCCAACTTGCAACATATAGCAATTATGATTGTTGCTTGTTAATTAGCATTTTTAATTATGGTAATAGTTCAAGCCTTGTCCAGTGTGGTGTATATTTGTTTTTGGATCTCAACTTCTGGCAACTAACCGAGTTATTATGTGATTCTTTAATCGAAACACATATAAATAAAAATAGATCGTGGTATCTGTCATATTACAGGAGGTCATGACATAAACTCAACCTTAATAATTTCACCTCAACAATGTCTAAGATTCCATTCTAGCTAGAAGACACAAATATCTGTCGGTACGTTAATTCAAATGAATTGATTTATAGATCTTGAGTTATCTTACAATTGTAATTGATAATGATTGAACGAACGAACTTCTTTCTTTGACCGTAAAATTACTCATTTAAGGTATAATCAAATTCACATATCACTGCTATAAAACATGCATACGATATCGGTTTTAAATCGTGGTCGTAGGTCTATTACCACGATTATAAGAACCAAGACCTAAGTGAGAGAGACCATAGGTAATGACCTATAACCTCGATTTTTAACCGAGGTCATAGGGTACACATAAATTAAAAAAATACCCTATGATCTCGGTTTTTTAATAACCGAGGTCATAGGATATACATAAATTAAAAAAATACAATAATTAGTAATTACAAAATTAAAAATCAATATAAATTACAATAAATTTATTAATTCAAATATTAAAAGTATAATTACATTTGAGAGTTTATTATACACAAAAAACTTAGTATTACAAACTAACTTTTTAGTATTAATTACAAATATGAAAAAAAAACTTAGTATTAATTACCAACACCAAGAAATACTAATGCACCAATAAGACAAGGCCATCAACAACACCAAAGAAGACAACGCATCAAAGAAGACTAACACAAATAAGAAGATCATCAAGAATACTACCAAATCAAGAAGATCAAAGACTAGGCGCAAGACCAAGAATGAGCCAGCACCAGCAGATTCAACAACATAGCACAAGTAGTAGGGAGATTTAAATCAATTTAATAACAATAGTACCAAAAATAATCAAGTGTTTTAATGCTTACCAAAGACTTGATGCAAAAAAAGCACTTATTGGTATTACACATATTGCATATCTATCATGAGAAAAATTATTTTAAAAATTTGAGATTGCACATCAAGGAAAAAACTAAAAACAAACATAAAAGCCAGGGGAGGATCACAGCAAGAGGAAAAAGTTATCACTCACATTTCAAAAGTCATTTTGACTAGTGTTACAACCTGTAGGTTGAAAACAAAAAATGAAAAACAAACATTTCATCTTAATACAACTCAACAATATGACACTAACTTGTATGTAACATAGGAAACCTCAAATGAAGATTAAAATAGCAGAATATATAACAGAAGCTAAAACCTAGCAAGAAGAAAAGCACAACCCTTTTGTTATAAAATAAAAGACATGAGTACAATTAGTAGGGCACAGCACCAGTACCTGCACAACGCACACGTACTAGCACCAACACCAGCACAACGCACTAGCACAACGCACCAAAGACCACAAGACCAAGACTAACACCCATGTAGCCAAGACCAAGACAAGATGTGCACCAACACAACACCAACGCAACAAGACTAACACCAAGCAGCAAAGACACCAACACCAAATTTAAATTTAATCCTCATTTCCTACCTTTTTCTTTTTATCACAAGTAGACAGACAATGTATAATGCAACACACCAACACCAACAAACACATTACCTTCCCTTTGCTTCATTGTGTTCTCTGTTTCGTTTTAGAATTTAATCAGTCAACAAAATCAGCAAAATCAGTAACAAAATATTACAATCTTATACATAAAACCATTACCTTTCCCTTTGCTTCGTTGTGTTCTTTGTTTTAGAATTTAATTAATTAGTAAAATAAGTATCAAAATATTACGATCTTATACATAAAACCATTACTCTTCCCTTTGCTACAAAATCAGCAACAAAATGTGTCAATCCTATACATTGTCTAATTATAAAAGTTGCGTAACACATGATAAGAACCTATACAAATACATTGTCTAATCCTAATTTTCTACATGATAAGATCCCACCTCCTCTTGCTACCACAAAGTTAGAGATCTGAGAGTTATAACTATGGGAAGCTGATAAGATCAAGAAGAAGAAGAAGGTAAGAAGTTGAGGAGCACTAACCAGGGGGAGAGTTAAGAGCGACCGAGGTAGAAGGTATAGGGTTGAGAGTTGAGATCGACAGGGCAGACGGTAGAGAGACCAGAGATTGAGAGAGGCGAAGGTGAGTGGCGAAAGCTAGCGACAAAGGCGAGACCGAGAGCTACGATTCTGGAAACAGCAAAAGTGAAAAAATCCTAATGCAACACGTGAATCGTGATAGCAACCGAGGTAGAAGGTAGAGGGTTGAGAGCTCATGAGATTGAGAGCGACGAAGGACTAGAGATTGAGAGCGACGAAGGCGAGCGGTGAAGGCGAGATCGAGAGGCGAGCGCTGCGATTCTGGAAACAACGAAATTGAAAAAACCCTAATACAACGCGTGAATGGTGATAATATATATTTTAGGAAAATACACTGATGATATATATAAGTAATAGGAATTTAATTATAAAGAAAAAATGAAAAAAAGAAGAGATAAAAAAAAGTGAAAAAATTTGATATATATATATATATATATATTATAAAAGAAATAAAATACATTAAATTAAATTAATAATAGAGAAAAATAAAAAATTGTAAAGTAATTTTTTATTTTTTTAAATGAATGACATATAGTATATTATTTCATTTCGATTTTAAAAATATTAAATTTTTTATGATTTTAATTATAATTATAGTTATTTAATAAAAATTGTTATATAAATTTATTTATATATATTTAAATATTTTTTGTAATTTAACCTATAGCCACGGTTATTAATAAAACCGAGGCTATATATATACATTATGGTCTCGGTTTTTATTAAACCGTGGCCAAAACCCTATTACCTCGGTTTTTAAAAAAACCGAGGCTAAAATTCCGAGACCAAAAACATATATTGTAATAGTGTTTAAAAACCGAGGCTAAAATTCCGAGACTAAAAACATATATTGTAGTAGTGTATGTTACACGTATTATATTTTAATTTTATTTTTATTTAATATTTTAAAATTTTAATGAATAAAATATTATATATGAGTTATGATTGATTGTTATAATAAATATTTTAAAATTTTAATGAATAAAATATTATATATGAGATATGATTTATTGTTATAATTTATTATATTATTATATCTTAAATGTTGAGATTAAAGGTATTGATTTGTTTTTATTGTATCTTTTAACAAATAGCAAATATATATATATATATATATATATATTATATCCACTTGATTAACAAAGGAAGCATGAAGTATCCAAAAATTATACCAAGTGTATGCTTTTTCCTTCTAATTATGTGACATGAAAAGGAGTCATAATCACAATTATTACTTCACAGTTGTTTTATAGAAATAGAGACAGCCTTACATTTCTTCTTACACGACACTCCTGGTTAATTGCAACAATCCTGTTGCAGTGAGAGTGGTCCATGTCCAAGGCATTAATGGGACTTTTACAATCGACGCATCTCTCACGCCGTTTGGCATAATTTGGGTAGTGGATGACCCTTTGACTGAAGGTCCTGACCTAACTTCAAGGCTTCTTGATCAATCTAGGGGTGTCTGTGTATCAGCTGGTCAAAAGGAGCTAATGCTTGTGGCTTATCTTGATTTTGGTTCACTAGTGGCAAGTTCAAAGACAGTTTAATCAGTATGATTTCAAGGAATTCGGTAACTGACATCCAATGGGAATTTTCCGTGGTTGGTGGCCATGAAAAATTTAGAATGGCTAGAGACTTTGCATTGCAGTGTATATTTTGCAATGAAACTAATGGTGATTCCATTGTTGAATACAATGTGGTCATAAGGCACTACTGGTTAAGCTTAATTATGAGACAACTGCATGATGTCCATCTTAGAGTACATGTGGTGCTATTCCAATTTCAGCCAAAAACAACTTGTACATTGTGGTGATAAGACTATCATAGGCTTACTTCTAATTACCAAAAAAAATTCCTTGTTTAATTTCTTCTTATTTTCCAAATCAATGACAATTGACAAATTTGAACTATAATTTTAGTGATCAACCGGCAACATTGTTATTTAATAGGAATGCAAATTTGGGCGGCCAATTTTTTCAAATTAAATGAAAGTCTAAAACTTGACCCTAAAATCATTGTGGTACTTTCGTATATAAGTAACAATAATAACTTAAACATTTATTAATAAATAAAAATATATATTTTGTTTTTATACCAAAAAAAATATTAAAAAATATAAATGCATTTATTATATTAAAGATCGAGAAGATGAAGATACATCATCAAAATAACTGTCTGTAGAAAACGGAATAAAGATGTAGAATACATATATTTAATCGACAAATCATATTAAAGAAGTTAAAGATTTAAATTTAAATGTGAAAAGAAGAAATTTAAATGAATTATTAAAATAAAAGATAATATTAATTTTTAATTATTGTAAAAGTGATTTATTGTCCTATAAAAGAATTATTTTTTTTCTTACTGCAACAAAAAAATTTACTCTAAAAATTATTTATTTAATAACTATGTATTTAAAAATTATTAGAGATTATAAACTTTTTCAAGGTTCTTTGTTGTCTTTTAAAATTATAATAATTATTAACAACCTTAAATGAATTATTTAGGTTGAGTCGCAGATTAGATAATTTTTTTTAAAATAATGATAAAACACGCACATTGTTCGGTACAATCGGTTGGCGGTACAGACGACGCGCGCGCGTGTAATATCACATTTATCTAAGTCTTTTATCCTTCTACAAAAATAAATACTCCTTAGATCCCAATTTTAATAACTAATTATTTATTATTTATATATTTTTTAAATAATGTAAAAAAATAACGTATTATAAGATTTTATTAAATTTTTTTTTATAAACTTTATTTTTTCTAACATCCTAAGATGTAAGAATTTTGAAATTATAATAAGTGTATTAAGGGTTGAAATACTGGTAGATCTATTATATTGAAATATGATAATTATAATTATAAAATAATTAAATACTTATAATATTTATAAAAGTAATAAATAAAAAGTAAAATAAAAATATATAATTCGATAAAAAAATTAATATTTTTAAATATTTAAAAATATTAATTTTATTAAATATAAATTTAAACCGTACAATTTTTTTTTTTAACAAATCTTAACAAGATAAAAAGGCAGATATACTGAAAGCATTAATGGTAAATATTGACGTTAAGTCTAATTAACTCATCCGTTGAGTTTGTCAGTAAGTAAGGTCTGTACTATTTGTCAATAGATAAATGCCAAGCATGCTTTCTACTCTAAATTTTGCTGCAACACAACATGTCCTTTAACTTTTACTTTCTCTTTTCAATAATTATCGATCCATCAAATCATCCTTTCATTTGCAGCCACATTTTACCGTTAGGCAAATAAAGGCCGAGGCAGACTCATCACTAAATCCACAAAATCATCGATACTCAAAACCCACCAAAACAAGTAAAGAGTGATAATAAAGAAATAAATTTCACATATTTAATATAAATTTTTAAATTAAAATAGAATAAAAATAGTATTAAAATTTTTAAGAAAAACTTTTTTAAATGAAAGTAACAACCACGAGATCCGCAAATCACTTAAATTTTTTATTATAATAAGATGAGATTATAAACTTCACCTTTAAGTGAATCTCTTAAAAAAATATAACAAATATGTATATTAATTTATAGATTTTAATTTCACAAATTAATTCTCTTAATTTGTTTTTCTAAGAAAATTTCCTGCTGAGGTTTTATGTTTTCTTTTCTCTCAACTTCTGTGATTTCTATTGAAATGAAACACGGCTTTTATAGAGCCAAAACTCCATCATTCTCTCTGGATTATTTGAAGAAGTTTTTGACCCTTTTTTTTCTTTTCTTATTTTTTCTTCTTCTTTCGACGCCACCTTTGAATCTTGATGCCTCCCTTCTTCTTTTTTCTTTGTTGTTGGCGCACATAGTTGGACCAACAAATCTCCCCCTCCACCTTATGTGGGATAAGACTCTTCCACACCTGCAATCTTTCTACAAATAGCAAGTTTTTCTCTAGTCATGATCTTTGTCATCATATCTACCTCGTTATCATTGGTGTGAACCTTCTCAATTTGCAGTAGTTTATGTTCCAACATATCACGAATCCAATGATACCTTACGTCAATGTGTTTAGACCTTGAGTGGACGGTTGGGTTTTTGCTAAAGGTGAATTGCACTCTGACTATCGCAATAAAGAACATAGTTTTCTTGGTTCTGATGCAATTCTTGTAGGAACTTTTTCATCCACAAGATCTCCTTACAACCTTCAGTGATTGCAATACACTCTGCTTCTGTGGTATTTAAGGCAATACACTTTTGTAATCATGATTGCCATGAAACAGCTTTTCCTCCAAATGTTATTAGGTACCTGGATATAGATTTCCTCGTATCTACATCTCCAACCATATCTGAATCTGTATATACTTCTCATATAGGTTCTTTTGAGATACCTGAGTATCCATTTGACAGTTGCCCAATGTTTCTTTCTAGGATTTGATAGGAATCGACTCACAACGTCAACAACATGTGCAATGTCTGGTCTGGTGCATACCATAACATACATTAGACTACCAACCGCCGATGCATAAGATACCTTATTCATCTCTAATATCTCCTCCTCACTTGAGGGACTTTGACTCACATTAAGCTTGAAATGGTTCATAAGTGGACAACTAACAAGTTTAGCTTTACTCATGTTGAATCTTTCAAAAACTTTTTCAACATATCGTTTTTGGGAAAGCCAGATTTTTTACTTTTGCCTGTTGTGGGTAATCGTCATGCCAAGAATCTGCTTGGTAGGTCCTAAGTCATTCATTGCAAAGGACTTGCTCAACTCCTTCTTTAACTTGTTAATCTTGTCAATATTTTGACCCACAATTAACATATCATCAACATAAAGCAAAAGAATAATAAAATTACCATCAGAGAATTTCTTGATGAAGATGCAGTAATCAACCATTGTTTTGTTGTATTCATTTTTCTCTATGAATGAGTTGAACTTTTTATACCATTGTCTTGGTGCTTGCTTCAGACCGTACAAGCTCTTCTTTAGTCTGCATACCAACTTCTCTTTGCTTTTGACTTGAAATCTAGATGGTGCGAGACTACGAAATGTAACTCTATGTTATTTTTCCCATAATACAGTCAACACAAGTTTGCAATGGTGTACCTTTCATTCCTGGCAAGAGCTCATTTTTGGAAAGAATTCTAAGACCTTTTTCACTCATGTGGCCGAGCCGTTTATGTCATAGCTCGGTAGGAACTTCTTTCCTAGTGGTATTTACTTCTCCTCTACACAGCCTGGCTTCTGTGATGTAGAGTGATGTATTTTTTTTGCCTTTAGCTACTACCAGATTGCCTTTGGTGAGCTTCCACTTTCCTTCACCAAAATAATTATTGTATCCATCATCATCAAGCATACCGGTAGAGATCAAATTGAAGTGGACATCAGGAACATGCCTCACATCTTTCAAAAGTAATCTGCATCCAAGATTAGTCTCTAGATAAATGTTACCAATGCCAATAATTTTTTATGCATAATTATTTCCCATCCTCACACGTCCAAAATCACCTTGAGTGTAGGTTGAGAAGAATTCCTGTCGTGAGGTTACATGATAGGAAGCGCCTGAGTCAACTACCCAAGTAGTGTCTTAGCATGCAAGATTGACATAATCAGCATCTCGAACAATGAAAAATTCTTCAGTGATAGTTGTGGTGTCATTTGTTCGAGTTTCTGCTTCTTGATTTCTGGATTGTTCCGCTTTTAACCTTCTACATTCTCGAATGAAGTGTCCAGGCTTGCCGCAATGATGACACTTCTTGTCATACCTTGATCTAGATTTCAACCGTCCTTTTTGTTGACTTTGGTTACGGGGATTTCTACTTTTACTTCTCTCGTGCCATTCTTGCTTACCTTGTTTCTACATGACAAGCGCTTTAGTACCAGGAGTACATCCTTCATCTTTTCGTCGAGGCTCTTCGTTTAGTATTCTATATTTTACCATATCCATGGTAAGCTTGCCATCATGAGCTGAGTTGCTAACTGATACAACTAGAGTATCCCAACTTTTTAGTAGAGAACTCAACATCAACAACGCTTGTAGCTCATCATCTACAGTCATCTTCATAGAGTTGAGTTGATCTACAATGCCTTGGAACTCACTCATATTCTGATACAGTGCTTCTGTCTTTATACTTCAAATTGACTAATTGTCGCATCAGATTAGCTTTATTCTGTGCGGTTGTTCTCGCATATATTTTCTCCAACTTTTGCCAAAGAACGTAAGCATCGTGTTCATTAGCAAAATTTTGAAAAATGCTCTTGTCGATCCATTGTCTGATTTAAGCAGCACACTTTTGGTTTAGAACGACCCATTCAATGTATGCACTAGTTACTTCTTTCTCCTTCGACATTATAATTGGCTTTCATAGATCTTTAATGTATAAAAGATCCTTCATCTTCGGCTTCCAAATTGTATAATTAAATGCGGTCAATTTTATCATATTACCTGTTCTCTCCTACATTTGAATCATCAGTCAACATGTTTCATTGAACTTGGTACTTTTCTGACGATTAATAGTACCAACGCAAAATAGTACTCTGTGAATAGTACTAACGTAAAATAGTATCGATGAATAGTCCGTGAATAGTACCCACCGACAGTATAATACAATATATATAAATAGTACTGTATATGTGAACAGTACTCTCACTAAAGACAACTAAAAGCTCTGATAATATTTTGTTGGAAAAAATAGATGGTTGTATAGAAATAAATTCCACACACTCAGAATAAATTTTCAAATCAAAATAGAACAAAAATAACACCAAAAATTTTTTTGCATGAAAAAACCCTCTTAAATGAAAGTAACAACCACGGAACCCGTAGACCACTTAAAACTTTCACTATAATAAAATGAGATTACAAACTTCACCTTTAGGTGGATTTTTTATAAAAATACAACAAATATGTATCTTTAATTTGTGGGTTTTAACTTCACAAATTAACTCTCTCAATTTTCTTTTCTAAGAAAATTTTCTACTGAGGTTTTATGTTTTCTTTTCTCTCAATTTCTGTGATTTCTATTGAGATAAAACAAGAATTTTATAGAACCAAAGCTACATCATTCTCTCCGGATTATATTGAGAAATTTTTGGTTTTTTTTTCGTTTTTTTCTTTCATTATTCTTCTTTTTGCGACACCTTTGAATGTTGAATGACTTTTTTTTTTCTTTGCTGCTTGCACACATAGTTGGACCAAGAATTGTGCAGTGGGACGAACAAATAAGTATTCATACATTAAAAGAAGCTTCATGAGCATGTTAGACTCGTAACAAGCATGTTTTTTGATTGCTCTTGTTCTTTTATCAGGGGAAATATTCCTCTTCTTCTGTTCACAGGAAATGGACGGGAATGGCTATGAAGCGGTCATTCACATTTTAACTATGAAGAATGAACGTCATCACATTTTAATTAGGAAAAAATGGACGTCATAAAAAAAAAACTCACACATACTTATACTGAAGTATTAGCTAGCTTTATATGAATATTCCCACAAAATGTTACAATTGTTCTTTATAACTTAGAAATTGCTTATTATTAGGGAACGTGCATGCTTAGACGATTTATAATATAATTATCTTATAAGTGAATTATAAAATATGTAATTGAAATTGTTCAAAAATTATTAGGGTTTAAAGACGTTTTTTTACTCGTAGATAATAATTTGGATCGATTATTAAAAAATATCTGAGAAAAAAGGTTTTTTCAATTTTTTTTACAAATTTTTTAATAAATTTTAATTATTAATTAATATATAATTTAATTAAATAAATATAATTAATTTTGGGTACGAACGGATACCGTTATTAATATAACCGTATTCTTTATTTTATGTTCGATTTTATTAAAAATCATACCTATTTTTAAAATTTATCGAAAAAATTAAACCGATGGTACGAATAATCGAATCGATAGTTTTTTTTTTTTTTGGCATTCCTACTTATTATACTGTGGAATCAAAGCAAAACAACGTAAATTTACCAAGGAACTGGTAAAACTTGAACTAATTAAGCTACAACTTATTTTGAAAATTTAGTGTATAAAATATATTTTATATTAATTAAAAATATTAGTATAATATTTATAAATAATATTAAATTTATGTTCTTTTAAAATTAATTTTTTAAAATTAAATAATTTATATTGTTTATATACATGTATAAAATTTACAAATTAAACCAATATTATATTATAAATATTAGATATTAAAAAACTCTTTCACAAGGCAAGCTTCCCTTGCATCACACACATCACCTCACTCTTACATCACTCACTCTCACACTTTATTATTAATTCTTTCAGACATCCTCACATTTCTCATCCACTTATATTTATAAAGATATTATTAGTTGTTTTTAAAATATATTTTTAATTAATTAAATTATTATTATTATTTTAGTTTTTATTAAATTATTACTTTTTAAAAAGACATATATATATATCTTAAATTTAATTAATTTAAAATACGAAATCATTATATATTTAGAGAATATTTTTTCCTCGTTAAATTGGTTTGTTTACGAGTTTTCAGATTATTATTTTTCAGTCAACTAATATATTTGTGTGGTTATTATTAGCACACCCGAACTTTATTGAATTCTCTGGAATTTATTTATTTGTCTTCTAAATGAGCTTAAGAAAATAAGACAGGAGGTGGTGTGATAATTTCAACACAACGAAGATTGAAGACCAGCTTGCCCTTTTAATAATTCCCATTATTTTATGAGTACTTGTCAAACTACATATGGCGCATACCAGATCAAAACCTAGCATTCCTCTTTTCTTATCATTTCTTTTCATTGTTCTTCTAGTCTTATTATCTTTATCCAATGCCCAAAATACATGGTTCAATGGCCAATCTATAAGAGAAGCTTCTATATATGATCTTCAACAAGCTCTAAAACAGAACAAAGTCACTTCAAGACAACTTGTTGAGTTCTATCTTAAAGAAATCAAAAGGCTTAGTTCTGTCCTCAATGCTGTGATAGAATTGAACCCTGATGCTCTTTGCATAGCTGATAAGATTGATAAGGAAAGAAAGGCTAAGAATTACAAACCACTTTCTGGATTACATGGAATTCCAATTCTTTTAAAGGATAATATTGGAACCAAAGACAAGTTGAATACAACTGCTGGCTCATTTGCTTTACTTGGCTCTGTCGTGCCTAGAGATGCTGGTGTTGTAACCAAATTGAGAAGAGCTGGTGCTATTATATTGGGAAAGGCTAGTTTGAGTGAATGGTCTAGTTTTAGATCACTTAATGCACCAGATGGTTGGAATGCTAGAGTTGGCCAAGGAAAGGTATAGCACTTGCTTTCGGTTGTTTTTACTTGTCTAATCTGACCTTGTATTTTTCATATTAGGTGTAAAGTGATATAAATAATTAACGAAGCCTTTGAAATAATATATATATATATATATATATATATATATTATTTTATATTTCTTAAACCTTGAGCTTATACGAAGTAGAATTATTTTATATTTTTCGATTCTAGAAAAATACGTTTTGAGAATGAAGGAGAGTCAAAAGGGTAATTAAGGTAAGAAACAAATCCAATAGGGATGTCAATTGCCAATTAATGTGTTTGTTTAGTATGATGAAACAAACTGTCTCAAACAGTATATATAGCCTCTTAAACTTTTGCCCTTTGGTAACCACTAAATTTCAACTTGGTTTAGTACTGTGTCTGTAGTTGCATATTATTATTTTGATTGCACATAAAAATTGATCTTCTTTGTTGTGCAGAACCCTTATGTTCTATCAGCAAGTCCTTCTGGGTCAAGTAGTGGATCATCAATATCAGTTGCAGCAAATCTTGTACCAGTGTCACTAGGGACTGAAACTGATGGATCTATTTTAAGTCCGGCGAGTTTTAACTCGGTTGTAGGCATCAAACCCACAGTTGGACTCACAAGCCGTGCTGGGGTTATCCCAATCACTCCTAGGCAGGACACTGTAGGGTAAGAGCATGTTATATCATCTTTGTCATGTTAGTTTTTCAGTTTGTTTTTTTTTTGAAGAAGAGAAAAAAAAAGTTAGAATCGTATTTATTATAAAAATAATACTTAAATTTTATATTTAATTTAGGTATGTTTAGTATTATTGTTGTTAAAAGGTAACACCGTAAAAGTTAAAGGTGTTTTTTTTTTGTTTCCATTTTTTCAACTGCATTATTTTGACTTCTGACTTCAATAACTTTTGAAAAAACAAAAAAATGAAAAAATGAAAAAAGACATTGTTAATAATATTATTATTATAAAAATAAATACATAATTTAATAATATTTTTATTTTTAAAATAAGTGTAGGGATTATGTAGTACTTCTTCCTTTTAATAAATAAAGATAATTACAATATGAAAAAAATAAAATAAAACATGTATGAACTTTGGATGGTAACAGGTCAATTGGTAGGACGGTATCAGATGCCGTTACTGTTCTTGATACTATTGCAGGCTTTGATTACAAGGACCAAGCAACTAAAGAAGCTTCAAAATACATTCCAAGTGGAGGCTACTCACAATTTCTTAAAGCTAATGGACTAAGAGGGAAGAGATTAGGAATAGTGAGAAACCCTTTCTTTACTTCTGGAAGTGGAGCACTTGAAATTCAAGCATTTAACCATCATTTTAATACTTTAAGGTACTTTATAAATGAAACTTCAATTCTCTAGCCAGACTAGATCTGCAATTATAAATTCATAACCAATTTTATTCAAACAGGCAAAGAGGGGCTGTTTTGATTGACAATCTGGAAATAGCAAATATTAACACTATATTGAATTTCAAATCGAGCGGAGAAGAAGTAGCTTCAGTGGCTGAGTTTAAAATAGCTTTGAATGCATATCTAAAAGACCTTGTGGTTTCACCAGTGAGATCCTTGGCAGAAGTTATAGCATTTAACAAAAAGTTCTCGGATTTGGTAAGTAGTACTATTTAAAGACTGCAAATTAAAAGAACCTTTTATCAACAACAACAAAAAAAAAAACTTTAAATCATAAGATATTTAGGGTTTGATCTGCAACTTGGGGCGAGATAAATTACAAAGTTATTGGTTAAATTTAAATCATAATTGATGGGCAGGAAATGATAAAGGAATTTGGACAAGACATATTTTTGGCAGCAGAAGCCACAAATGGTATTGGTGACGAAGAAAAAGCAGCATTGGCAAATTTGGAAAGACTAACGAGAGATGGATTTGAAAAGTTGGTTAAGCGATACAAATTAGATGCATTGGTGACTCCAGGTGCTGATATTGCTCCGGTGCTTGCAATTGGGGGATTCCCAGGCATTAATGTCCCAGCTGGTTATGATAAAAAGGGTGTGCCCTTTGGCATTAATTTTGGGGGACTTAAGGGTTCAGAACCAAAATTAATTGAGATTGCTTTTGGCTTTGAGCAAGCTACTAAGGTTAGAAAGCCTCCTACTTTTAAGCCTTAGATTAGCTTAATTTTAAGACACTACAAGCTATTTCAATTTCCAGAAGATAAATCAAAATGCTTTGATGAAATTAAGAGTACGTATTTGATAAATCAAAATGCTTTAATGAAACTAAGAGTATTGTAATGTGTATCAATGAAATATTATCTTAAATAATGTTTATATTTTGAGAGAAAACAGACGTACAATAACAATCAAATCTTTAAAATTTTAACTCTTTTAGTAAGTTAATTTTGTATGATTCTTTACTTATTTATTATGAATTTAAGTTTGAATCACATTTTATATTAATTTTACTAACATATTTTTTAAAAAATACATTATATGCTACAATCATACGTATAACAATATTGTTTGGAATAACAAAAACATCTACAATTCGTTTTCTTGTTTGGAGTAATTGAGATAATAAAGTTATGATTTTTATTAATAATATTAAGCAACTTATATACATTATATCTAACACTTAAACATAGATTTAAATGCCTCACACTTAAACATACATTATATTTTAATGTTTATTTGTATATATAAATGAAAAAATATTAGTTTTAAGGATATTTTATATTTATTTATATATAAAAATAAAAAATATATTTATTTCAAATATATATTAATATTTATTTGTATAAAAAAGATAAGAAGATAGTAAAATGAGAAAATAATCGATGTAAATTGATAATGATATAAAAAAGATAAAATTAAAGTTAAAAAAATAACGGAAGAAAACATATAAAGAAGCAAGGGCCCGAGAGCCATCAAAACTTTGACCTTTGTTTTTTTCTTTTAGACGAAAGATAATTTTTTTAATAACTAAATTCATTTAATTAATTATGGGGTGTATATTAACTGAAAAAGGAAATAAAATAATGAAAATAATTTTAATTTTTAAGTTTATTTGACAAAAAAATATGTAAAAAGAAAGAATGATTCTCATTTCTCTTTTTTATTCCCAAATCACTTTACAAATTCATTCCTAATTTTCCTTGTCATTCATTCCTTTTTAGTTTTGTTTATTTTTTTAAATATAACTTTTAAAATAGTTTAAATAATTTTTATCTTCTAAAAATTTATAATATTCTAAAAATATATGTAAGATTATAAAAAAGTATAATTATTTAAGTAATTTAAATTTTAACATAAATTTTAAAATAATTTTACTTTTTAATTTTTCATAAAAAATAATGATGATTTAAATAAAATTTAATTTTTAATTAAAATTAAAAGCATTATTCTATTAATTATTTTAAAAAATAAAAATAATATATTAATTATAAATAATAATTTATTTATGAGAATAGTTTGTATAATTTTTATTATATTTAACTCACATTTTAAATATTTATTTTATATTTTAAAGATAATATTGTTCCTAATTATCCCGATTTCTATAAATTTTAGTAAACATTATAAATAAATAAATACATTTTTGATTCTTTTTCATTATAATTTCTCTTCATTTTAATTTAAATTAATTTCTATTATAGATAGACATATATTTATAGTAAATATTAAATGACGCGTTCGAGAAAAACGACTCCTGCCTCAATAATAGGCCGAACGTTTAGCGCCGCCCCGTATAAGGAAAAAAAAAATTGACGATTTAATTATAATTGAAGGAGAATCTGTCAGCTGATTTCATGTGGTATGTTATCATTTTTTTTTTTTCTGTATTTGCAACCAACACATTTATTAGGAAATTCATACGTTCCACAATTCACATTATACAAAAAAAAAATTAAAAAATTATATTTTTATATATAAGTAATTAAGATTTAAATTTAAATTTTCTACAGTAAATTACAATCACGAACTCATTTACCAAATTATACAAACTATTAGAATTGGAAGTTTTCTAAGTAAAATTGTAAAAATTATTCCCTATGTTCAAATTACTACGGGTTTTTTCACTCGTTTTTTATTAATGACCTGATTAAGAAAGTTATTAGTCATGTCCATACATGTAATAATACAATCCCTTTTTATTCTCTATTTCAATTCTAAACCTCTCTTCCCAACTCATTTATTTGTTTCTTTTTTTTAAATTATTTTTTATTGATTTTTTCTAATTTATTTTATTTTCCAGTTTTTTGTTCAAACTTTTTTTTTCATCTTAACGATTTCATATATTTTCACAAACTCATTTAGAAACTAGCTAGAATTCATGAGTTTTCTAATGCCGGTATAAAACATTACATAGATCATAGAGCTTAATATTTAAAATTGAGTCAAAATTATGATTATTATTATAAAGGGTATAACAGAGTTATTGTATAGTTGTAAATGGTAATGACAGAAATTTTCAAAAAGAAATAAAGGATAAAATCTTAAAAAATATAGAACATAAATGGAAAATATCAATTTTTGGTGAAAAATATGACATTTATTTCCATAATCTGTAAAATTACGTTAAAATAGGTAATTTTTAATAAAAGGCATTTAATTTTGTAATTACTCCACCTTAAATCACATGGAATTAATGTCTTATTATTATATATAGAGTAATAGTGAATCATTTAAAAAAGAAAATATTGAAAAATCAAAGATGAACACAAAGCTAATATTAGGGTTGGTTTTGATTCTAAACATTGCAACTATACCTTCAAATTGTGACTACTACTCCAAGACTGTGCCTAATGTTCACCTAAAGGAAAAGGTAACACATCTACACTTTTTCCTATTTGATTTTCTAAGTGGTAGCAAACCAAGTGCCGTTGAAGTGGCTCGTCCAAACATTAGCAAATATGATAAATCACCTATCCCATTTGGTAGCTTATATGCTATTGATGATCCCCTTAGAGAAGGTCCTGAGGTGACTTCAAAAGTCATTGGTAATGCTAGAGGACTCTATGTATTGTCTACTCAGAATGCTACTGCCTTGACGACCTTGGTTATGTATGTTGATTTTGGTTTCATTAATGGTAAATTTAACGGAAGTTCTTTCGTTGTGGTTTCGAGGAATCCAGTGACGGAGTCAAAACGTGAGATTGCTGTTGTTGGAGGAAGGGGCAAGTTTAAGATGGCACGAGGATATGCTAGGCTTAAGACTAATTATTTGAATAGTACTAACGGTGATGCTATTATTGAGTACAAAGTGACCCTCATACATTACTGAGTTATTATCTATTATATATATATATATACTTCTCAATTTACTCTCTTTAATTATAATGAGATTATATAAACAAAAATTTCTCAGGTGTAAGCTTAATAAAACATTGCGAGCATTTTATGGATACATTTAATTTGTAACACTTCTTGATAAAGTTTGAAATTTTATTTATGATACACAAGCCAATTTAATTTCATTTTTCAAATTTTTTGCTGATTATAATAATAATGACTTGATCTCTTTACCTATGTATTCGGTTTTTGTACGTTTTTAACCTCTTAATAAAAATTAGTGTTTTTATTAATGGTGTGATTTGGTTTAATGACTTCCTAATTTTAAGTGGCAGATCAAAACTAAAAGCATCAATATCACAAAAGCAGTGCTTTTGTTTAATGAGCTCCCCTCTGTCCTAAGTAGACTTAAGTTGCTGTGTTGTTATTACTCTCTTTTGAATCATTATTAGAAATGTTAAATGGCTGTATATGTGCACACATTTACATCCATATTGATTATGTTACGCTCTATGCTAATATTCTCTTGAAAAATAAATAAATTTTGTATTTGTAAAGTTATTTTATCATGTGACAATTTATAGGTAGTGTGAGTTAAAATTTGTATACCTCTAACACTCCTCCTATTTTTAATGAATTTTTTTAGTATTACTATTATGTTCTTCTTAAAATATCATCTCCATTGTTTCTATAATGTATCTCTATAACAATGTGGGTAAGTTTTACAAATTTTTTAAGATTTTAAATTTAGCCTTTTAAAATATGCATATGTATATTTAATCAATGCACAGATTATAATAATGAATCTTTTAGTTGATTTTTGGTCATGGATCTAGATTTTTTTGCAGTATATATTAATTCTAATTCATGAACTACCGATTATTTGATATACACAATGAAGTTCCCAAATTGGAACATGCTTTCCTCCTAATACAAAATTAATCCAGTTTCTTTATTGGCAACCAACCAAAGATACTTACTTTGGGAGCAAATTAAAGATACAACAATTAAACATTTGCAATGTTGATATGAAACCAGATTTTAAGGCCAAAATGAACAAAATAATTATTAAGGCCAAAGTCCAATCCACGAAACCATATTTTAAGGCCAAAATGAACAAATTAAATACAGTTTGGTAGGTTGGACGATGTTGATATGAAAATGACTGCCAACTCCACCGCCCTGTCATAGTTTCTTTCTTTTTATATGGCCAAGCATATGCTGGGGACAACAAAGATTTCTACTTTTTGGTTTTCAACTTTTCTGAATCAAACGTAAAGCTTTCTCATCCTTCACCTATATTGCCGTTGAAAACAAAACAAAAATATATGCTAATTCTTTATTTATTTCTTTTTATGAACAATAATTATTAATATATTCGTTTTTAATAACTACATTGCTCACCTACTTCTAACTTAAAATTGAATATAGAAATTATGTGATTGACTTGGTCGAAAATTGTTTATCTAATGTTGAGTTCTTTCTTTTATTTTCAGTTTTACTATAATAAATAATATTATTAATGGTTTCCACGCACATTCCAGAAGTATTGACGTATAATTACATTGGATGCATGCGTTAAGGACCAAGGCATTCTCCTGTCTAATGGAGCCCTCAAAAGTCAAAACACAAATAAAATCAGCAATTGATGTCTTCAGCCACTTAGTCGGTGCACTGGTCCATTATTTCTGCTAATGGATGCACGAATTTTGAGTGGTTGTATCAACACTTCACATAGTCTAACATAAAATGTTATAATTTAGAAGGCACACACTACACTGTATAATCAAATATTCGAATATTCTTTTTCTTTTATCATTTTGTTGAAAAAAAATTATTTGTTAGTTTTTGTCCTAACTTTTTGAGAATTTGTTGCGTTTAATAAGTTAGTTTTTTATTTTTTTAGTCGATAGGTGTTAGTTTTTAACATTTTGTTGAGAAAAAATTATTTGTTAGTTTTTGTCCTAATTTTTTGAAAATTTATTGCGTTTAATGAATTAATTTTTTATTTACTTAATCTTAGGTGTTAATTTTTAACATTTTGTTGAGAAGGAATTCTTTGTTAACTTTTGTCTTAATTTTTTGGAAATTTGTTGTGTTCGCTAAGTTAGTTTTTTATTTACTTAATCCATAGGTGATAGTTGTTAACATTTTGTTGAGAAAGAATTATTTGTTAACTTTTGTTTTAAATTTTTAGTAATTTGTTGTGTTTAACAAGTTAGTTTTTTATTTATTTAATTCGAAGGTATTAGTTTTGACACGTTGTATAGTATCTGTTTTTTTGCTTTTATTTGCTAAATATAAGCTTAGATAGTTCATTTTTCTTGAATAAATTAATAGAATTTTAATTTTTCTTATTTAATTTTTGTTAAAGAAAAAACCTCTCCTTATTTTACTTGTTTCATCGTAATCACTATATTCCTTTCTTTATTTGTAACGTACTTTAGTTTCATTTATAAGATTAATTTCAAACATAAGCTTTCCTAATTGTGTGTATGAAATAATTTATGCATAGAAAAAGAAAAGGATACATGTATATATATATGGATTTCCCTTTATAGTTTAACGACTTTAGACTTCACGAGACTTCAAGTAACAGATAATATTTCCTATGTTTCTATATATATAATTTGTCCATTTGCTTCCATCTTAAAACTTTACTTTCTTCAAGGAAAAACAAAAGACGATCATATATAGAATATTTAGAGATGTCAAAGAAACTAATAATTAGCAACAATGTAATAATGTTGGTCATCTCAGCTCTGTTGATCACATGGGCTAATCAAAGTTTTGGATCAGTAGATCAGATCTGGGCTACGAGGCTTGATGATCAGGCTAAAATGGGTGAGGAAGAGACAGTCACAACCAACCTCCATTTCTATTTCCATGACACGGTGAGTGGCAAAAACCCAAGTGCGATAAGAGTAGCTCAAGCCACAGATACAAAGAATTATCCAACTCTTTTTGGTGCTTTGTTTATGGCTGATGACCCTTTAACTGAAACTTCTGACCCAAAATCTAAGCTCATTGGTCGAGCCCAAGGACTCTATGGTTCAGCTGCTCAACAAGAACTTGGTCTAATTATGGCTATGAACTATGAATTTACAGATGGCATCTTCAATGGGAGCTCTATTAGTCTTTTGGGGAAAAACCGGGCTCTTAATACGGTTCGTGAGATGCCAATTGTTGGAGGAACCGGAATGTTCCGGTTCGCTCGTGGTTATGCAATTGCTCAAACACATTGGATGGATCCTCTCACTGGAGATGCTATTGTTGCTTATAATGTCACTGTTGTTCACTATAAATCTATTTCTTTATTTTAAATATTGCGTGGTTCAAATTAATTTTAAATTTCTAGAGATTTATTTACTGCTTTTGTGGTATGCTTTGTAGACAAGCAGTCGTCTCTGTTGTAACGTTTCTGTTTGTGATTTTTAATTAATTAGTAAAGGCTATATACGTTTTATTGTGTATTTTTAAACGATAAAATATAGTGTATTTTTAGACATCTCGTGAGTAAAGATTTTATTGTGTATTTTTAAGTTTAAACTTCATCAAATTTCATAAAAATCAATAAGTTTTAAAAATCATAAAAATCTATGGCTTTTTAAATATATTTAATTTTTTATGAAAATTTAATTTAATATACCTAATTTTTTTATAAAATATAGCTTTAAAACTTTTAGTTGAATACACCCTACCCTCTCAATAATTCTATTTTATTTTTGTATAAAAATCAATGTTAAATTTTATTCATTCAAGAATAAAAATAAAATATTGCTTATGAGTTATTAGTAGCCTTTTTTTAGTCAAAAATAATATTAATTTCATTCTCGTAATTATTCATTTTTTTCCGAAAGTTTTCTTTAAAATCTTTTCTTATAATATCAATAGATTTGAATTATTCTAAAAAAACAAAATGGTGAAAAGAAGACTACAATCTCAATTAAAATTATATTATAATAATATTTTAGCCACACTCAAATTTATTTATCTTTTCTTCTTTTTCCGCTTTTTCAAAAGTTTTGCTCTTTCCACTTTTCCACTTTTCAGCTGTATCGTAATCTTATTATTATTAAATACTTATATTATAATAATATTTTAATCACTTAATATTAAAATAATATAATTTATTTTTAATTAAGTTTTTTTTAAGGAAAGTTATAAGATTTGCGGTGCACAATTGTCGATGTATATGCAAAGTGTGAGCAGAAAATAAGATATGCATGTTTGATGAAATGCCAGTTAGGACTACAATGCACATTCCACGTAGGGATATTTGAAATCAATATTTGAAATCAGCTAAGGATGAGTTGTTTGTGACACAAAATCAACAAAGAACACAAGCACTCCCTGAATCTCCCTTCCCTCTCTTGTTTTATTTAATGAATTTTTATTACAAAATATTTTTCACTTATAAGATTTTATAGATGAACATCAATCTCGTCTACTAGTACATCAACAACAAAAGATGTCCATAAAAACTGGAGATGGTGCACTACAGCTTTTGTGTTGTTTGCTTTCTGGTTTCAAGGATCATTTGTCTTTCATTCCCAAGAAATTTATTTTTAAGGGATGACTCTTGGAAAGCTGCGTCAATACTCTCCTCGAGTTGGTGCATGATATCCGTCACTTGCCCAACTTACCAATGGTCATGAAAAATTGCACTTGAAACTCCTTTGGTTAAAATATCGGCTAGTTGATTACCAAGGTTGACAAATGGAAGGAGATGGTATTCTCTTCTAGATTTTGTCGAATGAAGTGTCATTCACTTACATACGTGCTTGTACGATCATGTCTCAGGATTCCGAGATATGGCAATTCGCCTTGTTGTCACAAAAGAGTTCTCGTTCCATTACTGGACCAAAACCAAGTTCACTTAGGATTCTCCTTAACCAAATTAGCTCCTTGTAACCGCTTTAGTTATGCCAATAAACTCGAATTCTAGAAAGGACTACCACCTTTGCTTTTACTTCTCCATGTTACCAAATTACCTCCAACGAAGGTAAAATATCCTAAGTAGATTTTCGATCCGTGATGTCTCCCGTCAGAATCACATAGCTCCTTCCACTCTTAGGTGTTCATTTTTCTTGAAAAAATTCCTCTACCTGGAGCACCTTTGTGTACCCGAGAATTCTAAACACGGCTTCCGTATACGCTTCACTTGGAAAGCATGAATCGACTTACTAAACTCACAAAGATATGCTAAGGCCCGGTCTAGTATGAGACAAGTAAATGAGTTTGCCCACCAATCGTTGGTATCTCTCTTTATTGGCCGGTTCTTGAGTCGAAAACTCACCTAACTTAAGGTTTTGGACAACATGGGTATCAACTGGTTTGCATTCAAGCATTCCAGTTTCAGTTAGCAAATCTAGTACATATTTTCGTTGGGACAAAGATATACCTTGCTTGGACCTTACCACTTCAATGCCGAGAAAATATTTCAATCCACCTAAGTCCTTCATTTCAAAATCTTTAGAGAATCTCTTCTTCAGACTTTCTATCTCATCTAGATCATCACCTGTTATTATCATATCGTCTACATAAATAATTAAGACAACTATCTTTTCATGTCCCTTCCTGTAAAACAAAGTATGGCCAGAATCACTTTGAGAATACCCATATTTTTTCATAGCACTACAGAATTTTCCAAACCATGCTCTAGGAGATTGTTTTAACCCATATAGTGTTTTTTCCAATTGGCAGACCAACTGTTGAGACCCTGAATGGTTGTACCCGGGTGGAATCACCATATAAATCTCCTCTTCAAGATCACCGTGAAGGAAAGTATTCTTTACATCGAACTGATGCAAAGGCCAATCAAGATTAGCTGCAAGAGATAATAGAGTTCTGATGGTATTCAACTTAGCAACCCGGTAAGGTTTCACGATAATCAATACCATATGTTTGTGTAAACCCTCTAGCAACTAATCTAGCTTATACCTGGTCGACCAACCCATTTGGACCATACTTTACGTAAATACCCACTTACAGCCTCTACCGTTTTTCTTCCCTTTGGTAAACTTACCAACCGCCAATGTGTGATTTTTCTCTAATGCCTCCCATCTCTATCCTCGTAGCATCTAGCCACTTGGGATCACTCATCGCTTCTTCAATTTTTTTCGGAACCCGAATGCAAGAGTAGCGTCAAACTCCTTCCTCGCAGAATTAGGCAAGTGTTCTTTGCTACAAACTTACTAATCGCGTAATTTCTCCACTGCCTTCATCCTGGTCTGAACCGCTGGTGAGGTTTGCCCCAGTTATGTGCAGCCGGTAATCTATAACTGTGTTAGAATTATGTGAATCTAGAAATTCGAGTTCGAGGTTACCTCGTTTTCAAAAGATTGGCCGTGGTGAGGTAAAGATGATCAGTATCATTTGTCTCTACTCGGCTTTCGGGCCTCGCGTTGCGGATGGATCGACGAAATGGTGCAGACGGCCAATAGCAATTAATCTCGGGTTCGGCCCGGTAGCGGTGGTTGTTCTCGATTCCCTGTGGTTTGTTCCGGCGAGATTCCGGTATCTATTAGTAGAGACGGAGACTTTCATTCGCGGAGCTCTCCCCGAGAATGATACGTGTCCTTTCTAAAAAACTCTCTAATTCCGGGAAAGTGACATCCATGGTAACAAATACCTTTTTAGAAACGAGGATTGAGACATTTATAGCCATTTTCCGATTTTGACCATATCCGAGAAATACGCATCTTCTCGCGCGTGGTTCGAGTTTAGGACCGTTGATGCTTTTGTATGTGAACAATGCAACACACCCAAATACTTTGGTGGGAGGTTAAGAGTTGATGGTAGCGATACGTGCGAAGAAAGTACTTGAAGTGGAGTTTGAAAATTTAGTACATTGGATGGCATACGATTAATTAGGTATCTTTAACGCGGAACCGTGATCCCAATAGGTTTGTGGAACGGTATTCTCGAAAGTAACATAGGCCGGGCCGTTTCTAAGACATGTCTGTTTTTCCGCTACTCATTCGCTTTGTCAGGAGATCTGACACAACTTGTTTCATGAATTATACCTTTAGAGTTAAGAAATTCTCAAGTATGCTATTGACAAACTCACCTCCATTGTCACTTCTCGAATCTTAATGTTTTTATTAAATTGATTTTGCACTCATGTTAAAAAAGATTTAAAGACACGTGTCACTTCATCCTTTCTTTTAAGAACATACAACCAAGTCATCCTAGTACAATCATCAATAACACACAAACCATCTATTTCCAATAGATGAATTAACCGACTAACCGAAACATCCGAATGAACCAAATCAAAAAAAGTTGTTCTCTTATCCAAACTACTCGGAAAAGACACCACGACCCACTCGGGCTTTAATACAGTGTTTCACAATCAAAGTTTTCATTCTCACAAACCGTAAAATAAACTTGGATAAAGTTTTCTTAAATACCCGAAAGATGGATGTCTTAGTCTCTTATGCCACATCCGCATATGAGAGATCCGATTTGCTTCGAGAACCTTTAGAAAAATGAGCCTTTCCGGTCACCGTCATTCCAAATGATACGCTCTTCCTTCTTACAGTACCGACCAATAATCTCCTTTGTGAGAAGATCCCAAATATACAAACCGAGGATACATGAGAACAAACAATTTAGTTCCTCACAAATCGACTCAACGGATAATAATTTAGTTGATAGGGAGGGCCTGGTAAAGTATTTGATAAAGTGAGAGAAAGGTGGAAACATCTCCTAAGACCCATCACAGGATATGTTTCTCCGTTGGCATTGACTATCATTGTTCTCCTTGGTGAGGAACTCTTTACTAGATCCTTTTACGAGTAGGTCATATGATGGATGCCACCGAATCGATTATCGATCCAAACTTATCGGTATATGATAATTATTAGAAACAAGAAAACTTTTACCTTCCATCGGTTCTTTGTTCTCAACCCAGGTGGTGACGTAGTAGCCACCCCTTGAAACCGAAGCTGCAATCGGCTGAGTCGGGCTCGGTAATAGACGGCCCAACAGAGCCGACTCAACAGAGTGCAAGCACACCTACAACCATTTGTGCCTCGCCCCGTATGGCGGCCAATCTCCCCGCCTCTTCTTCCTTCGATCTTTCCAACCTGGTACCCAATTAACTTGAAACACTTATCTCTAGTATGTTTTGGGTTATGAAAGTGCACCCAACAGCGGTAATTCGAGTTTGGTTTGAAATCGGGTTTGTTCGCTGACTAAGTTTCTGCCTCTTTACTAGCGTAACCATAGAAGGTTCAGTTCCACTCCCTCAGGTAACATTACTTGGTGACAGCTTTCTTCTCTACGAACCAATGCAAAGGCTTGCTGTCTATTGTAGGAAAAGGTTTTTGTTGTAAGACCATTGCTCGGATAGAGTCCAACCGGTCATCTGAGACCATCCAGGGAAGGTTAATACACGGTCCCTCTTGAACAAGAGAATTGTGTTTTTCAATATCAATCGGAGAGTCGTCATGGGTTTGGCCTACGGACATCTAACTCCTTCCATAACCCCGTAATTGGGTGTAATAAGCCTCAATCGACCAGGCTTGTTTGACTCCTAACCACTTCTTTTAGTTCAAAGTATTAGGTGGTGTCATCTCCATCAAAAAGGTTGTTCTTCTGAGTCCCAAACTTCTTTCGCCGCAGAAAGGGAGAAAGTTACCTACCGAAGGGATCCATGGATTCGATCATGTAGTCTTTAACCCGAGTCTTCCATCCGCCACTTCTAGTAACTTATCGGCTTGTAGTGGTTTTGTAGTCGAACCATCGATGTAGCCAAGTTTACCCTTCCTCGACAGCCTTCATTTTCAACATCTCGCGACCACAGATTAAAGTTCTTCCCATCGAGTTTGATCGCCATAGTGGAACTGAGCCCATCAGGATTGGAATCACCTGTCTTGTGTTGGAATAGTTGTGACAAGGTGGCGGATAAACTCTCTAAAATGAGAACCGCCTCAGATTTTTCTTCTTTGTCAGAACTTCCATCATTTCCAGACATTTTTTTTTCTCTCAAGGACAGTTAGTAAATCACACTTTTACCGTACTTCCGACGGTCAAATTGGCTTGGAATTAGGGATCATGGAGCTCTGTCAAAATTTCACTCGATCGGCAAATCGGATCAAAAGTTACACCTCTTTTCGTGAAGCATGCTCAAAATGCTCAAAATGCTCAAACTGCTCACAAATACTCACAAATGCTATAGAGAAACAAAGGGACTATAGAGAAACAGGGACCCGATTTGGCTACACTAATGCTCAAAATCGTGACCCGTGCTCTGATACCATGACACAAAATCAACAAAGAACACAAGCACTCCTTGAATCTCCCTTCCCTCCCTTGTTTTATTTAATGAATTTATGTTACAAAATATTTTTCACTCATAAGATTTTATAGATGAGCATCAATCTCATTCCGCTAAGTACATCAACAATGTACATGTCCATAAAAACTGGAGATGATGCACTACAGCTTTTGTGTTGTTTGCTTTCTGGTTCCAAAGATACTGTCTGTTGCTCCCAGAACATTCTCAGCATTTTAAGGGATGATCTCTTGGAAACTGCGTTAATAGTTTGTTCAATTAATTACTGAGAAGAACCTTGTCTCTTAGACAACATCTTTAATTGATTGCTAGTTATGCTGGAAATATTTCTGTCCGTAAAGACGATGAACACCTTGTTATATCGTTCAGATCATGGCCTAGTTCCTGATCAAGAACATTATACTTATTTGTATTCTTATATATGAAAAATTCATTCACTTAATGAACACGGTAGAACCCATGACACCTTATGATGTGAGATTCTTTGACCATTTCCATCTTGTGTAATATCAATGATTTCTCATTATTTTTATTCTTTTTAGGTGGTTGAACCAAAATCGAAAGACCAACGGAGCAAAAGACACAATTGGGAAAGAAAAAAAAAAAAAACTAAAAATTTGGACAGCCACACAACCGGGCCAATCTAAAGGAGAAATGGTTAGCTATGGAGTACTGACTGACCAACCAAAGAGATTTCTATTGGATTATGACACTTAATCAATAATATACAAACAAACCACAACCAAAACCAAGACAATTACATGTAACATCATCTTCATTAATATAATTGAAAAAATTAAATAGACCAGAAAGTAGAATAAATTTTAAAATATATATACATGCTTTCGATCGTTTGTAGCACTGGCAGTTTAGATTAATATACTAATACTATAATAATAAAATCGATTTTGACGTTTCAATGGGTGATATTAAAACCCAACGACCTAATTAATCTCTTTCTTAAAAACACAGCCAACTCCATCAACAACAAATTGGAGTCTATTCTTCTACTTCTATTGTGATATCAATCAAACATGGGTTCTCATTATTCCAAGCAGATCGTAAGAAGAAAAGCAATCTCAACAGAAAAGAAGACTCTTTCTGATCTCTACAAAAGCAATGGTGAAACTTTCCCAGGTTGTGAATATCATCCATCAGATAGAAAAAGCTGGATGTCAGAACTCAACCCAGAAAAGATTCATATCAATCAGATTGTTTGGCCAGGAACCCATGATTCTGCTACAAACAAAATTGGATTTCCATTTATAACTCGTCCATTTGCTCAGTGTCAATCTTTGTCTATCTATCAACAATTACTAAAAGGCACAAGAGTACTTGACATTCGTGTTCAAGAGGATCGTAAAATTTGCCATGGAATTCTTGTCACTTATAGCTTTGATCTGGTGATTGAAGATATTAAGAAGTTTCTTTCAGAGACACAATCAGAGATTATAATTCTAGAGGTAAGAACTGAATACGGGCATCAAGATCCTGCTGATTTTGATAAGTATTTGGTTGATCAATTTGGAGAGCTTTTGATCCACCAAGATGACACTGTTTTTGGGAAGACAATAACAGAGTTATTACCAAAGAGAATTATATGTATATGGAAACCAAGGAAATCACCACAAGCTAAATCAGGTAGTCCTTTATGGAGTTCTGGGTATCTGAAAGATAATTGGACTGATACAGATCTGCCATCAACTAAGTTTGAGAGTAATCTTAAGCATTTGAGTGAACAACCCTCTGTTTCATCAAGAAAATTCTTTTACAGGGTAGAGAATACTGTGACACCTCAATCTGATAATCCTGTTTTGTGTGTTAAACCGGTCACTAATAGGATTCATGGATATGCAAGATTGTTTATAACTCAGTGCATTTCTCGAGGTTTTGCGGATAAATTACAGATATTCTCCACAGACTTTATTGATGAGGATTTTGTTGATGCTTGTGTTGGGTTTACTTATGCTAGAGTTGAAGGGAAAGCTTAATTCTATGTTATTCTTTGTTTTCTTTGTCTTCCAATTCTTCGATAAATCAAAATCTTTTTATTGTACAACTTAGTATTTGTTCGTTCTTGTTTCAAATCTGAATTTTACAAATAGAAGACTGGTGTTTAATTTGTTTGTTTTATGTACATCTGTATTTTTGTAAATTGTGTAATATATGAAAGATTGGGTATATATTAATTATTTTATGACGTGTTATTTTGAAAACAAGTTCACTAATTAAGTACCATGTTGTTTACGTATTATTATACAAAATTTACAAAAATTAGTAATAACTGAAGTAGTAAATTTAACAGCAGAATCATCAGATTGAAGTTAGCAACAAGATAAACCCACCAAAAATCCAACACACAAGTCAAGTCATTTTTATGGGGACTCAAACAGCTTGTACTAATAGATACGTCGTGCACAACTTCAACACTAGCAGCTCCTTCTAAACGTTGGACATCATCATTCTTTAGGATTCCATTGCAGTGATCATGTGAAGCAATGACCTAAAAGAATCATCAAGAGTTAGGGATGTCATACATCGATTGTAAATAATGATGCATTTAAGTTTACATGATGCTCCAGTACTGCTGAAGAAAGACTTAACCGACTGCAGTACATGAATGGCACTGAAGTGACGTTGGATACACTATGAAGTAGAAAAGTTTGCACCATAAACTGCCACATAAGAAGACAACTGTAACACAATGTGAAGAATAACGTGACTAGTGATGCTATTGAGATCATGTCATGAGCCAATATAGTTCTGCAAGTCCCGGCGATAGAAGCAATTATATTTGTGTGTAATGATGGGAATGCATGATGATGCTAATGTATAGGAAGAAGAATGAGAAAGGAAGTAAACATCCTACTTCGAGACAAAACTAACAGGCATTTGTCTGATTCAGACACTTCAATAACCCAGGAAGATGCAGCTGTGCCATTTTAATGTTCAAATTGGTTTGGCATTGCACCTATCTTGATGGACCGATCCATTATGTTCATGCAGAAAATTTGCAATATACAGATACAGTTCCTTGTTGACATTGAAAATTGGAGAAAAGTAAAAGAAAGACATGAAAACCTCAAGCATGAAAGACAAGTTATTTTCTTAGCAACAGGAAGCGATGCAATCTTGCTGGTAGGAGCCACAAAAGACCAATCAAGCACCCAGCGTATGAGTTTGTCCTTGTACAAACTCAGTTGTTTTTACTATAGTAACTCCACCTTTACATAGCTTTGATGTCAGATTCGCCTTCCTCCCAACCATGGTAGTGTACCAACTGCAGAAAATAACAAAGGATAAAAAGTAAAGTACCAATAAAAGCAAACTGAGACACAAGAGATCGAAGCAGCACAGGCCACCCAAACACTCATATATCCTTTTATATTTTCTTATTCTTTAAATGTATAACTCTTGTTTGTCACTTGAACTCAACCTTTGTTGCCCATTTGGTAGAGGAGGGATACTAGATTTTTTGACACAACGTCGAACGCACATTTCCATGCTAGTTCATTTCATGTCTCCAACATCTTAAGAGTTGTTTCGAGTTTATCTGCAAACTTTGTTCAATCCACTTGACGCTTTCTTCCACATATTTCTTGCCTAGTTCACTTGAGCCTATGCATGTAATTAATCACTGTTTCTTTCAAAAATTTCAAACAAAACCCATATTTTGACGCCCTCACATGTAAGCGCGTGTATGTATTTATTTATAATAAACATATCTCATGTAATAATTAAAAAAAAAATTGAAGTATGTTTTAGTTTAAAAATAAACAAAATTTAACTCTTAAAAGCTCATTTTTTAATAAATTTTATTTTTAAAAAAAATAAAAAAATATATGTAAATCCTATTTTACAAAACATAATTATTATAAACATAAAAAAATATTAATATTTTATAAATTTATAATTAATTTTAAATACTCAATTCTTATTTATCATATTATGTATTAAAATTTTATTTTAAAAAATAAAAAATAATTTATTTTATAATAAAATAAATATAAATTTATATGTATATTAAAAATGATATGTTAAATATTTTGATAATTCATAAATAATATAATACATTATTATTATTATTATTAAATATAATTATAATTATATTTAATAAATAATTATAATTATGATATAAAAAATAATATTCATAAAAATAATTAAATTATTAAAAAAATTTGAAGCCTAACTTTCTACGAGATACAATACAAACATAAAACATTATATCGTAAATTTTGCATGAAATATTATCTAATGTAATATTATTATAATTATTTTTATTATTAATATTAATATAATAAAATATATAAATTATATCTAATTAATTATATTTTAATATTTAGATAATATTATTATTAATAAATATTTGTTATTTTAATAATAATTAAAATTATAATAATATTAGAGATATGTGTTATAATGTAGTCTATTTTTTTAATTTTTTAATCTTAAGTAATTTATTTTTTAAAAATATCAATAATTTTTCATAAAAATTATTATAATTATTTAGTAAAGATTTTAATAATTTAAAATTTTATAATCATTTTATAATTTATTATTATTATTTTATAATAACATTTTGATAAGTTATTTGTTATAAAAATTATATGTTTTTTATTATATAAATATAAATTATTTTTATTATTTTTATTTAAAATAAAAATAAATTATTATTTATTAAAAATTTTTGTACGAGAATATTTATACTAAATCATAATTAAGACATTTTTTAAACTATTACAAAATCCCATCCTTCAACCATTAGTTATAATATTAATTTGTGAAAATTCAACAGGCCAATATGAAGTTTTTGGATTTAATCCTGTTTCTTCCATGATCTGAAAAAAAAAAAAGGAAGAGGGTTGCACAAGCAGAAATCAAACTTTTCCCCATTCCATACCACCCCAACAAGGATAGGTGGTCCACAGTACCTATTCTTCACATCAGCATGCTCTTTGGTTGAAGATTTTTATGATTTTCAACTCTTCTTAGTTCCACTAATTCTGAAATATGGGGATTATCTTTAACATTTTTATTTTCTGCCCACTCTAGGGCTACATCAGTCACAACTGCAATCACAAAAAGAGTCCAATTAGAGTTAAACTTCTGATGTAAAAAAGCAAAATTAAGCAGCAACCTGATCCAACAAAACTCTCACCCTAGAAGCGATGCACCAAGAATTGGATATATACAATTTGTTTCAGTTCCTATATACCTTCACATTATCTGTTGAAATCTCTAGAATAAAGATTGTTTTTTTCTGATTTGGATAATTATAAGGAAAATTGCAAATTGATTGATATATACAAATCACAATGGCCTAATCTTTATAACATGGTCAGAAATTCTATGGAGTAACACATAAAAGATACAAGTTATATACTATAAAAAACAAATTCTCGGTAGAGAATAAATTTAATATTTTGAAAGAAATTCATCCATGTTTACAAAATTTTAAGCTCATAAGAAAACATATATCCAATAATTAATTTAAATGAATTAAATTATTTTTAAAAAAATTTCAAAAAAATAATTAAGATATCTACGTAGAGAGCAACTGAAAAATCTATTTATCTTAAATTTTTTAGTCTACTAATTGATTAGAACGAGAAATGATATATCAATCTTTACTATTTCATCAAGTCGTAGATTTCTAACATAAACAGAAAAATTTCTACTAAGATCAAATTTATAGAGAAATTATACGACGTTAAATATTAGGTCAAATTTACCATGTACTTAGAAAAATTGATAATTCTATTAATATCAAAATAAATTATTCAACTATTAAAATTATCAATCACTTCTCATACTAATATGATTCTCATTAAAAAGAACAGCGAAAAAATCATCAAATTTAAAATAAATTTTAATAATAAAACCTAAAAATTGATCAAAAAAATAACGAATGTATCTTGTTTTTATGTCAAAAAATTATCAAATATTATATATATATTTATTACATCAAAAATTAAAAAAGATAAGAATGTGTAATCATTAATATTATCTAAAAGATTATCGACAACAAGTGACAAGATATAATAAAGAGAAATAATTATTGATAAAAAACGACAAAAAAAAATAAAAATATAATACCCACATTTTTAGTGGATAATATATGACAAGAAAAATCAATATATATCATACTAAATTTAATAACTAATCTTATTAATAACAATTAATAAGAAAAATATATACATAAAGTTATATACTAATAAAATACAACTTTATTATATACATATAAAACTATCTATAGTATTTAATGGAACACCTTGGGGGCGACGCATTTCCAATCTTTTGCATTTACTTTTTCAATATATATCAGAAATATTATTTAGAAAAATATTATGCGTCTCAGTTGATATATAATCTCTACCTCATATGTATTTAAATCATTGGACTCTTTTTGTTAAATAGGTTATTAATTCTTTTGTATTTTCTTTTATCAGAATTTTATCCATTTAAATTTTGGCATTAAAATTGATTTCATATCGAAACTGTGACATGCGACATTGTCTACAATTTATGGCTGACGACGATGGGCGCTGGTGGTAAGCTATTTTTGTATTTTCGTAATGAGTTCTTACTAGAACATGTTAGTTATTTAGCTTTTTTCTTTCTATTATTCTTATTTTTTAAGAAGTTCAATTTATGACATTACAAAATATTCCAATTATTTTTTTTTACTTAAATATGGATCGAATCTTAAAAATAATAGTTTAAATGTGTATCCTATCAAAAAAAATAACAAGAGTATAATCTTTTTATATTTGAACTAAAATCATCTATATTTGTAATGTGAATTAGCTTAATAATATAAGAGATATTCTTATGAAAATAAAATATCTTTGGTATTATTGATATGTTATTGATAATATTTGTATTTTAAAGTTTTTGACTTGGATATATATTTTTCGTAATAATATTGATAATATTTTATATTAAAAAAATATTGAGTAATATCAATAAAATATAATTAATAATTAATTTTATTTATTTTAAATAATTTATCATTAAATATATTTATTTAATTTTATAATAATAAATTTACTAATTTAAAAATAAAGATTTTAAATATTTAGTTATTTATTTTATAATTTTTTGATTTATAGGTATAAACAAATATAAAAATATTTATATTTATAAGTATTAAATAAGAAAATTAATTTAAAAAATAAATAATTATTTATTTTTATATCTTTAAAAATTTATTATAGTTTTATAATTTTTTTAATATATTTTTGTCACTACTTAGATATCTTTGACACACTGATTAATTAAAATATTAACAATTCGAACAACATTAATATTTCAACTAATTCGAATTCGATTTCTTTCAAACATGATTTTAAATTAACATTAGTTAATTTTATCCTCTTTTAATTTGAGAAAAAAAAAAGAAGACTCAAAAGTTTATTATAAATAACCATAAATTTTGTTATCCTCGTTTAAAAATTTTCCTTTCCTCAGTCACATCAAAAATTATATAATGTAATCAATCAATTTATAATAATAAAAAATTAAAAAAAAAATCAAAATTTTATTTTTCTATTAAATAAAAAAATTAAAAAAAAATTTAATTTAATTTTATAATAATAAAATACAAAGTCACATAATTTAAATTTTATGATATAAAATCATATCATTTAAATTTTATGATAATAAGATATAAAATCGTATCAATTGAACCACAAATAAATTAGTAAATAATCTTATTTTATTATATTTAATATTAAATAATTTAATTTAAATATATTAAATTTGATGATTATAATATGATTAATTAAATTTTTTAATAATTAATATATAAGTTTTAATAATTTAATTTTGTTATTTTTTAAATAATTTTTATTCATGTTTTAAAATTTAATATTAATATAATATTTTAAGGAATTTATTATAATTATAAAAATGTGTAAATTTTTATATTTTTATTATTAAATAAATTTATTATTTTCAATATTTCTTTAAAATAATTAAAGAATTTCCTACACGTGTCAGGGAAGTGCAATGGTCCGGGATGCATTTATGTTTGAATGACCCCTATACTGCATGTCACATCTTTTCTCTGACCACGAGCTGACGGTTTGACCACATCTACCATCCAACCCCTTTATTTATATACTCATTTTAATTAGGTTCAAACTAAAACGCATTCCACAAAAGATAAAACGACAGAATCCAGCTACGTTTATTTCTTATGGTCCAAATCCAATGACCTTTATATCTTCGGTTCTAATATAATTGAGTGCATTATAGTAGTTTCTAGAGGAGAAATCTTATATATTAGTTAGGGTGAAATTTGTAAATGCCAACTTTGTTTACTTTCATTATTTAAAACATAATAACTTTAAATATATTTTTATATTAATATAATATTAAAAAAAATATTTCATTCACTTTTTATTAAATATAACAAAATAATATATATATATATATATATTTCATTTATTTATATTTTTTATAAATAAATAAATAAATAAATATATATAATATTTATTTAAAAAATTATTTCAAATTTTCTTTTAAAATTAAACAATTTTTTTAATAAATTTAAAATAAAAATTTAATTATTTAATATTTTAAATTACATAGATAATAAAAATTAAATTTAAATTTGATTAAAATATTTAATAAAAAATTTATTAATTTATTAATTAAGAATTATTTTATTAAATATATGCATATTAAAAATTAAAAATATTATGTGTATTATTTTATTATATTTAATAAAAAATGAAATAAATATTAATTTTATTCTTACTTAACATAAATAAAAAAATTAAAAATATATTTTTCAAACAAAATAATTAAATAATTTAAGACCTAAACAAAAAATCTTCTTTATCCTGTTACTGATCGTCTGGTATTTCAAATTAAAAAACTAAAATATAATAATAATAAATTTTGAAAAATACAATTAATTATTTTATTATTAAAATAACAATTAATAAAATAAGTAGAGATTCTCGTTTCCGATTTGAACCTCCATGCATTAAAAATAAATTTAATCTAATGAACCATCAATTACGTATTATTGTATTAATCATGGTTAATGGAAAGAATAAACTAATCAATTAAGTGCTAACTGTTACTTCAAGGAGAAGAAGATATTTTTCGTTATAATCATCAAAAAGACGTATTCACTTCGATTAGCTGTAATCCCACGGCTTGATAATTAATAATATCACTTAAATTTATATGTATTTTTTATATTTATATATTTTACTTAAAATTAATAAAATAATTTATATTTTACGGTAATATTAATTTAATATAAATTTTAATTATTATAAAAATATTTTGTTAATAAATTTTTTATATAATAATAATAAAAATATAATTAATATAATTAATATAATTAATATTATAAATAAAATAAATATTTAATATATTTTTATTATAAAATATCTATCTTTTATTTTTAATAATAAGATCGATATACTTATTTTTTATTGAAAAAAAATAAAAAAAATATTTTATTTTTATTATTAAACCATTATTTATTATAATAATAATAATAATAATAATAATAATAATAAATATTAAATTCTATCAATATTATTATCATTTATTTTTTTAAATAATATTGACGAAACAATTTATATTGTTTTAAAGTTTATGCAAATTCATGTACTATTAAATTAACTCTCACGGCTTATATCATATTGATTCGATAAGGAAACCCTGACCGTCAGATTTACATCAAATACAAGGAAGCCGTCCGTTCGGTTTCCAAAGAATACATAAACCCTAGCGGCCCCAAACGAAAAGAACCCAGATAGCGTAAAGTGGCAACAAAATATTAAAAAAAAAAAATCGAATATAAAGCTCAGAGTCTCCCCATTTATAACCCCCATCCAAAAGACCTAAGCCGTTCTATACACTCACAAAAAGAGTTCTAGTCTGGTAGAGAGAAATACAGAGATGGGAGAGAGGCTTAGCGGAACTGTGAAATGGTTCAATGACACAAAGGGTTATGGATTCATAACCCCAGATGATGGTAGCGATGACTTGTTTGTGCATCAGTCGTCCATTCGCACGGAAGGGTTTCGAAGTCTCGGTGAAGGTGAGTCGGTGGAGTTTCAGGTGGAATCTGACTCTGGTGGGCGGTCTAAAGCCGTTGATGTGAGTGGACCAAACGGGGCTTCTGTTCAGGGAAGCCGTGGCGGTGGAGGCGGTGGAGGAGGTGGTGGAAGGGGATCACGCGGTGGAGGAGGAGGTGGTAGTTATGGCGGCGGCGGATATGGAGGTGGTGGTTATGGTGGAGGAAGAGGTAGTTATGGTGGAGGTGGTGGTTATGGTGGAGGTGGTGGTTATGGAGGAGGCGGTGGTGGTGGTGGTGGATGTTTCAAGTGCGGTGAGGAGGGTCATATGGCTAGGGACTGTGACCAGAATGGTGGTGGTGGTGGTGGAGGAAGGTATGGCGGTAGTGGTGGTGGTGGCGGAAGATATGGAGGTAGTGGCGGTGGAGGAGGAGGCGGTGGTGGATGCTACAACTGTGGTGGTTCAGGCCATTTTGCGAGGGATTGCCCTAATGGTTCTTCTCGTTGACTATCTTCCTAGCTAATCTTGTGTGTTTCGTACTTGGTGACTTATTTATTTTCCGATGGTGTTTTCGAATAGTAGTAATAGTACTCTGGTTTTGGGTCACCTTTATTATGTTCTGGTTTGCTGTTTATGTTTTTGATGAATGGATGTATTAGGTTGTTATAATGGCTATAATGAGGCTTTGAATGGTTGATTTTAATGTATATGTCCACCGATCTTTATTTTGGCATTTTGTTTCATCAAGTGTTTATACACATCATTTTATCATATGGGTTCTAATTATTCTTTGGTGTGTTTCACAATTTGCTAATGTCGCGTTTTGAGTGTAATTGAAAAATTTGCGTTTTTTCGTCAAGGGTGTATTTTATATCTCTGATAATCACATCGTTATCATTTGTAAGAGAAAGTTATGAGCTATGGCTATACCTTCAAATCCAACGAAGGTCTTGTTTGCTGATGCCCTGTCGATAGTCCGTAATTTTTTCTCTCATCAAACTTAAAGTTTTACATGCCAGACCATTTGGCTGGTGGTCTCAAAACTGGAGAAACCCATTTTAGTGAGCTAGAATAATGCTAACTGGGCTATATTCAGTTCTAGAGTTGTATAGGTTTTATATCTACATTCCCATTTGAGACTTGAGAATATGATGAATTAGAGATAATAATGCCGTTTGCATGTTCTATGACTAATCCAGTTGTTATACCATGATGTTAACCTTTTTTTTACCCCTTTCCCTTTTTGTATGAATGTCAGTAGTTATTTTTTGAATCCGCATGTTAAAAACGTTGAAATCCTTGTTGGTTTGTTCGGTATTTTGCAAGAAAATAGAATGAATCCATGAGTTTATTGATCACGTAGTGTAGAGATGAAACAATAGAAGCAAGGATGGATTTAGTTCGATCATTTTTTGTATCAAAGCTATTAACTCTTTACAATTATCTCGAATTTTGATGTGTTCCCTATTTTTCATAAGATGTTCAACATTATTTTGTAGTTTTTTTTTTATTTAAAACAATGAATTAATATCACAATCAATAGTCTTTAAGGGGGACCTTGATTTAGACCAGGAGGAGCCTTTAGTTATGCGAGTGATACCAACCATCTTTTGGAGGGTATGGTGGTGATGCGTTTGAGGGTCAAGTCAAGATTCGCTTTGTAGTCATATTTTCCATACATCCTACAAAATTGACGTTTGAGATTGAGATTTCTCTACAATCTTCTCTAAAGTAAATGGTTCAAAGTGGTGGGTGT
The DNA here is from genome assembly GCA_030763125.1 of Hippophae gyantsensis. Lineage (NCBI taxonomy): Eukaryota > Viridiplantae > Streptophyta > Magnoliopsida > Rosales > Elaeagnaceae > Hippophae > Hippophae gyantsensis. The sequence continues at coordinate 2,639,565 of CM061035.1, forward strand.
CGCAATTTAAGTAGACACAAGAAGAATAATTTGTTTTTGAAATTAATTATTAATTATTTTTTATTTTAAAGATGTTATATTTTTATGTTTTAAATAAATAGTTTGAAAATAATTTAATCTTTTTTTATTTGTTTGTGTAGATAATGATAAGATTACTTTTTAATTTTTTATCATTAATAATAGAACTTCGTATGTTTTAACAAATTTTAAAGAAGTTTAAACATGACGTAAAATTTATTTAAATTTAATGAAATAAATCGTTAAAAAATTAATTTATTAGATATATTATTGAAAAACATAAATATTTATATGTTAGACGTGTTATTTCGTTTCTTTAACAATTGAAAGTTAATTTTATTTTTTAATATTTTTTTTATAAATAAATAAATTTAAAAATATTTATTTTAAATATAGGGCAGGGTTAACATCTAAATAAATGAATACTTTTTCCTGTTAAAAAATGCAAGAATTAGACATACACGAGTCTGACATGCCGCAAACATAAACAACCCAAACAATTGCCATCACAATTTGGCTAATTAGCTAGTAATTTTTCTCTTGATACGACTAACTAATATTTTAATTGTTAAAATTTTAAAAATATTTTTTCATTAAAATATTGGAAAATGTTTACAAGTTAACATAATCGGAATATAAAGCTTGACAGAAACAAGATGCAATTACGTGATTTACATCTGAACACAAATTAATAGAAGGATTCATAGAACCATAGACAAGTATGAAACATTGATATTACATCTAATGCTTTAAGTTTTCCATACTTCATAAGTCCATTATAATCTTACATGGTTACACCATTAAAGAGCCATATTTTGAATCTTCTCTTAACGAGTGGCCTCTAGGAGGTTTTCAGACATTAAATTGATGTAGAACTTCTTATGGAACATTTGGCTTGCTTAACTTCAAACGAAGAGATTTGGAAGAAAGAATCATTGTTGACCAATAGTTTTTTTTTTTAAAGACACATAAGTATTGATTGGAAGATATTTCATTTTGAGAGAGTTGAAAAAACACTATCTCGTTGAAAGGTTCTATACATCTGTCCTTTCTTAAGACATTTCTTTAGACAAAGATCCTATTTTTTCCTCTTTTTGGATAGTCAATATTTCTCAGAACATAGAGTGTGAATCAAACCCATGTTTGAATTGAAATTGAGATACTGATGCCTTCTGAATCAGACAGATTCATATCTGAAAGAGGTTGACAATAAGTTCTTTCGAAATTGACTATTTGTCCTTCTGTTAGAAGTGTTCCAGAAATGTCTGCAATCGAGTAAATAGCTCTACGAACGAATGGATCGGATCGAATTTGAAAATGCAAAGATTTAGAAGAAACAATATATAAGTGGAATTAGAATTTGAATTAATAATAATAAGAGTAATAAGTCATTTTAATTGTAACACAAGTCAATCTTAATATAAACTTATAGAAAGTTATAAAGTAAAGTTCTATATAAAGATGATTGATATTTAAGAGGATAGGTTTAATAATAAATGATATTATTTTAATGATTGTTTTATTGAAATATTATTTTTTCTATTAAATGATCAAAATGTGGTTATAATTCTATCATTTAACAATGATTAAATGATAGTTAATGTAAAAATATTCACAGAATATTTGTTTTAATATTTTATTATTTTTATTTTTTAAAAATAAAATATTTAAATAATTTTATATTATAATATTATTATTATTGTTTTTTAAATAATTTCATAGTAAACTTTATTTTTATATTTTATCATGTGTTAATCACGTATCAATTAAAAATAATATTTAGTATGAAATTAATTATTCTTAATTAACTTATTTTTTTCAAATTTTATGACTAGAAAACACTTTTAAATAAATAAATGAGATAAACATCATATAATTTGGGAGTCTTATGCGCTCCACTTCTAGCCTAAATTATATAGTGGCCACCAAAATCAAACGTATCCTAAGATATACCGAAGAGAGAGAATAAAATGTGCTCTAAACAAACAAAACAGCACACACCCTCTTCGGGTCGAACTTCGAAGGGAAAGGAAGGATATATAGGTAAATGAAAATGGATCTAAGTCATAAAGCTTTTATATTCTTTTTTTTTCTTTTTCTTTTTCTTTTTTTAAAAGAATAAAAAATAAAGAATTAAAGTATAAAAAAGAGAGTATAAATTGTAAGAAAAAAATGTATAGATAACAAAGTGTAAAAGTTAAAAAATAAGGAATTACATCATTAAAATAAATAAGTGAACTTATAAAAAATATATAGAGACCGTTTTAATTTTTATGCTTGTTTTTCAATTTCTGTTGTTACTTGTAATTTTTCTAGCTTTTAAATTATAGTATCAACCGCTCTTATTTATCTTTTTTGCTTTCTTTGTCAATAATTAATTCTTCGAGAGTTCGATTATCTTTGGACTCGTCTTTGTTGTCTTGTTAGAGGTATGTTGTGGATTTGTTTCGAGTGCATCATAAGAACTGGACTAAGTAAAGTGACTTGGGTTTGAAGGAGTCTTCTACTGGAAGGAAGGATGATATTGATGCTCTGCTTATAGTGTTTTTTTTTTTTTTGAGTCTATTTTGATAGTACATGTTTTTGTCTTGTTTTACTTTTCAGTTTTAGTGCTTAAATATCGATTCAAGTCGCAACTATATGTGTCTGCTTACTTTTATCATATTGAATTACGCCTGTGAGATATGAGTTTTTTTGTGTGCAAATATCTACTAACTTTTTGTTAGAAATTGGATCGTGTGGATGCTTTGGGTAGCTGCTGCGGCTAATTGAAGATGGAGTCTCTCATTGTTTTGTGTATTAAGAAGTTCTTAGTAATATTTGTATTAGCCTGTTAGGTATATGTATATCTTTCTTGTTTTAAATGGTTTAAGATTCTATTTGATTTTATTAATAAATTTTCAACTGATATGCAGGAAAAAAAATATTTAACTTGATTCTGATTAATGAAAAGCTGATATAGTCTTCTAGCCAAAAATAGTTTTTTTTTTTTTTTAAAGAAATCATTGCTAGCTCTTAGCCTCTTATGTCACATGCTCTTTTCTTTTTTACACTCCATTTGTGCTTTAATTATTGGGATTCCTTTGGTTAACTTTTTATTTTGTTTGTCAAGAACTCACCTCTCATACTCATGTATTTGTCAGGGAAAACATATGATAAAGACAAAGGTCACTTCGAAATATTCTCTTCCTGTTACTACATCTTATACCTTTGTTGGCTACGGACCTATCGTTTTCAAGATCATACCAAAAGCGGAAACATTGGTTCAATTAAAGAACTGTTATTCATTATATACTCAACTAGTCCAAATAACACTTGAGCCTTTTTTGAATTGTTGTTTGAAGAAATCAGTTTTGGCCTTTGTTCGTTAATAGTTATTAGTATCACCCATTCAAATCGAATTAAAAAAAATAGAAAAATTATATAAAATAAAATAACACATAAAATTTAGAACAATAAAAATAATAATAAATAATGTTTAATAGGACAAAATTCAAGTAATAATTCAACTTAAATAACTTTCACAAGTTGATAGACAAAGATAAACACTAGTATTACACTACTAGTATTCTTATATTTTGAACTAGGAAACTATCAAAAATTAAAAATAAATTTTAAAATGTTTCATACATCTCTTTTTGTCTTTTTTCCTTGTTTGATTCCCACAACAAAGACCCTAAGCTACATTGTTCCAAGACAGAAAAGAATTGGGTGTGTACTACTCTCTTGAGTACAAATGATATTTGGAATTCAACTCCCCAATTTTCTCTGCAGGATTCAAGCCATTTGAAATAGCTAGGTAGCCTCAACTCAATTACCAAAATGTGAAAAATTCAAGGCTTATGAGGATGGAAGTGGGGGTGGCCATTAAGAGGTGGAGCTGCGGTGGTGTTGAGAAGCAGAGGAGTTTGATGCGGCGGCTGTGAAAGTGGTGGACGAGGGCATTGAAAGCACTTGGTGAACAGCCCAAATGTGTCAATTTGGAGTATGAAGTTGGTCATACTAGCCCACCCACCAAATCCAAACCCTACCACCAAAACCCAACCTACCACAAAAGCATTGATTGTATAAGCTCCTATCCATCCCCCTAAAAACTTTGGTGGTTTCTCCACTGCACTCTGCATCAAAATTCATGAAAACAATTTATTATCAATATTAATTTCTATGTTCAGATATAGGAATAAGTAAAAACAATTATTCAGAGTTGTTGATAATATTGCTGCAAAGAATCTCTCGCTTTCGTCTACAATGTACTGCAAGATTCTATTTTATTCTAATGTGAATTAAATATGAAAATAAATAAATAATAAGTGTCAAAAGGTCCCTCTTACAAAAAAAAAAAGACCCATTGAAGAAAAACAAAGTAATATATTTCCCAAGAGCTTTAAACAAATACAAGAAAAATATTACTATTCCTATTCGTTTTTTGGAGAAATCCCCGGGCTTGGTCTGCTAGACTGTGACCTTACGTTACAACTCTGTTTCACCATTACTCTCACTTTTCTTCTTCTTATTAGACACAACACAACATCAATGTAAACTATAACACTGTCCATTTGATTAAATTAATTAAATTTTATACTTTCAATCAAAATTTTGAGCATCAACTTTAACTTTCATTTTTATAAAAAATTGCAAATTCTATTTCATATAAAAATAAATATTAATGTAGAGTTATGTACCTCTCTAGCAGCAGCTGATTTGTAAGTAAAGATATGAGCAAGAGCAGGGATGATATAGACAGTAAAACTAACTAGAAGTGATCCAACGGTGGAGTTTATAGGTCCAAAGAATGGGAAGATGATGGCTAAGAACCAGATTGGTATAACCACGGGCAATCTTGCTGCCGCTCTTTTGCATAAGCTCTTACATTCATGCATTCCAATAAGTTTCTCCCACACAAAGTACAATGGTGTGCATGCAAATCCAAATGTAATAAACTGCAAATTCCCAACAAGTCACTTGGTATTCACAATTTTAAATTTAACATAGCATAGCATGATCAAAGTAGAAGTACATGCCTGATGGATGAGCATTAAGATGACAGCCATGTCTCTTAAGGGTGTTCTTGGGAGGAGAGAGAAAGCATTAGAGTGGTCAAGAAGCAAGTCCCCAAAAGCCCAATATACAGCTGTTGCAGATGGCAGTGTCAGTGTTAACACATACAGAGTTGCCAGCAAATATATGGCCTTGAATTTCTGTGGCTTCCACATAGCGTGCATGATTTCCCTGTACCACCAAATTCATTTATTATCTTCAGCTCAGCTATATTGTTTGCATCTACACTTAATTTATTTGTCCACATTTCTTTTACTATATTATCAAAAAGTCCCAAACTTTTGCGTAACCTGAACCATTACTATTTAACAAAAGGAATTGTATAATAAAGTTATGATTTGTGTCCAATATGGTACAGAACTCAACTCAAAAATACTGATTTAACTCTGAAAGGAAGAACCTCCCTCAAGTGTGAACAAATTTCTTATATTTCTTTTCTGGTTTCTTCTCGTGATAAAGTCTAAAAAGCAATTTTTTTTTCCAATGAAAAGCAAAAAGCAATTAGATTAGAAGAAAGAGGATTGGCTTTCTAGATTTAAAAATAAACAGATTGGCTGTAAAGCATATGATGACTTTTTCCCTCCCACGCTTAAGAAGGGCACTATGGGAATATGAAATATTTTAGTAGTAATTAAAATATTATTATTTGAGGAACCAAGCAGAGAAGGTTAAGTAGCTTTCGGTATAAGATACAGCCAATGGTTTTTCATTGTTAATATTATTCATATGCTGAGAACAAGTCACCAAACCTATCTTAAACGGCTTAACCTTATAATACCATATAGAGATGGGGGAAATTTTGAAGAGAACGAAAAAGACACAAATATAAAAACAGAGCATGTCTTACACAGTCACAGCGTGTCCCCCAAATGTATAGAGAATGTTTGTGGCCCCAGTGAAGTATAACACGAGCTTGGTTGGACCAGAATGCTTCACTCCCTCAACCTATTGCACAAATCAACTTGTATAAGTCTCTTCTTATTTAGTTTCTAGTCTTCCGCTAGGTCTTTAATCAAAACACATTGTCTACATATTGATGGGTTTTGAATATTAGTTACCTGGCCATGAAGAATTGAAGCAATAGTGAGGTACCAAGCAGTGTAAGTGGTCATAATGAGGCCCAAGAAGGACCAAATTCTATAGTTGTGAAATGAAGGAATAAAAACTGTAGTTGCACAACAAGCTCCAAAGATATATGTCCAAGTCCTCTTGTCTAGATTATCGTTTATGTAATATATGTTACTGCAATAACAAACAAAACAAAACAAGAAGATAAATTCAACTTTTTATTATATATCCTTTTGTTTATTATGAACAAAGAGAGAAAATGAATTAAAAATAAGGAAAAAGTTAATTAATACCTAGCACAAGCAATTAGCTGAATGACAGATCCAAACAGAAGAAAGGTGCAGTTAAATGCCAAACCCACGTTCCTCCAATGTTTTCCAAGGAGCCCATCAAGAACTTCAAACCACTTCATACATATTTATCAGAAAACACGTTAAGTCCATGTGATTTAAGGTTTGAGAAATATTTTGTCACTTCGTATATATATTAAGAGTGAGGAAATGAACAAGTAATGAATTAAAACCTGAATGACATGGTTTCTAAAATCAACTTTTTCCCTTTCTTTTCTGGTTCTGTATTCAACATAGAGAATGCTAATGATATAAGCTGTCCAACTTCCTAATATGCCATAGAAGAGCTGAAATAGTATTCCAGACATCATTCCCAGTTGGGAAAATGAGTATGGCAAAGTAAGCAGAACTTGAGCCACCTGAAATTAATATCCAAATGAAAACAAACCCACCAAAACTTTAAGGAACTATATATGAAAAAGAAGTTGAACAAGTTCATATACAGGTTCAATTAGACCTTTTGTAGTATAAAAAAGAAAAAAAAAGGAATGAGTACTACAAATGAGATTGAAATTAAACCTGGTTTGAAGCACAGCTAAACCAAGCATCATAAACAGAGCCACCATGCCAAAAAAAGTTAGTAAGTTTTGTTTTGAAGCTTTTGGGCTTTCCGTCAGTCTCCATCTCTACATAGTTTCCTACTATCACAGTCTCTACCACTTTATCTGTGGCCATCTCTCACGTCACTCAAATAGTGAAAAAATATGGAGAAGGGGATTGAGATTGGGAATGTTGCTTAAGAGGGGGGATTGTTATTTTATGTTATGGTATATAGCAATATATATAAGAACTTATAACTTCTCGAAGGTTGGGAAAAGGCTATGTTTTGAAAGGTATTTTTGAAAGAAGGGAGGTTTTGGAAATCGAGTTTATACTAATTCTACGTTCTTCTGAGAGGAAGCTTAAAATTTTGTGTGTGTATTTGGCGAAATCTACTCCTTCTCGATCCCTTGTTTGTAACTTACGCTGCTTCTTTTTTTAAAGCTCGTATTATAATATTATGTGTAAATCCCTCGTCTTCTTACACTCTCACATCTGTTTTTTAAATAAAAATTTATTATATATTTTTTTAGTTAAATAATTTTACTTTTTACCATAAACCTGTCACACGAGCTATTAAGGGTCCAGCATCTATCGTTACTCAAATTAACACTTTAATATCTCAAATATATAGTATTTAAAAAATTGCATTTTATATCATAATTTAAATATGGATATTCTTTTTATTTTTTTTAAAATAATAATCAATTTTTTTCCCAAATAAAAATCTTCAACAATTTTTTCTTACTTTTTTCTTTCTTTAAATAACACTATCAATATATATGAACTCTTTTATAAGTTAAAAATATACATTGTAAACATAATTTGTTCATATTTAGTTGGATTTTGATAATTTTTTTCATAAAAATTAGGTTTGAACATTCTCTACAATTAAATTAAGAATTTTATATAATAGACTCATGTAGAAAGAAAAAATTAATAAAAAAATACAATATTTACATGTCTTTCTAATTTATTTTTATACATTATCTGCTTCAAATAAATTATTAAAATCTTGAATTTTTTAATATTTATTTATATTATTTGTAATTTTAAAGGTGAATAGTTAATACCTTTTATTTTATCTCAATTTTAATAGTAAGTGTGAACTAAGCCTTTAACAAAAAAAAAATCATTCTTTAGTGATATTTTATTTCCAAAAAGAAAACCCTTCCTTAAAAGAATAAATTAATATTTTGGATAAAAAATTTAATTACTATTTAAAAAATATATATACTGATTCTTAAATTTTATTATTAAATATAAATTTTTTAATAATATAAAATATAAAAATATATCAATAGAATATTTTAGAACACCAATCCCAACTACTAATCTCTAATATTTTATTAGTTAGGAATGAAAAGAAAAAATATTTTAGCTTACAGAAATGATTTAGCTTATAAAAATACATATGAAACTTTTTAATTTAATAAAAAAGTAATTTGAAGCAGAAGATTATATATATATATATATTGAATATAAAAATAAATTAGTGCATTATAGAAGTGATTTATTGTAGGAGCGTGAACGGCTTGTTCGCACATGCGGGATAACAACCCCTTTTTTTTAATGTGAAAAACTGAAAATCTCACCATGTTTTGACAGTGAATGCATACTTATCAATTAGCTAACTTGAGAATACAGATAACTATTTTCAATAACTGACTAATGTCAGTCTATTTCTATTTTTTATTTTAAAATACTGAAATAAATTAATTTTTTTTATACAATTTATACTCTAAATTTGTAAGAAATAATTACACTTCCCTGGTTTATTGTCTAGATTCTATCATGACACATGATGTCTCTTTTTTTCTTTTTCTAAACAAGAAAAACATGAATATCACTTTTATTATTTTATTTGAAACCCATGGCACCGGTTGCTTGTTCTTGCATGCTTCAATTTGCCATGAGTATATGCTAAGTTAGCAATGATAAGTTTATTTCGGTTTACAAATTCTTTGTATCCATTCTTTAAATACTTATATTTTTGGATTAAATTTTTTATTTTTTAATTAAAAAATTTAATTCTCACTCGATATGTACGTGATAACGTGGTATTTAAAATAATAAAATTTATAATTAGTAGCTTTTTCTTTAAAAAGAATAAATACTAAACATTAAATTTTTTAACCAATTTTTTTTTCTCTTTTATACTAAACACCAAATTTTTTTATCAATTTTTTTCTTTTAATTTCTTTTCTATTTTCAATTTTTTTTCTCATGATTTTTTTCTGATTTTTTTGTCGTATATATATATTACTCATATATATTTTCGATCCCCTAACCCTAGCTTATATTTTTTCTCTGCTCGATCGAAACTCATACGCCGCGTTCCAACCTTACACCACCGTGTTTCAACCTCTGTTCCACTCTCGCATCGTCGGGTTTCAACCTCTGTTCCACTTTCTCATTGCGTTCCAACATCTATTTCACTCTCACATCGCGTTCCAACCTCTGTTCTACTCTCACCATAGTAGTTCCTTGGCCATTACTTGAATCTTTCTCGTAACATTAACTCATTTTTTCCTTTATAAATGACTCTCGGTACCAAATCGCGATCAGTACGTAGAGGTTATTTCTAACTGCCTAAAGGCTTGCTTGTGTTGAGAAATTTGGAGGTTGGATATTTCTTAGATGGGTTATGAAAATTTGTTAGGAAGGTCGCTTGGTATGGTTTGTGGAACGTGTTGGTCGTCTGATGCTTGGCTTGGTGTTGGTGCTGGTTCGTTGGGGTGGTGCGCTGGTGCATGGTGCTTGGCCTGGTGCTCGTGTTGTACCTATTTTACCCTAGATAGCATTTTTGTAAGAATAAACAAAGAGGACCGAAAAATAGTATTTTTAGAAAATTTTATTGATATACTATTTACCAATTAACTTATAATGAGTAATTGTATATTTTCCTGTTTTTGTTGCAGAGCAGTTTCACCAAAGAAGTTTTAACTGACCACTATACTATCTCACCATAGTTGTGCTTAATTAGCTTCATTAATGAGAGAATCACATAAGCTGTTGATGATAACAATTTATTTATGGTAATTTTTGCTTAAAGGCCCTTGTTAGATTATTTATATAGTTACTGTACAGATTATTATTATTATATTATTTTCTGGTAAGTACCTATGTGCACTGTGTTTTGAGCATATAGTATTTATTTTTATTTATTTTGTTTCTGATTTCTTTTTCCTGGATCAGAATGTAATGCATGGAGGTATCAAATCTGAAAATCTTTTGATAACTTAAAATGACAATGTGAAGATTGTAGATTTTAGTGTCATCTAGGTTTTTGAGGTAATCATATTCATCAAACCTATGCCATCATACAATATAATTGTGTTGAGCTCCTTCCCGTGAATGTTTTCTACTAGGAAAATACATGTGTATTGTTGAGAAAGTTGATTTCCTAACATTTTTTAACGTTGTCTTATAGGAGGACGAGGACACACTTAGGCGATCCCCAGAAACTCATGCATTCACTGCACGTCTGTGCCTAAATGTTGTGTAGGTTTTAATTTAGTTTGAACTTGAAAACTGCCTTGAGTCCTATTGTTTAATACTTCCATTGTATATGTGGTGTTTCCCATATTTTCCTAGTAAGAAAAGTCAATTGTTTCTATTGTTTCAATTTTGTTAACTGAAACAATGGAAGTACCCATGTGACTATTTTCAGAACATTATATGCAGCCTAACCAATAGATAAAAATAAATATCTATGTAAGTACTTATGTACACTGTGTTTTGAGCCTCAAAATAGATAAAAAATAAATAATATGCTCAAGTTATTTCTATTGTACACTGTATTTATGGTTCATTTTTATTACTTGATTGCATAGCCTTATAGGTACACCAGGCACTAGGGGCACCAACGCAGCAGAAATCACCCATCAGTTATATTTCTCTTCTTTGTTTAATACTTTCATTGTATATGTGGTATTTCCCATATTTTTCTAGTAAAAAAAGTCAATTGTTTCTATTGTTTCAGTTTTGTTAACTGAAACAATAAAAGTACCCATGTGACTATTTTCAGAGCCTTATATGCACCCTAACCAATAGATAAAAATAAATATCTATGTAAGTACTTATATTCACTGTGTTTTGAGCCTCAAAATAGATAAAAATAAATACTATGTTCAAATTATTTCTATTGTACACTGTATTTATGGTTCATTCTTATTACTTGCTTGCATAGCCTTATAGGTATACCAGGCACTAGGGGCACCAGCGCAGCAGGTATCGCCCACCAATTATATTTCTCTTTTTTTTCCTCCCTCTAAAGTTTTGTATTTTACTATCTCTGTTTTGGGTTTCTTTCATCCCTGTTATTTAGTGGTTTTGATTTAATATGCTAAAAATTGTGAACACATGGGGAAGATGGAGATTTGGAATGTAAGGAGAATGGTAGAGTGGAGCCCATGCAAATGGTGGATTATTGTCATGTCTGTCACATACCCAATGAATTTGGTTCGAGGGAGGCTAACTGTGCAGGTACTTTCTTTCATCCCCTCAATTTCTTGTTTTGAAGGGAGACTTAGACGAAAAAATTATAAAGTTTGTCTATTGATCTAGTTTTTGAATATTTGTTCTATGCATCTATTTCAAGTGCCTTACATTGTAATATTGCAGTTATATTACTATTTTTTTATATATTTTTTCTATTAGATTTTAGTAGGATAAAAAATGAAATTTATTTCACTGTTGGCCTCGGTTCTTTTTTAGCTCTGTATTGTATTTTTCATTATTTGTTTAAGTTCTAGATTATGTTGTTGCAGCTATTGACGGTCCTATAGGAGATCATCTGGAGATAAATGAGGTCTTGAATCAAATTTCTGGTAACATGGCTAATTGATCAGCTTGATCCATTTGGCTTAGTTTCTCCTCTACCTTAACACTGAATGTCCAATTGGTGCTGGTGCTGCTACGCAGCGTTGGCGTTGGCGCTGGGGCTAGTGTTGGTGCATTGCGTTGGTACTGGTGTGCTGCGTTGGTATTGGAACTGTGCGTTGGTGCTACTGCACTGTTGTGCTGGTGTTGTGTGCTGGTAGGTTTGGCAAATATCATTTTCTTTTTTATGTTTTTAATGTATAATAAACTTTCAAATGTAATTATACTTAGTGTATAATAAACTCTCAAATGTAATTATACTTAGTGTATAATAAACTCTCAAAATGTAATTATACTTTTAATATAATATGATTTTTAATATTGTAATTACCAATTGTATTTTTTTAATTTATGTATATCCTATGGTGTCTCACACTTAAGACTCGATTCTTATAACTGTGGTCAAAGACCTATAACCACGATTAAAAACTGAGGCCATAGGTCGTTACTTATAGTCTATCTCACTAAGGCCTTGTTCTTATAACCGTGGTCATAGACCTACGATCACTGTTAAAAACCGAGATCATATATACTATTTATAATAGTGTTTCTTAATAGATACATCCTAAATGAATTAAGGTTTGTTTGTATAAGACAACATCCCAAATATTTTTTCTTTTTTGCAAGTAATATACATTTTATGAGTGATCTAGCTTTTAAAGTTTTACATTTAATTAGAAGCATTATTAGCATAAGTTTGTATTCTTCTCTTTCTTACATTAATGTTTAACTTTATTTTAAAGTTAGAAGAATTCACATAAATAGTATCACACTAAATATGTGTTTGTGTTCTATTTCTTCTTAAATGTAATTAGATTTTTCATCTATTACTTAACATTAAGAAATTTAATAATTATCAAGAATCTTAAATGAAATATACATTTCTTTTTTGTTAAATTCAATCAATAATTACATTTTGTGTATGGAATAAGTTTGATGAGATTCGTCGTATTTACTCTACTTTTAACTATTATATGATTATAAGAATATATAAAACTTAAATACTGTGGAAATTAGGAATTCAAACTTTTTTTTTCGAAGGCTAGTGGGGTAAATAGATTGTAAATTTTTATATATTTAAGAAGATAAAATGATTTTGTAGAATAACAAGGTAGTCATGGAGGGAACAAGAGGATATATATATATAATAGTAAATGGGAATACGTAAATATGTAAATTAATATAAAAAAGCGCAATAGAAAAGAGTGGTGAAGGGAAAATTATATAAAAGTAGATACCGCGGCATGATTATTAGCCAAACGGGCGTGGTCGCTTTACAATAAGATATAAAAAGCTGCTTTTATCACTTCACTCTGTCCAACTCTATTGAGAGAATCAATCAATCCCCAATTCATTAAATTTAAATAAAGTCTTTCTGGTTTTTATAAGTATATATATTATTGCTAATTATACGTTGGATGTTTCAAATTCACATTCTTAATTAAAGCGTCAATATGTTATTACATTATTATAACTGATTTACAACAATATATATACTTGTATTAAGAGTCCTTAATTATAAAAATTTAATATGATCGATACGTATTTATTAATACAAATATACAAATATTTGAAGACAAATTACGTGGACGATGAGAATGCCACTTAGACATTAGCAAGAGATCATTATGTGGCTTTGGAAACTGGCATCTCCCTTTTTAAATAGTATTAATCTAAGAAAATAGGTATTATTAACTGCTACTTTTTAACAAATTAAATTAATGGTAAAAATTTAGTACTTTCTTGAGGCATGCATGGTTGATTTCCCCCCTTAATTATTGTTTATGAAATCCAAGAGTTAAATATTGAATCGTAGGTCTTATTTTTATTTTTTTAGAATTTAGAGATTATTGATTATATTCTATAAATTAATATAATGATGATAAATCATAATGAGTTTGTATCTAGCTATTAAATAAGAGTACAGTAAAAGGGCATTTTATGTAGTGGTGAATGGTGATATTATTATTATTATTATTATGAGGAAACAACATTTAAGCATGAGGTTTGTTTCAGGTATTAAAAAGACTTTTGGAAAGTTACAGTACGTGCCAACATATTCATGGGGGTTTATTCCAAATTCAATCCTACTTGCTTTCTCAGGCCTCTCTAGCTACGACCATAAACATTCCCTGTCACTATTGTCCCCTCTTTAATTGACTCTATCTCGTACTCCTCAGACCATGGAATACAATTTTTCATCTTCATCCTTTTATTTTATTTTTTTTAAACAAATTTTATAATAACGAATATAAAATAATTTATATTTTTTCTATAAATAAAAACCCACTGCAAAAATTTCTTATTTACCCTCACAAGTTGTACTCTAACTATCCGTTCAATATTAAATTATAATTAATTAAACTCTTATTAATTATATTCATTTAATATTAAAGTTAATCTCTTTTTTTAATTGTTTGTAAGTTTTTTGCAAACCCATGTATTTCTTCCCCAAAAGAAAAGAAAATTGTTTCTAATTGATTACAAACTAAACAGGACCAAGATAGCCTGATAATATTCCTAATTGTTTCTTTTCAAGATTTGTTAGGCTTGAAGGCAAATTATTCCCATTCTCACTGTAATGAACACGGTTAAGTTTGGGTTGATTTTTACTTAAATGCTTTAATAGAATTCATTATATCATTTCTTAAATTAACAATAAAAAACTACCAATAAATGTGGATTTAAGGAGGATTTTAAATTATTTTAACTTTATGTTAATATTAAATTAATAAATAAAATTTATTATTTTATTTAAAAAAAAAGTAAAAAACTTTTAAACTAGAATTTTGCAACAATTTTCAAGTAGATAATAACTCTTGAAAATGAGTAGTTATTTCAAAAATAAATTATACTTTAGAATTTTTATTAGTTAAAGTAATTTTTTTCAAAAAAAATATTAAAGAAAAATAATATAGGTGGTTAGGTATTCTTAATTCACTTAAAATTTTAAATACAATTATATATTTATAAACATACATTATATAAATGAATATTTTTTTAAAAAAATAAATATTTGTATTAGTAATATATAGATAGATTTCATCAAATATAGTATTATAAATTTTAAAACTTTAATCAATTTTATATAAATTATTATTTTTATTTTTTTTACATTTTCAAAATCAAAATAATCTTATTTAGAACTGGGACTCATTTTACCATTGATTTATGAGTTATTATTTTTTACCACTAATTCTCACAGTATAACAATATAATAAGTTTTCTCTTTTTAAAAGTTGGGTACCATAATGAGACTCAATGTAAGTCCAAAATAGATAATTGTAAGATCCAAAAACTGTTTTTGACTTAAAATATTGCACCTATTGGAAACTTGTTTTAAAGTTTTACCAAATAAAATTATAACGGTTACTTTGACAAAAATACCTTTAAATTAGAACTACCTACAAGGCCTTAAGAGTTCGATCTATGTCAAAAATGCATATTCATACCAAAAAAAAAAAAACTCTTTGGTCTCATCTATGTTACTATTTATGTCATAAACTTGGGAGAATGGAACATATATATGTCATCTAATGGTTCATTAATCCGGAATTTAAGTAGATAATTTATTACATATAGAAAAGTATAATCAAATCCTCGTATTTCAACATTAACAATATTTATCTCTATTCTTCCGACACCAAAACTCACCATCTTCACATGTGACCATTAACATTGTTAATATGTTGTATGGTATCAGTGCTCATTGGTTGTTTTTTTCTTGAAAACTTCCGAGTGTTAGCTATGGCTACTAATGATAGAAACTCAGTTTCTTCTGGAAAATCTGGCACAGAAGTCCAACAATTTTCTTCATCATCTTCTGTTGTGTATCCACCTTTGGCATTGACTTTTACGATCAAAATTGATCACCATAACTTCTTAATTTATCACGTACAACTTCTTTCAGTTATCAATTCATTTGGCCTAGGAAAGTATATAGATGCTACTCGATCTCCTCTTTCTGCAATCTTGCCTGAATCGAATCTTCCTATTAATCTTGATATTAAAGTCTAGACTCGCATGAATGACACCATTAAGTGCAAGTGTTATTTCTTATCTTCCTTGTACTGGATGATAGATGCAACATAGGGGATTTTCTTACATAAATCTAGTGTACTTGGCATTGTTGTTGTTTTTTTTTCTACTTATATTAAAGAATTCACTTAACTTGTAACATATTATCACATTTAATGTTTCTAATGGATTAATGATTTAAAGTTATCTTATAACATTAGATACATATAGGATATCATATCTCGTTACCATTTAATACACTAAAAAAATAAGTAGGATAAATCGAGATTTAATACCATGAATTAATGAGACATCCTATTTCAATTAATACCTCTAATTCAAATTGGATTAGCTACTTAGACATTAGACCCAACACATGAGGTTATTATCTTTATTTTGGAAATAATTTGATCTCTTTTGAGTGCTGTCAAACAAAAGACAAGGGTTAGGTAGTCAACAGAAGCAGAATATAGAGTGCTGATAGTTTGTTGTACAAGTACACATAGGTTGTTATTATGTATGTATATATATTAACCAATGAGATTATACTCATTAGTTAATATAGCGAATGTTTTTGGACTCCCTCACTCAACTCTCATTTTGTTCTAAACAGTTAAGCACTGTGATGTAGAAGATGATTTCTTTTCAATGAGACAAAGTATACAAATTGCTTGTTCTTGTGTTTGAATTATTTCTATAAACTTAAATTTAGAGTGATGTAGTAGAGAGGAACGAAGAGAAGTAGATGATCACTGTTATATATATAAGAGCCTTTACATATGAGATACATAATAATGTAGCGACAAAACTAGACAACGCATGTTAATTGCCAATATTTTGATCGATTTTCTTGTTGAGGGCATTATTTGGATTCTATAACAGTGGGGACCAAATTATAAAAAGAACTGATATGATTGAAATTATTAAAACTATAAATCCATTATATTTAAATGGAGTTGTAAAAATCTATAATGCCAAGCCCATTGATGGTAATAATGACAAAAGAGAATAGTAAATAAAAATGGTATTCCATCCATTGGTTTGACTCAATTTTCCCTTTTTTTAATATCATTTGATCTTAAGAAAAAAAATGTTTATGGTATGCATTAATTATGTCATAATTACATTTAAAATTAATTAACTTCCTATTTTTTTCAAAATATTTGTTATGTAACGTACAAACTTAATTACTATTAGCATTCCTGATAAAGAAATAATGCTAATTAAGTAAACTTATAATGAATAATAATTTCGTGAGCAACCATTATTGAAATTTATAAAATATTTCTCTCTAAATAAAGTTATGATATCACATCTACACTCATCAAATAAGGTCGAATGCTTCAAAAAAAAAATTTGTAAAAAAGCTTCAAATTAAGGTTGAATCCGTCGCTTAATTATTTCCTTTTCTATTTTACTTTTAAATATTTAATCTGGTAAATTCAGTGAAGGAATATATTTGCTGGGAGTAATAATATTAAAAGCAACATTGACTTGAAATTAAGTGAAATAGCATAAAGTGGATGTTCACTATTCTTTGTGCTATGGCATCAAGTAAGTTATGGTCAACCACATTTGAAAAGTAAATAGGGTGTCTATGTTTATTGGTACAAAATAATGGAGTTGAAGAGAGAGTATGATAGTAAATAACATAATGCTGAATTGCTTTTATGTCATACTTACTGATAACAGTTTTTTGGGACCAAAGTAACTCTTTTTTCTTTAACGAAATGTGTTCCACTTTAGTGTCTATTTGTCTACTTACTAAAGCTGCAATTGCATTTGCATGATATGTCAATTTCTAAAGTTTAGGAGAGAGAGGCAATGAAATCCTGGTTAGTATGTTATGTGCTTTATACTTGGATAAATGCAAATCCTCCTTAATCAATGCTCAAATTAACGAGGTCCTTTAGTGGGCTACAATTATCACACGGCCAACAGCTCTGCTCTGCTCTGCTCTTTGCATATGCCATAGCTTCATGGCCTGTTCGTGTCCTCCCAAATTTTCAAAAGAGTTTTTTTTTTTTTTTTAATAAGCAAGAGCGCTCAGACGTACAAATTGTACGTAAATTAACCTACAAATAGCACATTAATTTTACATACATACTTAACATAATAAATAAATAAATTAGATAAACACAAATTAGTATATTATTTTAAAATCAAATCGATCGTGTACAATAGCTGTTTTGTGATTGAAATAAGCAATCAAATGTTCAAAGGTGGGTGAAGCCCGGGTGCTCCTAGATAAAATGTGGGGAGAACATGATTACTGATTTTAAATTGAAAGAAAAATTACCACGATACCTTATGTTATTTGAGTTATTTAATGTTGTAGCTTAAAATAACATTTTTTAATATACTGTTTTCAAGAAAAGGATCGAAGGAAAAAAAATCAATTTTTAAACTTTTTTTATTTTAATTATTATGTAGTTTGTAAGTTATTTCATTAATAATGGATAAAATTGTTATCTTAATCATTATTTTATCATTTAACAACCCCAATACTTTAATTGTTATTTTTTTCTTCGTTTTATTCATTTTTTAATTTAATATCAATTTTATCCTCACTTAAATAATAATATTTCAATCACATATCTTAAATAATAATATTTTATTACAGATTTTATTGAAATTTAATTTTTTATCTTACACTTTTTTACTATAACAATAGGACCAAAAATATCCTTTTTATATTCTAAATGAGTAATATTCACTTAAACCTAACCTCACCACCTACATGGCTTTAGCAACCCTTATCCCTTTTGAATTAATTATATCCCAGTCAATATTCAGATGTTTGATTTAGAACAAGTAGGAAAAGGAACCAACACCACATACAATTCCCGAAAAATCATATCTAATCTTTCTTTACCAGCAGCTAGTGTAACTTAATTAGCCCTATAAAACAGACGGAAATACTCAAACACCACTTAGCCAACTCTAGCCACCTCCGTTAGAGGAGTATGGTGTGCTCAAAAATCATGTCTAAATAATTGAGGAATGAAGAAGTACAAAATAATTGAAACATCAATGAGCCAAGGGCATAACACATGCAGGTAATTGTATCCCAATGCAGAAGATTTTAATGCTCAGACAAGCAAATACATATCTAATTACTCCCAAGTTCGTACTCTAAGAAAGATAATAATCCTGTATTCCATATTTCTTCATGCAGGTAATTGTATCCCAATGCAGAAGATTTTAATGCTCAGACAAGCAAATACATATCTAATTACTCCCAAGTTCGTACTCTAAGAAAGATAATAATCCTGTATTCCATATTTCTTCAATTTCCTTTACCCCCTTCTTCCGTTTCTTACAATTCAAACTCAACTGAAATTACAATTCATTAAAACTTTTCTCAGTAAGTTTGCATCTCCTTTCACCATCTATAGAACCCATTCAGAGCAAATTTAAATAAAAAATAAATGAATAATTCCAAAAAAGAAAATCAAAACACTCCTAAAGTTTAGTAAAACGAATATGGCTGCTTGATGCTTTCAATGAAGAATGAATCAAATGCTAGAAGGATCCAACTCAAATAACAGAGTTTATGCAAATTATATTTTTTGAAAAAAGATGATCGAATTTCTATTTAAAACATCACAGACAGAGCAGCAGAATTTCTTTCCAGCTGATAACATACAACATGAAATCTTACTTTGAAGACTGAGATTTTAAGGTTTTCAGCCTTTTGATGACCTTGCGAGACTTCTTCGCAGAAACAACTCTCATTTTTACCTTTTTGGGAGGAGTAGGGTGTTCCTCAATGGGGCCTGAAGGTACACCTTTCTTGAGCGCACTTCCCCTAGGAGTGACAGAAGGAGGCAACCTCAAGCTCTGTGGCGGTAAAGGACTATGAGGCATCCAGACCAAATTATTCTTCATCGAAAATCTCACTTTCTTTGCATTCTTCTCCCCACTCTTTGCAGCCATGCCACCTTTGCAGTCTCCCTTGCCATTCCGCTCAGGATCCCTATCTTGCTTCTCAATGGTACTCTTCCGCCTTTTTCTTTTCTTAGAGACAACCGAAGCAACAATAACTTTAGGCAAATCACAGGCACTTAAGACTTCATCATCCAAGTCAGATTCAGCTGCAATCTTTTCAAACTGCAGATGGAGGTTTGATATCACAGATTCATTTAATAATTTCCCATCCATTGTAATGACTTCATTTTTCTTGTCCTCTTCGATAAGATCAGAAACAGAAACCACGTTCTTTTTCCTTTTAGATTTTTTATCATTGCCACCAGAGGCTTTATCACCCTTCCTACATTTCTTCAAACATTTGCTGAAAGTCCCATCAATGACATTTTTATCGGCCTGTAAAGTTTCTAGACCATCTGTTTGCGTATCATCAGTAGCAATAGGTACCAATTCTGGCACTTCATCTTCTTCATGGACAATGACATCTGGAATTGAAATGTCAACCCCTGATGACGCCAAATCCTTCTCCAACTTCATAAACTCCTCGTGCAAACAAAACAACACTTTCCTATTCCCCTGACAGCATTCTGATGAAGAACCCAATTCATAGAATTTTCCAGAGAATCCCATTTTCAAAGCTATTGAACCAAACACCACAACATCCTCACCTGAATCAATGTCTTCCCCAGTTTTTTTAACTTCCAAAAACTTCTGCCCGTTCTTCAGCAACATCTCAAATATATTTGACTTCACCTTCCACACCAATATCTTGTCAGGCAATCTCGTCATTACAGAAAGAAAAGGCACAAAAAGAACATGAAGAACTTCCAAATTAACAGGAAGGAAAGCTCTTAGTTCTTCAAGAAAAACAGAAGCAATATGGTAATTAACACCGTTACCCTGAAACTTATCCTCAGCAATGAAAGTATTGTCCTCCAAAATCCTCATCAGACGGCTTGAGAGCTCCATATCCCATGAATTATTTTTCATCAAAACAAAGAAATTATGAAGAAACTTACGAATCAGGAGGTAGAACTTGTCTAACCTGAGAGCATCTATTGCATTCCATTCACGACGCATGGTGAGCAAGAAGACAGATAAGTAATGAAGCGAAAGAGAAATATCAAGCTTTTGCAGAACAGAAGATAGTCGGTCAATGAGTTGGGTTTGCACTGGTAGCTTATCAGCATGCCAGATGCAGTAGAAAAGACCCTTCCAGAGCT
The DNA here is from genome assembly GCA_030763125.1 of Hippophae gyantsensis. Classification (NCBI taxonomy): domain Eukaryota; kingdom Viridiplantae; phylum Streptophyta; class Magnoliopsida; order Rosales; family Elaeagnaceae; genus Hippophae; species Hippophae gyantsensis. Next base: position 2,660,653 of record CM061035.1, read on the forward strand.
TCTTCATCGTATCATCTGGAACATGGATTTCAGCAGGGAGCCATGTGCAAAGCAGAAATTTCAGTGCTCTGTCTCGGCTGCTTTTGCTGCATGAGGCTAGCTCCTTTATGCGAGATTGTGAATTTATTTCTTCTGGTCTCTCTTCCTCCACGTTGGTTTCAGCACCCATCACTTCTGGCCTCCCTTAAAGCTCCTGTCTTTATTTCTATCCACCCACCTCTCTGCAACAGCAAATGTTTATAGCAGTAAGCTATCTACCATACATGTTTTCCCTAGCATTGGATAGTCAGTACAGACCTCATTTTAGAAATTCAAATGAAAGAGCAGCTCATTTTGATGGGGAAATAACACAGAAAGTCGAAATAATTCAATGAAAAATTACTTCTATAGAAAATTTCTCGTCCTATTCCCTGGTGTTGAATAATCAGTAAAAATACCATTTTTGAAATACAAATGAAAGAGTAGCTCATTTTAATTGATAAATATGCAATGAAAACTACTTATAGAAAAAAAAAATTCCTTTCCAATGTAGAAGTAGATAAGCTCATCAATATTAAATGGGAGTAAACCGTCATGGAGAGTAAACATATGTCGTCAGGAAAGAAAGATTTAATTTCAACTATGAAGTTGTAAAGTATAATATATTCAAAGTCGTGGATTACCAAAAAATTAACAAGGACTAGAATGAATTTAATCCTGTCCGGCAGTCAAGATAACAAATTAAGACTTCGTATCGATTCAGTCCATCAAAAGCTTCACAAATATTAATCATTCTAGGTATGGTGAAAACTTGCAACATTATTAGAGACATACATGGTACACGGGCGGCGGCGGCAGAAAAAAAAGAAGGGGGGGGCGGAGCTCAAGAGTGTGTAAGGCCCTATCCCGCCATTAATTAATTAGTATAAATATCAGTATAAAATAAAATGATTAAAATAAGCATAAAAATAATTCTAGTATAAATCTAACTGAATATAAATCCCAACCAAGGCGAATATCCAAAACGACAAACCGATGAACCAAATGTAACCTTAATATAAATGAAACTGGGAGAGGTTTTCTTTCTAGAATCATGAAACATAACAAAGAATACATCATTTGAAACGAACAGAGAATCAAAAACTGAGTCCGAGAGAGGGTATCTTACCTAATATATTACAGAGGGAAAGGTAGATGGAGAACGGAGAACGGAGAACGGAAAGGGAGTGGAAGAGTGGAGTAAAGAGATTAGGCTTAGCCAATGGCGCCTCTAAAGCTTAGCGAATGGCGCCTCTGAAGCTTAGCGAATGGCGCCTCTGAAGCTTAGCGAATGGCGCCTCTGAAGCTTAGCGAATGGCACCTCTGGAGCTTACACTCGCATATCTGAGGATTCTTTAGATCGGCAGCGTTTGTGAGGTAGAAGGTCCAAGATGGAATGAAAGGGTAGGTGGAATTGATTGAATTAGGGCTGCCCTTATTCGCTGTCTCCGTTTCTTTTCTTTTCCTAATATAAATCTACCTTTTTTTATTTTACGGTACAACGGCTTCTTTTTTCCCTTCTAAACATACAACGGCATTTCTAGAACGAGAAATTGTTTATAATGATATAATATTTTAATTTAATAAAATTTAAAATTGAGATAATTTTTTTAAAAAATATCCAATAAAAAACTATATCGTAGATCATCTTTGTTTGGAGTTGCGGCATCGCCAGTAAGGTAATCATCTTTCATTTTTTCGCATATAAACATAATGATAGATTGGGACCACTCAAGATAATTGTGCACATTTAATTTGTGACTGATGATGGGCATAAGATTATTGTCCGTGGAACCAATAATTATAGGTTTTCCCGTGATCATTTTGTTTTGATTGTAGATTATATGTGGATTGAAATTTGTAGGCTGTTTTTTTTTTTTAATAATCTACTGGACCGGGTCGGGTCGGGCTGGATCTATTAGAACAACTTACTGGTACGGGAAACAAAAAAAGGAAAACAAAGCAGAATGCGATTGCGAGACTTACTGGCTTGCGGGACTGAAGCAGACGACGATGAGGAGATGGTCGGCGATGATGATGACTGGCGATGGCGACAATGACTGAGATGGCTCACCGTTGGTCTGAGAAATGATGGCTGGTCTGAGAAGGCCACTGGTGATGATGACAATGACTGGTCTGGAAAGCAAGCTGTAGAAAATGGTAGGAATTGTTGTGGTTGTTGTAGGAGATGGTTGTGAAGACCGAGGCTTGATGGTGGTTGGTGGTGGCTGATGGTGGTGATGATGACAGAAATCAGACGTATTTAGCAATGGGAAGAAAAAAAATTATAATCAGTGTTCCTCGGACAGAATTGATATAACACAAAATTAGATTTCTGGATTTCAGAAATGCTCTGATACCATTTAAATTATACTCCGAGAGATATGATGGAGATAATATAGAGTATGTATTCTTTATTTCATTTTCTGTTTTTTCTTCTATTACAACACTATAATACAATACTATATATAGAAATAAAAGGTGTCCACTAATTCTAGGAATAGAACAACTAGTAACAATAATTAAAATACAGCTTTAATTACACTAACTCTATAGTCTATACACCACTAATAATATTCTCTAAAAATCTACAAATACCATGTTAGAAGATGTTGATCACCTACTCTCCCCAACCCTTAAGTTATTTGGAGAAGGACCAACAATATATTTATCACTATTCCACGGGTGATGGCTCTATGCACCATACATGTCAATTACTTGCAATTCAATAATTGGCATTACAGGCCTTGAGCACAAGACATTTAGCTCTAATGCCATTTTAGATTATATTGTTCACTAACTCTCCTAAAAACTTAAGCTCAAAAGAGAAAAGTCAACAATATTTTTATACATTTATCACATTCATTATAATTTACTAACACACTTGAATAGATTTCAATCACACTATATTATTGTGTTGAGCGTTAAAATACTTACAAAAATCTTATATGCAAGATTGCAATTTCGTTTTATTGTAGAATTTAGATAGACATGTAGATTGAGAGTATTAAATTTGAACCCCACAGATTACTAAGTTTTGTATCTAACCATTAAATAGAACTAAAAACAACAGGTGAAGTTTAAAGCTTTGAATGTCTTCCTCGCTTTGGCATTCTACCAAGCCGTAAATGCTCACATTTCGTTAAGCTCGTATTAAATCTAAATAGCTAAAGCATATTACCTTATACAGATGCTGAGAGATTTAAACGTAATCATGTCCCAGTCAATGTTCGATAAAATCCAATAAATCTGAGCTAAAACCCAATGCCACAAAACACACATTTTAGGTAGAATCGGTCTCCTTCATTTAGCTAGTCTACTACATCCAACCGCATAAAGTTTTATGTTTTTTACCTGGTATATTAGAACGAAACCCTAGACAGAATCGAGTATTGAGGCGTTGTTTCTTCGATTCACGATAATGAGGGTATTTGAATATTTAAAGAAATTACGAATCTATGAGTGGATAACGCTTCGTTGGAGAGAATACTTAACTATTAATTAAAATTCCAAATGGCACCATCCACGACCAAGAATATGTGATCAACCCCAAAGGCATGAAGAGGAGGAGAAATACAAGATTATAAGTTGGTTTGTTTTTCCTTACATTCTAGAGAGGATTGTGATATTGATGGTGTCTTTTTTATATAACGAAAAGTTTTTTATATTATTATACGTTTATTTGTATATGAGAGTATTTATAGTATAAAAAAAATATAATTATATAAAAATTTATTACGATAAACTAGTGTGATTTTAAATATTATTACATAATTAACTTAATTTATTTAATTTTTTAATTATAAGTTTATCTATAAAAAAAAAATTCTCTCATTTTAAATTAAAAAAAATTATTTTAAAATATAATAAAAATATTAACATAAATTAAATATTAATTTAAATAAATTTTATAATAAAAATTATTTAATTATAATATTTATAATTAATTTTATTCGATTATATTACACGGTTTATAATCAAAACACGTATAGATTATATATTTTAAAATAATTTCAATTTAATTTTATAATAATATTTTTTTAATATTATAATAAAATATTTTAATAGTAAAATTATTTTTATATTAATATTAATAATAATTTAAATTATATCTATATTTATTTAAAAATTACATTCTTATTAATTTAATTGAATATTTTTCCCATCAAACTAGCGTGAATTTTAAACGAAAAGATTTGTCTTCAAATTTGTTTTCTTAAAAAAAAAAATTCTCGTATTTTTATAGAATTGAGTGGATATCGGTGAAAAATGAAAATTGAGTATTTTGAATTGTAAGTAAAATAAATGACCAAAAAACGGAATAAATAAATTAAAAGAATCAAAAACTTGTAAAGCAAAAAATCTTACCTTTTATCATTAAAAATGTATGAAAATTTTATTTTTACTCTTTGTGTTTAGATGTTTTAAACTCTTAAAGACACTTAAATTGAATGATATATTGTATTGAAATTGTGTATTTGACTTAAGAATTATAAAAATATTTTTATAGTTGTGTTTATTATCAAAGTATCGACACTGTTATTAACTTTTAATCATAACTGAGATATGACTTTTTAGAAACATATATACCATTAAATGATTCAATTTTTTTATTTAAAAATAAATATCAATTTAATTGAGAATTTTTTATTACGAGAGTCGCGAAGATGTAGTCCACCCTAATCCCCTTAGTTCTACTTCTATCCTCAAAGTATAAGTTATTTAATCAAACAATTTTTATTTCTAATATATTATAATTTTATTTTGTCACTTGTATTTTTTTTCTTTTTAAAAAACTCATATCGAGGTCCATTAAGTTTTTTTTTCATCTCATTCATCGAGTGTACTCTAATACCATATGAATTTTATATAATATATAAATAACATAAGATATTAAATCTTAAAATTTTAATTTTCAAAGGATATATATAAGTCTCCTATTTCATTATATTCTAATATTTTTTGAATCATTTTTTTATTTATTTATAGAAAGCTTATATATTTTTTTTGTATTGAAGGCCAATTGATCAACATAGCTCTGGTATTAAATGAACTTTATAGAATATATTAACATTATTAACTATTAAATCTTAAAGAATGAATTAAAACAAAATATAGGATATCCATACAAACTAGCTAGAATTCTAGTAAAAGGGTATCAAATGAAAAAAGTTTTCTATATTTAACTATACGTATATTTACCCTACGTCATATTATGCACTAGTGATAAATATTGAGTGCTTATGGCTCCCAAGTTTCAACCAAGTTTAACCCTTCACTCCATACAAGAATTATGGTGGACATGGAAAAATAAGGTATAATTATAGTTTAATACTATTCCATGTATTATTGACTTAATTATTTAATATTATTTCATTTTTAATTACTTTATAAAAAAAATACATATATATGTTTATGAAATTCTATATTTAAAGAAAGTTATTACATGTAATTAAATTTGTTTAATAAATATTAATAATTCTTATAAATATCATATATAAAACACAAACTAAATGGGGAGATTTTTTTGCTTATGTATCTTGGTTTTGTCTTTTTACAGCAAAGTAGTATACATTATAAATCTGAAATACTTCAAAATTCCATTAATTAGTTGGGGAAACAAAGGTAAAGCCAAGTGATCAACTTCACACATTTGGCAGCCGCAAAAGTTTGATATTAATTTGACATTTAAAAGCTATTTTCACAACTTAAATGTAATTAATTTGGTGCGTGTATATAATATAGTTATTATGTCATTTTGTGTTTCTGGATAAACTATATATATATATATATATATATATATATATATATATATATATATATATATGGTGTTAGAGGTTAAATTGAAAGTGCAACATTTACCACAGATATTATATTATTGGTGTTTATAAGAATAATAAAAAATTTCACCCATTTCATTAACATTTTTAAAATTCAACAACATTGACTTGTTATCAGAATTTTATCTATTGGGCCAAAATTTTATGGGCATTCACTCACTATATATGAGTGCATTAAAAAAATGACTCACAATTCAAAGTAATAATTTGTTGAGAAACAAAAACTTACCGTTTTGATGGTATGTTAGTGGTAAAAAAATACTTCCAAATTTTTTAAAAAAAAAAAGTAAAGAAACTTACCCAAAACGAAAAGAAAGAGTTAGCTAGCTGACACTTGTTTGGTAATCTGTTCTCGGTAGTAGGTGATTATAAAAAAAATTAGTAACAAGAAGTTATCCAGAACTCGTTACTCAACTAAGGAGTTACATGTGTGACATGGTCTAATTTGGGCAGCTTATATATATTAGGGAAAAAATATTAATAGTTTAAAATTTATAATTATAAAATAATATTATTTATGTTGTTTTTATATATCTTTAAGTTAATATATTTTTATTATTAAAATAATTTTATTATATTATTTCATGTTAAATGTCGTTTAATTTAAATTATTATTATTTAGACACATTTAATATTGAAATCCATCTAATTCAATTTTTTTAATATTATTAAAGTATTATTTATTGTTATAATTTTTAAAGATTATTCGAAGTAATTTTTTTTTAATTTAAGTTACAGATTTTGTTTTATAGAAATATAGCTAACAATAATGAAAAAGAGTATTTAAAAAAATGAAACGGGCCAGTAGGATAAAGTGACTACGCACATTCGACCTTAGCATATCATTTTTTCGGACTGCCTCTAAGGCCAATCCTAATTATATCATACAGAGCCTCTAAACACATATATTAATATATAAAATTATTAAGAATATGTATTTAAAGAATTTTGTATAATATAAGTATAATTTATAATATAAGTATAATTTATGTCTAAATGAGCCTGTTGGCTTGGATTAGCCCGTTTTACAAAACTTCATTTATATAGTCTGACTTTAATTTTTATTTTGAGAAATGGGCTTCTTGGTTTGAGCTGGTCCCTTTTACAATATAGGTCGACTTTATTAAAAGATATAATACTAAATATTAAATAACACTAAATTTAATTTTCATTTATATCATCATAAAGGGACATTAATAATAAGTTAATGTTTTTTATTTAAAATATATATTTTAATTATTAATTCTCTATTTTATTCTTAACAATAAATAACATCTTCTTATTTTTTTTACTTCTACCATCTTTCGACCTTCATTTATATATTCTAACTTTAATTTTTATTTTGAGAAATACCATATAAAATTCTTTAGAACAATTAACTAATAATTTATCCAATAAAAAAATTTATTTATCTAAAATCAATTGAAAAAAAAAACTATTAACATGTTAAGTAATAATAAAATAAAATAAGCTGCCAACTCTCTCTGTATTTTTCCTTTTTATCTGAAAATTATAGTAAATAAATAATAATGCATTCTGCCATTTAGTTCTAAAAAAATTATGTAACCTAGTTCTAATTATTAAAAAAAAAACAACCTATTTAGTGCATAATATTATTACAGTCAATTCGAGCAAAATTATGCTTAATTATTTTGCAATTGATACTTCTGGTATTGATTTTGATGAATTCTGTCAAAAATTGCAGTCAAAAAGTGTTGGGAGCAAGAAAAGATGAAGCAGGCCTGCGGTTGGTGAACAAGACCATGATGTACTTACATACAAGTGTTGCGGCTTCATACTCAGGTCTGGCTTATGTGTTATATTATATGTACCAATATCAATTCATATCCTTACTGTTTCTAGTGTTCTGCCTCCTTTAATTTGCTTATTATCTAAACCACTGTGACTAACTCTCATATAATTTCAGGAAGATAGTATTAAAATTGCAGCTGAAGCTTGGATTTTATCTGCCTTCCCTGTGCTATACCTTGCTTTCAGCTCTCTCTATGAGGCTATGATCTTTGTGTTTTGGTGTTAGGGGTCAAATTAATGCTCGATGAACCAAGTACCACTTTAGATTAAATGAGAAATCTATACAATTAATGTACAGATATGTAGTTTATGTTTAATTCCTTCTTTTTGCTTATATAATAATCCTGGAGCTGGAGGGTAATAGTTTAGTATCCATATCTCATTAATCATTTGTCTTTGAGACTCTCTTAGCAGGGGAATTTTTTTTTGCTTTTCAGACTCATGATATAGAGAACTTTACCAAATTTTTTTGATATATTATTGAGGGGTAAAGTTTACGTTCCATCCTATTTAGGGATTATTTTGTAATTTGGTCTCTCTTTTTTATTTTTCTTTTTGTACCAATTTCAGCTACTCGACCTATGAAATACTATGCTAATCTTTGGATAGTGTTTATATATTAATTGATACATAAAAAAACTTACATAATTTTTTTATCATGTTATCTATTTATAATAGTAATAAATAACAAACTTTTAAAAGATATAAATTTTTTCAAAAATAACTTATATTATATTTATATGGTATATTTTAATTATTATAAAAATAATTAACATATCGTTTGGTATTGAATACATTTAATTAGATAATGTTTAAATTGAATTATGAACATATTAAATATTATTTAATGATTAAAATATTATTTTTGTTATAAAAGTTTTATCTATGTTGCATTGTATTTATGCTATTATGTCGACATAGTTCTCACTTGAATAAAAAGCATTTTGTTTTATGAGAAACCTATTGCGATGTGGTATATCTTATCTTAAACAATGGACGTTTTTTAAGAGAATTGTGAGGAAGAGCTTCATCACTAATAACTGACGGCCGTAAATATCATACTGTATAACTTTGAGTTTAGTCAATTTGGTGCTTGGAGCAAGTACTTTTATCCTGTTTTGATTTTAGCACAAAATAATATTCATAGAGACAAATATAGGCAAATGAGTTAGATGTTAAAAAATGATGTAATATAACTGTAGAAAACAAATTTGAAGTTAGTGCTTGTTTAATAAACTTATTAGATAAAATATGGAGTTTATCACCAAGTAAAAATTCTATTTTGCTTTTAATCTAGCATCAAATCATCAATAAATAATAAAATAAATAAATTACTGATACGTGCTGAAATTTCAGTAAAATGTTAAATCCAAAAAAAAAAGTCATGAAATAGCCATGTTATATATTTTTACTTCGGAAAAAAAATTCATATGAGACTTGTGCATGACTAAGTGATATATCTAGATATTTTCAAGATAATACTATTTTAATTAAAATCAACTCCTTATATGCAAAGAAGAAATTTCTCCATGTCATCTATGCACACGGAAAACTTTCTCCTTCAAAATATTTGAGTACAGATAGACCATAATTGCTCCGTTTCTCTCGTTTCCATCAACAAAATTCAGTAACAATTTTTAACCTTTGAAAACATTTTAATCTTTCATCACTGATAAGTGCAAACCCATTTAATTAAAATGAAAAATGACAAAAGATTTCACAAATGGAAGCGCTAAGCAAACTTGTGAAAATGCTTAGATTTCCTCCTCTTCAAATGGATCACGTTCAGGATAATCTCCAACCTATTATACAATTGGAACTGACATAGTAAGTGCATAAATAAGGGTAAAAAAGTAAAATACACGTCTTTCAATTGAGATTTTTTTTTTATAGAATTTCAAATTCTAAGACCACAGTGATATATTAAACATATATGTAGCACTAATAATAACAAACTTCTTTTCTTTCTACTGCTTCTAGAAGAATATTATCTTCTTTACTTCACAGGTTTTCGCAGATAGATTACTATCATTTTAAGAAGCAAGTAGAACTATCAAATATTAGCTAGACCTCACAGAACAAGTACTTCAATTATGAAACTAAAATCTTCACTTACCCAACTTATCAATGAATGTTACTTAAGCTCAGGCTATGCTTTCAAGTAGTTTTTCAAACGACTTTGTTAGAAAAACAAGTCCATTTAAGGAAAGTTTGATTGACTGAATGCAACATGAATTTTCAAATTCCTGTTACGCATGTTCTGTTTTCAAAAGTGAAGGAGAGATCCTTACATCACTCTACCTAATAGAGAAGCAAAACTTTTAACGTCTTTCAACTTTATCCGATGCAAGACTGATAACAACTTGCTAATAGTATCATAGTTGGACCCCAAAGTATTTATTCTTTTCACACCTACATGTTTCTCATCTTAGTTCCTATAGCTTTTGAGCGGGTTATGAAAAGATAGCTGTATACAAACCTTTACTTTGTCTGGCCTAACCATTGCCCCGTGAAGTGGAGGACATTCAAAGTAACGTGTTCCTTTCACCCTAGAAAATAATAAAAGAAGGATAAATCTCAGTTATCAAATATGCATAGAACTGCATCACAATATAATAAGTAGAGGCACAGCCGACAGTTGAAGCAAAAAAAAGAAACATTTCAGATATTAATGGCATCAAAGTGATTTTTAGCCTAGAGAACTAGTGATGGGAAAACTAAAGATCCAATTTAAATTCCTAGGCTTTTAGCAAACATGAAAATGCTTCACTGTCAGAGTTTACTCACATGCCGTCATGCTTTCCCAGAGGCTCGTCATACTGGACTCCAACCCAGAATCCAGGTGCCAAAGATTCTGCACGACCCACAAATTTGACAACACCTCTTTTCTCCCCTGGTTCAACTTGACATCGATCTCCTACCTTCAATAGTTTATGTTTTAGAAAGGACTATCAATGCCTTAAGATTGAACCTTAAGAAATAAGGACAAAGAAATGCATACACAACATTCATCTATGACAGTGAAAGATTATAGAAATGATGATTCCTAAATTTATAAATTAGATTCCATGTTAGCACATAACAACACTATGACCATGCACAGCCTTCATTGAAATTAAACTACAAACTTTAAGTCAAGAACCAATCAAAAGATTCTGAAGATTTTTAGACTAGCACAGAAAGAATTTGCATAATCAATCTTAAATTAAGAATTCAAAAGATCATTTGACTTCCTTCATACATTTCCTGGCTTATAGAGTTTTCAGTGTTACTACCTCAAAGTCGTATAATACTTTAAAGCTGATATGGCATACCAATTTTTTACAGGAAAGATATAACTTCAAAGTACAAATTTATCACAACATTGCTTCTAGTGATAAATAACTTGCGGATGTGCTAACCTTGATATTTGCACAAAGGTCTTCCATATAATTGTCTGATATCTACAAAAAAACCACAGTCAATAAAGACAAGGAAATTACACGGAAGCCACCATAACAACTAGAAATTCTCAAATTGTATCTCCTTTATCAAAAATGGTTGACCATTCTCAATAATACATCAAATAATCTTCTATTTATACTTATAAGTTCCTCAAAGAGAGGCATCATTCTTAAATTATATGATGGGATTCCGTGAATTTTTCCAATCATTTACCCAGTAATAAACTCAACGGAAGTAAAATAAAAAATATGTCAATCTGATTTTAACAGTAGCAAGCAGGACTCAAGTATACCAGTAGAAAACAAGGTATTTGGCACAATTACTTCAATGAATAAGTAAGCTTACAAAACAACAAATATTGTTAAAGAGCATTCTCATTGACAAAGTTCATAGAATTAACATCTAGTTTATAAGCTTACTTTGTTCTCGAAAGCTGTGGAGTTTTGAGATGCCATTTTTTCCTTGAATTTCCTAAAATTGCCTGAAACACCAAAATTCATCTTGAAATAAAAAAAAGATTCTACATATAAAAAATGAAATGATTAACCACCTTAAAATATTTTCTAAGAAGTCATACTGCCGCGTTTTTCATAAGCTTCTTCTGAAATTGTATACTTCTCAACTAGTGAAGTGTCTTCTAACCATCCTCCAGATGTCACCGAAGTAGAGTCCAAATCTATCACATGTATACGATACCTTCTCAACCAAAAAACCAATTAACCAAAAGTATTAATTGCTGACGGAAAATCTTTGAAATTTTAATGAAAACAATAAAGAAGAGTAAATATCTAAATAAACGAACCCATCAAAAGGCAAATAGTAGCCAAGAGGCTTGGAATTATCAGGTAAATCAGCAATTTTGTTGTTGGAGTCATCGTAAAGCTCAAGGTACATTGAATTCACCGAAGTTCCACATTTAACCCAAAGCTTCTCTTTCACTGCCTCCACTGTGGTCTAAAAATAGAGAATTTTAAGAACACCAAATGATAGAAAAAGGGAATTGTTAAAAAGTGTGTCAAGCATTACCTACCTGAAGGGAGAAGCGCACATCAGCAGAGAAGGTCTTGAGATTTGAATGGGTAATGCGTAACAAAACCAACTCATCCCCTTCAATCTTTTGCAGTCGAGATGCCATTGCTACTGCAAAGAAGCTGAACAATCTAATCTACACTGTAAACACCTCACTTGAACCACAGAGTTTCTTTATTCACAGTCCCAAACAATGATGTCTGCCACAAAAGACTTCAAATTGTTGTCTAGAATTACCTACACACGGCAAAACATCTAAAACAAACTGATTCATATAAATACGCCAATCAACCAATAAAATCTCATGAATGGGCATCAATGTCCTTTTTTTATAATTTTTTTAGAACATAGTGGGCAAGAGACATAAGCAAAAGGCATTAATTAAAGTTTCCAAATGCATGCTAATAGGTAAATATGATCATGCTCAAATGTAAACATTTTATTAAAATGCAATCTGTTAGAAGATGTTGGTCACCAACTCTTCCAAAATTTTAAGCAAGTAGGAGAAGGATCAATGATATTTTTATACATTTATCATTTTTTCACAAGTATTAGCTCTATAAATCTATATAAGTTAAACACTTGCAATTCAACAATTGGGGTACTAGGCCTTAAACACAAGATTTTCAACTCTAATAGCATGTTAGAAGATGTTGATCACCTACTCTCCCCAAACCTTAAGTTAGTGGGAGAAGGACCAACAATACATTTATCAATATCCCACGGGTGATGGCTCTATGCACCATACATGTCAATTACTTGCAATTCAATAATTGGCATTACAGGCCTTGAGCATAAGACATTTAGCTCTAATACCATTTTAGATTATATTGTTCACTAACTCTCCTAAAAACTTAAGCTAGGAAGAGAAAAGTCAGCAATATTTTTATACATTTATCACATCCATTATAATTTATTAACACACTTGAATAGACTTCAGTCACACTATATTATTGTGTTGAGCGTTAAAATACTTACAAAAGTCTTATATGCAAGATTGCAATTTCGTTTTATTGTAGAATTTAGATAGACATGTTACAGACTGAGAGCATTAAATTTGAACCCCACAGATTACTAAGTTTTGTATCTAACCATTAAATAGAACTAAAAAAACAGGTGAAGTTTAAAGTTTTGAATGTCTTCCTCGCTTTGGCATTCTACCAAGCAGTAAATGCTCAAATTTCGTATTAAATCTAAATAGCTAAAGCATATTACCTTATACAGATGTTGAGAGATTTAAACGTAATCATGTCCCAGTCAATGTTCGTACATAAACAACAAAATCCAATAAATCTAAGCTAAAACCCAATGCCACAAAACACACATTTTAGGTAGAATCGGTCTCCTTCATTTAGCTAGTCTACTACATCCAACCACATAAAGTTTTATACTTGGTATATTAGAACGAAACCCTAGACAGGATCGAGTATTGAGGCGTTGTTTCTTCGATTCACGATAATGGGGATATTTGAATTTTTAAAGAAATTACGAATCAATGAGTGGATAACGCTTCGCTGGAGAGAATGCTTAACTGCTAATTAAAATTCCAAATGGCACCATCCACGACCAAGAATCTGTGATCAACCCCAAAGGCATGAAGAGGAGGAGAAATACAAGATTATGAGTTGGTTTGTTTTTCCTTACATTCTAGAGAGGATTGTGATATTGATGGTGTCTTTTTTATATAACGAAAGGTTTTTTATATTATCATACGTTTATTTGTATATGAGAGTATTTATAGTATAAAAAAAAGTATAATTATATAAAAATTTATTACGATAAACTAGTGTGATTTTAAATATTATTACATAATTAACTTAATCTATTTAATTTTTTAATTATAACTTTATTTATCAAAAAAAATTCTCTCATTTTAAATTAAAAAATTTATTTTAAAATATAATAAAAATATTAACATAAATTAAATATTAATTTAAATAAATTTTATAATAAAAATTATTTAATTATAATATTTATAATTAATTTTATTCGATTATATTACACGGTTTATAATCAAAACACGTATAGATTAGATATTTTAAAATAGTTTCAATTTAATTTTATAATAATATTTTTTTAATATTATAATAAAATTAAATAAAATATTTTAATAGTAAAATTATTTTTATATTAATATTAATAATAATTTAAATTATATCTATATTTATTTAAAAATTACATTCTTATTAATTTAATTGAATACTTTTCCCATCAAACTAGCGTGAATTTTAAACGAAAAGATTTGTCTTCAAATTTGTTTTCTTAAAAAAAAGGAAAATTCTCATACTTTTACGAAATTGGGTGGATATGGGTGAAAAATGGAAATTGAGTATTTTGAATCTAATTGATATTGATGAATGTAACTAGAAATAAAATTTAAAAAGTTATATAAAATAATATCCAAAAATTTATAGCAATAAAATAAAATGTGATTGAATTATAAGTAAAATAAATGACCAAAAAACGGAATAAATAAATTAAAAGAATAAAAACTTGTAAAGCAAAAAATCTTACCTTTTATCATTAAAAATGTATGAAAAAATTATTTTTACTCTTTGTGTTTAGATGTTTTAAATTCTTAAAGGCACTCAAATTGAATGATATATTGTATTGAAATTGTGTGTTTGACTTAAGAATTATATAAATATTTTTATAGTTGTGTTTATTATCAAAGTATCGACATTGTTATTAGCTTTCAATCATAACAGAGATATGACTTTTTAGAAACATATATACCATTAAATGATTCAATTTTTTTATTTAAAAATAAATATCAATTTAACTGATAATTTTTTATTACGAAACTCGCCTGAGTTTTAAACGAATAGCATTATAGTTTTCTAATTTACTTTATATTAAAATTATTTAAAAAATAATATTTTTAAAATTTATAATTATAAAAATATAACGTATTATATCAAATTTATATATTTTTATTATTAAAAAGTTTATCTCATAATTTTAAATTAAATAATATTAAAGTTAAATTATTATCATTTTAACTTATTCATTGTTAAATTCAATTTAATCCTTATAAACGATACCTTTTTATTATTTAATTTTAAATTTTAATCCATTTTCTTAATGAATCGTTTTCTTAAAAAATTAAATAGATTAAGTTAATTATGTAATAATATTTAAAATCACACTAGTTTATCGTAATAAATTTTTATATAATTATACTTTTTTTATACTATAAATACTCTCATATACAAATAAACGTATGATAATATAAAAAACCTTTCGTTATATAAAAAAGACGCCATCAATATCACAATCCTCTCTAGAATGTAAGGAAAAACAAATCAACTCATAATCTTGTATTTCTCCTCCTCTTCATTCCTTTGGGGTTGATCACAGATTCTTTGTCGTGGATGGTGCTATTTGGAATTTTAATTAGCAGTTAAGCATTCTCTCTAGCGAAGCGTTATCCACTCATAGATTCGTAATTTCTTTAAAAATTCAAATATCTCCATTATCGTGAATCGAAGAAGCAAAGCCTCAATACTTGATTCTGTCTAGGATTTCGTTCTAATATACCAGGTAAAAAACATAAAACTTTATGCAGTTGGATGTAATAGACTAGCTAAATGAAGGAGACCGATTTTACCTAAAATGTGTGTTTTGTGGCATTGGGTTTTAGCTTAGAATTATTGGATTTTGTTGTTTATGTACGAACATTGACTGGGACATGATTACGTTTAAATCTCTCAACATCTGTATAAGATAATATGCTTTAGCTATTTAGATTTAATATGAGCTTAACGAAATGTGAGCATTTACTGCTTGGTAGAATGCCAAAGCGAGGAAGACATTCAAAGCTTTAAACTTCACCTGTTTTTTTAGTTCTATTTAATGGTTAGATACAAAACTTAATAATCTATGGGGTTCAAATTTAATACTCTCAGTCTGTAACATGTCTATCTAAATTCTACAATAAAACGAAATTGCAATCTTGCATATAAGACTTTTGTAAGTATTTTAACGCTCAACACAATAATATAGTGTGACTGAAATCTATTCAAGTGTGTTAGTAAATTATAATGGATGTGATAAATGTATAAAAATATTGTTGACTTTTCTCTTCCTAGCTTAAGTTTTTAGGAGAATTAGTGAACAATATAATCTAAAATGGTATTAGAGTTAAATGTCTTGTGCTCAAGGCCTGTCAATTATTGAATTGTAAGTAATTGACATGTATGGTGCATAGAACCGCGGGATAGTGATAAATATATAAATGTATTGTTGGTCCTTCTCCCAATAACTTAAGGTTTGGGGAGTGTAGGTGAAAACTTGCAACATATTAGAGACATACATGGTACACGGGGGGCGGAGCTCAAGAGTGTGTAAGGCCCTATCCCGCCATTATTAATTAGTATAAATATCAGTATAAAATAAAATTATTAAAATGAGCATAAAAATAATTCTAGTATAAATCTAACTGAATATAAATCCCAACCAAGGCGAATATCCAAAACGACAACCCGATGAACCAAATGTAACCTTAATATAAATGAAACTGGGAGAGGTTTTCTTTCTAGAATCATGAAACATAACAAAGAATACATCATTTGAAACGAACAGAGAATCAAAAACTGAGTCCGAGAGAGGGTATCTTACCTATTATATTACAGAGGGAAAGGTAGATGGAGAACGGAGAACGGAAAGAGAGTGGAAGAGTGGAGTAAAGAGACTAGGCTTAGCCAATGGCGCCTCTGAAGCTTAGCGAATGGCGCCTCTGGAGCTTACACTCACATATCTGAGGATTCTTTAGATCGGCAGCGTTTGTGAGGTAGAAGGTCCAAGATGGAATGAAAGGGTAGGTGGAATTGATTGAATTAGGGCTGCCCTTATTCGCTGTCTCCGTTTCTTTTCTTTTCCTAATATAAATCTACCTTTTTTTATTTTACGGTACAACGGCTTCTTCTTTTTTCCCTTCTAAACATACAACGGCATTTCTAGAAAGAGAAATTGTTTATAATGATATAATATTTTAATTTAATAAAATTTAAAATTGAGATAATTTTTTTTTTAAAATCCAATAAAAAAGTATATATAACATTTTATATTTTTTAAAATAATAAAATAATATTTTATTAATAAAAGATATGACATAACAATAATATAAATTTAATAGAATAAATTATCATTTTATTTTAATAATTCAAAATTAAATTTAAATAATATAATATTTTTTTATTTTTATAAATTTTATATTTTTAAAATATTTTTATATATTATATTTTATTATATTTAGATAAAATATATATATATATATATATATATATTCCAATATTAAAAATAAATAAATTGCATATATAGTAATATAATAGTTTACACATACTACATAAAAATAACATGATATTTTATTACATTAATCATGACTTTTTATTATATTGGTCATGTAGAAATTATTCATTAATAATACCATAAGGTATAAATAACATAATATTTTATTACATTAATTACTATTTTTATTATGTTTATTATAAAAAAATTATTTATTATATATATATATAATTAAGTATTTAGTTAACCTAAATTCGTATGAAACCAAGACATTGTTTCATATAGGCAGCGCTGCTTTGTTGAAGCTCTATGTAGTCCTTGTATGAAATTCCTTTGTAAATTGGTGCTTGCCCTTCTCTTTCTAACAATTCTGGTGCTGGGACCACAACTTTATCTAATGCTGGTCCGTTAGGCACTGCTATTGATATCCTTTTAGCTTTGTTGTTTACCATGGCTCGGTGCCACACACTCTTGTATTTATCATTAGTCAATATCTACATACGTTCAAATAAAATAAATGTGTGTAAAAATTTACTTTTCCATTTTCATTGACCAAAGTCATCCATTTCTTAAAACTGAAAATATATCTCGACTATTTATACATTTCACTATAGGATGAACTATATTTTTAGTACATTAATTTTATCATTTTTAATACTTTATTTTCCTTATAAAACTTTCATATATTTTCATCCAATTATTTTTCATATTTAATATATTCAATTTAAATTTAAAAATTAGATTAAATATGATTATAATATTCATAATTAATGTGTTATAATAACTTATTTTGTAAATTATTAACTTTAAAGTATAACATATTTAATTTATTATATTTAAATTTTAATTAAAATTATTAAATAGGAAAACTAAATGTAATAGAAATTAGGAATATTTTTTTAAGGGATGAAAGTATTAAAAATTATTAAGTTAAAAGATAAAAAGTATAATTCGAGGTGATTTCAGTAAATTTAATTAATATTACTCATATTATGATGAAAAGGTGAGTGAATTAATAACCTGAAGTTGATCACCAAGATTAACAACAAAAGAATTGGGAAGGGCATTCCAGTTAACCCATTGGCCTTTGTGTTGGACTTGAAGGCCACCTATGTCGTTTTGAGTGAGGAGGGTAATCAAGCCATGGTCTGTATGAGGGGGTAATCCAATAGCATGATCTGGTTGTGGGCAAGCTGGGTAGTAATTTGCAGCTAAAAGTTGAAAGCCTTGGTCCCAATCTGTTGCTTTTTCTATGTAGTTAGATTCTAAACCCAAACTCTCTGATATTGCTCTTATTAGTTCAGTAGCTACTTCTCTTGTTCTTTTACTGTACTCCAATGAAGCTTCACTGCAATATCAAATTTATAAATCTTCAGTTTATATTAACTAAAGACAAAATTATTCATTACTTTATTAATTAATTACTTTCTTTTTTCTTAAAGTTATTTTAATATTAGTCGTCCCCTTTTTGCATGGTGATTTTGGACATGTAGATACATTTCTCACACATGCTTTTGGACATGTAGATACATTTCTCACCCAGTTATATGTAGATATATATATATCGGATGTGTTGCAGAGAAAATAACAAGTAAATCCAAGGTTTGACAAAAGTATAAGAACGAGAAAAAACATTTACGAGTTCAGTTAACCTTGATTATTTGTATTATCGATTTGTTTTTTATTTATTTTTAAAAATAGATACAATTTTAGATATTATTATAAAATAATAAATATAATCATACTGATAATCTTACCGTTATCAAAAATTAATATATTTATTAAATTAATATGTTTATAATTAATTATGGTTTAAATTAATATGTTAAATGGTTTTTATTTTACATATTTTTTAATAGCTATCTCAGGATAAAAATCATCATCGAATTATATCGATTTTTAAAAAATTTTAAATACAGATATTATAATTCAATTTAGAAATAATTACATCATAAATCGTCCTCACACGTACCTATTCCATTGCTATGAAAGGATACGAGGATTAAAATAAAAAAAATAATGTATGTTTTTTATGTATAAAAGAATTAAGTTATGTAATTAAACCATTAATTAATACCTGTATCCAGGTGGTTTGTTGAGGGTGTTAAAGTGAGGATGTGAAATGACCTTAAGATAATCCCTCCAAAGAGACACTTTTTCAATTTCTACATTAAAACTTGTACCACATTTGATTGGATCCAACACACCCTTTGTTTGGAACTCTTTCTTCTCTTCCTCCTCTAAATTGAAGAATCTATCACACGCTTCGAACATATTCTTCACCACACTCTCTGGCACACCGTGATTAATTACCTAATAATAATTAAAGTAACACAATAATAATTAATTGATTAGTTTCAGTTACATATATGTATGAAACTAAATTAAAACGATAAAATTAATACAAAATGAGTGAGCATATATATATACAGTAAAAAAGCCCCAATCTTCACAAATATTGCGAAGATTATCGATGACTTGTGATCGTTGATCAGGAGAGGCTGAAATGAGGAGAGAGTAATCAATGACGGGGATAATGTGTTGAGGATCATTAGGACCAGCTTGGTCATTAGGGTTAATGGTAAATGTGTATTCAGATGGGACTGAGGTTAAGCCAATTTTCTCAGTAAGTTCTTTGATGCTCGTGGCTTTGGAATCGGAATCACTTGTGGCCATTGATGAGTTAAATAGGAGAAAATAGAAGAAGATTAAATAAATTAACCAAATCGGCCAACTATAATAACAAGAGATCAAGGAGAGAAGCAAATAATAAGTTAGATATATGGTTTTGGTTAAGTAGCTAAAATGAGGAGGTTGAACATGTACTTATATAGATAAGATGTAATAATTATGGTAGGTTAACCGACTAATCAGGGGAGAAAATAAGGTACTATCTTTGTTAATTAATCTGTGGCTACAGAATTTTTTCAAACAAATTAAAGATCCATTTTTGTCTCGTTGGCTTATAAACTACACTTTCAAGTTTCAATCATTTGATTAAATTAATAAAGGAAAATTAATAAATTTTTTATTAGCAAAATATCAATTTAGAATCCTTATAATTTACAATAACAAAAATAACAACTCTTATTAAAAAAAAATAGGTCTTTTTAAGAAATTATGTTACACTCAAAGAAATTTATGTATATTTTTTTGAGTTAAATATATATATGGTGGGGATGTATAATTTTTTTTTTTTGCCAAAATAAAAAAAAATCAATTTTAAGAAAATTTGTATAAGTAAATTTACATGTATTTAATATTTTTTATTTATTTAATAAATAATAAAAATTTATATATATCATTATTAACTATATGTGTACATATCTACCACTTATGACAAATAATTAGATGTATTTTTGAAATTTATGATATATTTCTTATTTTATTTGTATCATGCATATGTTTAACTAATTATAATTTAATATGATATATTTACTTTTGATTTTAGCATTGATAATTGATCATGTATGTGTGAACTCAATTTTTTAAGGGCGATGATCAGGTTATGAGCTCCTAGTTTTGGGTAAATGATATTTTAATTTTATTATTTTTAATTTAAGTATTTTAATCTCAAAATTTTAAAAAATATATATATTAGTATTAAAAATAATATACATAAATTTTATAATTTCAAAATTTTAAGATTAACGTAAAAAAAATTAAGTTATAGGATTAATACCTCACCTTTTTCAAAACTGTGAATTCAATAAGATTATTGACTCAGTTATAAATATTCAGCCATTTTATTAATTGTGTTCAATCTAGTTGTTAAGGGTGTGTGAACTGATTTTTTCAAAACCGTAAATTCTAGAAGATTGTCCAGTTATAATAACTTTGATTCTCTCCTTATTTCTTTCTTAATTTTTTCATCTTGATTTTTTTTATTTTTATATCCAATACATTAGTAAATTTATATTATTAATATATTTTAGTTTAAAAATATTCAATCACTTTATAATTGTGTACATTGTTGGTGTGTGTTGTGGTGCATGCTGCAACAGTGACAGACACCAATACTCAGTGAAGTAAAACATGGAGCATACAATAATAGTAGTGGAGTCATAAAACATGGATGTGCAGGAATTATGGTTATTATTTAATTTTCGTTTTCTTTGTATACATATATCTCAACTCTTGTATAGAATACATAACAGAAATAATAATGAAATACAATGATAATTATCAGAGAAACACAATATTTTGACATGGTATCAGAGCAGGTTATTGTTGATTAATGAAATTACCTACTGATTTCTGTTTTTTGCTAATGTCGGTCCCGATTCAGGTATGGGCTGCTTGATTTACATTTTTCTTGATTCTTTGATTGTGTTCTTTGTTTTACATTTCTTGATTGTTGATTGTGGTGGCGATGGTGCGTCGTGGGTGGCTGATCTCACGAATACGATTTCTAGGGTGGTCATTTTGATTTCTGGGGTGGCCATTTAAATCTCTCGACCTTTGGTTCGTCTGAGGTGGTGGATTCTGCTTACTGCATGGGTTCCAGCATACGGTTTCGTTTCGGAAAAGAAACGAGTCTGATGATAAACGCAGCTAAGGTTGCATTACGTGCATGCACTTTGTATCTACGGGTGGAGTCACGGTGTTCGAGTCTATCTTCGTAGCCGTAGGAAAGCCGCACCGATTTCCTACCTCAGTGAAACTTGAAGCAATGACACACATGTGTGTGTTTTGTCTGTGCGTATGGTTGGTTGGAGGTGTAGGTCTATCTGCGGTTGTGGGTAACCATATTGTTCTTAAGCTCGGACAAGCTTGGAAGCGAGAAGGAAGCTGCCTGAGAGTGCGTGAAGAAAGAGTTGTTGTGAAGCCACGCAGAAGAAGTTGGCTGAGGAACGCAGAAGAAGCTGCGCGAATTTGGTTGAGAAGAAGTTGCACGAATTTGGGTGAGACGAGGCTGCGCGAGCTTGGAATTTTTTTTCTTAGGGTTTGGAACGCGCAGAAGCTACGTTGCCTTCGAAAAGAACAAAGGGTGCATTCTTGTAGGAGGCTCGAGAAGAATACGTGCGAGAGAGCTGCTCGACCATCTTGCTGAAATCGCGTAGGAAGAGGAATGGTGCCGCTTGCGAGAATGGGAAATTAGGGTTTGGGTTACAAGTTTTTTTTCATTTATATAGTGGCTATTTTGTAAAAAAAAAACGGAAGAAAAAAAATTTTAGATTTCATGGCGGAATCTAGAGATTTAACTACCAATTTCATGTTGGAAGATTTGATGGCGAAAATGACGAAAGTTCTAACTAGAGCTCAGATTAGCTCACAACCTCTGCCAACTGAAGTGTCGACTGCTCCCATTAGTATCAAGTTTGGAGGATCCAACTATGCCTTGTGGTCCCAGGTGGTGGAGATATATATCTCTGGAAAATATAAACTGGGATATATTAATGGAGATTTTCCTCAACCTGTTGAAACCGACCCCTCATTTAGGAGATGGCGTACTAAAAATGCCATTGTCAAAGGATGGTTGATCAATTTTATGGACCCCTCCTTGATTGCAAACTTTATCCGATTCCCATTTGCCGAAACGAGGTTTGGGATTAGGTTCTTCCTGCTTCTTGTGATGGGACGGACACGTCTCGAGTGTATAATCTTCGCCGTCAGTTGCACTCGTGCGAAGTAGCGGGTGGCTCCATTGAAAAAATACTACAATGACCTTGAGGGTTGTGGCGTAGAAATTGATTTTAGTTGTCCTAATCCAATGGAGTGTACGATCGATATACAAAAATATAACTCCATCGTACGGGAAGATCAGTGTATACCTTCGCATCGATGGACTTGATGATAGATTGGATAAAACTCGAGTGATGTGCTTGAGATCAAACCATTCCCTGCGGTGGAACAAGCCTATGGATTCGTCGTAGGAAAAGAATCGACGAGCAGAGTGATGATCACGCAGTGTAGTTATGACACGGAGCGGTTATGGCTTTTAAAAGGGGTCGAGGACACCGTAATCTAATGCCACAAAATAGGACCTTCCTTGGGTAGCAAGAAATCACGGGAAATCCACCATCTCTTGACATGAAATGTGGCCATTGTGGAAACTCCAAACACACTCGTGGCTTGCTTCAAGCTTCATGGGTATCGAGAATGGTGGAATGATCTTGAAGAAGAAACGTGACACCGGCGGCATTTGTGGCTACAAATAATGCCTCACGTATCCGCACTTCTCGGGCCAAATCTTCCCAGAATCCGGGTATTTCAAGTAAAAACATTTCACGTCTCTACTCGTAGTGATAAAGATGATTGGATTACGGACTGCGGAGCCTAGAACACGCTGACATTTGACCCCAACGATCTCGATCTGACCAAGACGGAGTCATGTTGCCAATGCAAATGGGGTCAACATCCGATTCTGGGGGCTGGAACGGTGACCTTATCTCCTTCGTTATCATTATCTAATACTTTGCTTGTACCCTCTCTGTCAAACCGACTAATGTACGTAAGTCAGTCACTTGAGACCTTAGCGTAGTATTGATGTATTCTACTTTTTGCCTTCTACGGGATATTCTCGCAAAGGAGATCATTGGGCATGGTACTAGGAGAGGAGGGTTATATTATGTGGATGACCTCGGTTCGGGAAGAGCCAATCCGCACATCTTGTTGGTAACAAGGAACGACAGTTGGCTATGTCATCGTAGATTTGGGCATCTCATTCGGGTATTTAAAACACCTCTCACTAGTTTATTTTCAAATATCACACATTCAGATTTCAAATGTGATACTTGTATCCTAGTAAGTCATAGGGCATCTTATCCTATGAGCATGAATAAAAAGTATGACTCGCTTTTGCTTTGGTACATTCGATGTTTGAGGACCTTCCCAGTAAATTACGTCGTCGTGGTGTCGTTGGTTTGTTATTTTGTTGATGATTGTACGAATGACATGACTTTGCATACCTTCGAACATAAAGATGAAGTATTTGCTACATTTCACTTGTTTCACGCCATGGTTGAGACATAATTTTACGAAAAAATTAAGATACTTAGGTGCGATAATGGAGAGTACGTTAATCAACAATTTCGGACATACTTGACAACCATGGTATTACTCCATGGAAACCTCGTGTTCACAAACCCCATGACGAGAATGGAGACTGCGAGAGGAAGAATCGGCATATTTTTAGAAGCGGCTCGAGACCTTACTAATCGGTGCACGTATGCCTAATAAATCTTTGGGTGATGCTATTACTACAATTTGTGTATCTCTTGAATCGTATGCCCACAAAAAATCTTACAATTTCGGACTCGATTAAGGTGCTATCGATCATCTTCCCTTGCCTACTATTTTGATGCTTCCATACAAATTTTTGGTTGTGTTGCTTTTGTCCACCTCATAAAAATCAACGAACTAAGTTGGATCCATGTCTTTGTCCGATGTGTATTCTTGGGATATGGTGTACAAAAAAAGTGCAGATGTTATGATCCAATTACTAAAAGAATCTATACTATCATGGATGTCACTTTCCTCGAATCGAATGTTTTCCCGTCACCGGTATCCAATTACACTCTTGAGTAGAGTTATGGTGAAGAACAAAATTGGCTTGATGTTGAAATATTAGACACGAGTCCAACGTACTCGGATCGTATTGCCAATAATATGGAGGAGCCAGTATGCTCCCCGGAGCAGAGCTTGAACTTCCAAGAACTGAAGGTGAAGTAGTAATTGAATCTCCGAAGATGAAGTGGTTGATGTACCCCTCCATTCTCTAGTACCCAATGATCCTCCTGCTGAGAACACTCCTGAGGTAAGCTATCCTATCACACCTTTACAAACTAATGCTATAGATACATACGTTGGTTATGTTTTACCTTTCGGACACGTCGAGTGAAACCTCGAAGATCGATACTCCCAGAGAGAAGAACGAAAACAGTATCCAGCAAATTATGTATCTACTTCGAAGGTTATCGAGAACCTATCGGGGCATTTGCCTGGCTCTCCTCGTGTCAAATTTCGAGTAGCATTGAAGAAGCCTTATACGATCCAAAATGGGCTCGAGTATAAAAGAGGAATTTGAGGCATTGCGAGAAGAATAACACGTGGGTGTTAGCGAGTTGCCTCGAGGATGAAGATGGTAGGATGCAGAGTGGATTTTCTTCATTAAGTATAAAGCAAATGGGTTAGTTGATCGTTACAAGGCGAGGCTTGTGCAAAAGGATATACAGAAACGTGGGATAGATTATCGAAAACCTTCTTTGTGGCTAAACTAAAAGCTGCGAGAGTTTTGTTATCTCTTGCAGCAAATTTAGATTGGCCGTTGCACCAACAGCGTGAAGAATGTCTTTGTCGTGGTGACCTTGAAGAAGAGATCTACGTGGATATCCGCATGGGGATATCTTTGTTACATCGGGAAAAGAAAGCTGCGTAGATTACAACGAGCATTGTATGGACTAAAACAATCACCTCGGCGTGGTTTGGTAGGTTGAGTTCGGCCCAATGAAGAAATATGAGTTCAACAATGCAAGCTCTGATCATACTCTTTTCCTAAAACATCGATTAGGGAAGATAACGGACCACTTATAGTCTATGTGAGCTGACATGATCATTACGGGGATGATAAAGAAGAAATCTCTAGCTTGAGAACAAGCTATCAAATGAGTTTGAAATGAAGAACTTGGGAGGGCTCGAATACTTTTTAGGTGTTGAGTAACAAGATCAAAACAAGGCATATGTCTTTCACAAGGAAATATACTGCTGGGCCTCTTAGCGGAGCGGGACTACTTGGGTGTAAACACTGTCGATATTCCAATGGTTCAAAATCATAAACTCGGAGAATATGTGGACCAAGTACCGGTGAGATAAACGAGAGATACCAACGGTTAGTAGGTAAACTCGTATATTTATCTCGTACTCGGCACGATATTGCTTATGTTGTGAGTGTCGTGAGTCGGTTCATGCATTGCCCAGTGAAGACCGTATGGATGCGGTCGTACGAATATGCCGTTGCCAAAATCCTCCCCACAGGAAAGGACTTATGTTTTTCAAAGAATGGTCAATTGGAAGTCATGGATATCTGATTCAGGCCGGGCGGGGAATATGAAGGATAGGAAATCTCACTTCGGGTACTTTACTTTTGTGGGGGGCAATCTTGTTACATGGAGGTAAGAAGCAAAATGTGGTGCCTTATCCGGTGTTGATGTGAATTTCGAGGAATGGTCGAGGAATATGTGAGCTCCTTTGGTTGAAAAAACTTCTAATTGAGATTGGTGTTGCTCACAACTCAGAAATGAACTTATTTTGTGATAAGCGGCCATTGCCATCTCTCACAATCTAGTTCAACATGATCGCCTGAAGCACGTTGAAGTGGATCGGAACTTCATCAAACGAGAATCTTGAAGAAAAGATTATTAAGCTTCCATTTGTTAAATCGAGAAGATCAATTGGGCGATATACTCCTGAAAATACGTGTCTGAGGAACCTACACTCAACCCTCTGACTCGCCACGACAAATTGGGCATAAGAGACATATATGCACCAACGAGGAGGAGTGTTGGTGTGTTGTGGTGCATCTTCTGCAACGATGGCGGAACCATGATGCTCGATTGGAGTAAAACATGGGCGTACAATAATAGTAGTGGAGCCATAAAACATGGATGTGCAGGAATTATGGTTATTATTTAATTTTCATTTTCTTTGTATACATATATCTCAACTCTTGTATAGAATACATAACAGAAATAATAATGAAATACAATGATAATTATCAGAGAAACACAATATTTTGACATACATCTTATGTGTTAGGGTAATAATTGATATAAAAACGATAAACTAATGGACTTAAACGGATTCTAATCAAATTAAGTTCTATATTTTATATGTTAAAATAGATTAATTTTAGTTTTAAAAATGTAAAATATTTAAATGTGTTAGATTAAGAAGGTTTTAAAATCAATATACATATTATTAATAAAATAAATTAATTTTTTATGTTAATTTTAAATAAAAATTATTGTAATTAAAAAAAAATTAAATTATTTTTTGTTCTCAACAATTATATTTAAAAGTTATTATCAACTTGAAAATTGATACACAATTATAATTAAAATATTAATATATAATTTTTTTATTAAATAATAAATATAATTTATTAATTAAATATAAAATAAAATAAAATTATTAATAGGTAAGTTTAAAATGAAACCATTCTTTCATGTACGTAGCGCTGCTTTGTTGAAGTTCAATGTAGTCTTTGTATGACAATCATTTGTAAATTGTTGCTTGCCTTTCTCTTTCTAACAACTCTAGTGCTGGAACCACAACTTTATCTAATGCAGGTTCGTTAGGCAGTGTTATTAATATCTTTGTAACTTTGTTGTTTAACGTGGCTATGTGTCACACACTCGTATATTTATCATTCCTCAATATCTACATATGTTTAAATAAGATAAATGTGTAAAAATTTAACGTGCTTAATATCACTTTTACACACCCTTGTTACAAGTTACAAATGTGTGCGAAAATTCCAAACACCCGTGTAAATAATTTTCTTTCCCATTTCCACTAAAGATGAGATCGACTCTTTATATGATTTATTTATGTATAGATTTTTATAATGTTGTAAATGTTGTATAATATATTATAAGTAATATGAGATATAAAATTCCTACAAATTAAACATAAAAGAATATAAGTGTTAATGGAGAGACTAATAGAAATTCTGTATTGAAAAAATAAGATATTCTAAAAAAATATATAAGTATTTAGGTTACTCTTTTTAATAAAGTTGACTTTTTAGGTTGAAACTTATAACACTCATGGAAGACCCATTGGCCTCTTGAGCTTCTATAAATTAGTATCATAATAAGGTTTAAGAATGGATGACACATGCACGTGAGCTCAAGTGGGAGTTTGTGACTAAAGATGGGTTTTGTTTGGTAAATTTTGAAGAGATAATAGAGAACATTTACACATTAATGATAGGTTTAATCAAACAGAATAGGACCAAGTAAATTAAGAAAGGAATACGTAGAAGGAATGCCAAGTAGACCATGCAAAGTTTATGAGTAAACTTGGAACAATTCTTGAGATACTAGAGACATGATTGTCACCGACCATGTAATGATCTTGGAGTATGGGCCCAAGGTTTGTGTAAAGGAATGTGGTATCTCAACCTTTTACACATTGGAATAACAATGTGGACCATATATTGAGTTCAAGGGAGGGCCTTATGGTTCAAGAAAGAGTTATGTGTGACTCGTGTGAGAGATAGGTTGTTAAAGCAAAGACAAATAAAATCTCACATTGAAAAAATAAAACAATCTAAAAAAGTGTATAAATGTTTTAGTTACTCACCCAATAAGATTGATATTTTAAGTTAGAATCTTGTAATACTTATGAGAGGCTCATTGGTTTGTTGGGTTTTCAAAATAAGTCTAATATTACTTATAAGTATTATATTAGTATCTTTTTCAATCAATATATGATATTTTTTTATACACTAACTTCCCTCTTAAAGAGGTGGAGTCATGACAAATTTTTCAACGGTTACGTTTGCTCAAAGTTATAATTTATTTCATAGAGTATCAAGACCAATGAAACCTTGTGTTATAAATTATTTAGTAGTAAATAAAGTTATATTTTATATGATAGATAAATATAAAATATTTTTAAAAATGTAAAATATTATATTAATTGTTTTATTTTTATTTACTTATATATAACAATAACAATTTTAATTCAATAGTAAGGATTAAATATAATATTTTATCTTCAAAATATTAAAAATTATATACTATTAAAAAATATTTATTGAGCTAAGAGGATGTAGTCCACCCTAGTCCCCTTAGTTCTGCTTCTATCCTCAAAGTATAAGTCATTTAATCAAACAATTTTTATTTCTAATATATTATAATTTTATTTTGTCACTTGTTTTTTCTTTTGAAATCTCGTATCTTTTTTTGAGGTTCATTAAGTTTTTTTCCTCGTCTCATTCATCGAGTGTACTTTAATACTATGTAAATTTTATATAATGTATAAATAATATAAGATATTAAATCTTAAAATTTTAATTTTTAAAGAAATATAAGTCTCTTATTTTATTATATTGTAATATTTTTTGAATCACTTGTTTTTTATTTATAGAAAGCTTATATATTTTTTGTATTGAAGGCTAATTGATCAACATAGCTCTGGTATTAAATGAACTTTATAGAATATATTAACATTATGAATTATTAAATCTTAAAGAATGAATTAAAACAAAATATAAGATAGTCATACAAACTAGTTAGAATTCTAGTAAAAGGGTATCAAATGACAAAAGTTTTCTATATTTAACTATACGTATATTTACCCTAAGTTATATTATGCACTAGTGATAAATATTGAGTGCTTATGGCTCCCAAGTTTCAACCAAATTTAACCCTTCACTCCATACAGGAATTATGGTCGACATGGAAAAATAAGGTATAATTATAGGTTAATACTATTCCATGTATTATTGACTTAATTATTTAATATTATTTTATAAATATATATATATATATATATATATGTTCTTATATTTATATAAATTTTTATATTTAAAGAAAGTTATTACGTGTAATTAAACTTGTTTAATAAATATTATTAGTTCTTATAAATATCATACATAAAACACAAACTAATTAAATGGGGAGTTTTTTTGCTTATGTATCTTGGTTTTTTCTTTTTAAAGCAAAATAGTATACACTTATAAATCTGAAATGCTTCAAAATTTCATTAATTAGTTGGGCAAACAAAGGTAAAGCCAAGTGATCAACTTCACACATTTGGCAACCACAAAAGTTTGATATTAATTTGCTATTTTCACAACTGAAATGTAATTAATTTGGTGCGTGTATATAATATAGTTATTATTTCATGTTGTGTTTCTTGATAAACTATATATGGCGTTAGAGGTTAAATTGAAAGTGCAACATTTACCAGATATTATATTATTGGTGTTTATAAGAATAATAAAAAATTTCACCCATTTCATTAACATTTTTAAAATTCAACAACATTGACTTGTTATCAGAATTTTATCTATTGTGCCAAAATTATATATATATATATATATGCATTATAAAAAGGAAAAAATAAATGACTCTAATGAATTTTTTGAGAAACAAAAACTTACCTTTTTGATGGTATGTTTGTGGTAAAAAAATACTTCCAAAATAAAAAAAATAAAAAGAGAGAGAGAGAGTAAAGAAACTTACCCAAAACGAAAAGAATGAGCTAGCTGGCTGACACTTGTTTGGTAATCTGTTCTCGGTAGTAGGTAATATAAAGAAATTTAGTAACAAGAAGTTATCCAGAACTCGTTATTCAACTAAGGAGTTACATGTGTGACATGGTCTAGTTTGGGCAGCTTATATATATTAGAGAAAAATTATTTATAATAGTTTAAAATTTATAATTATAAAATAATATTATTTACGTTAATTTTATATATTTTTAAGTTAATATATTTTTATTATTAAAATAATTTTATCAATCATTTCATATTAAATATCGTTTAATTTAAATTATTGTTATTTAGGCACATTTAATATTAAAATCTTTTTAAGTTTTATTTATTGTTATAATTTTTAAATATTATTTGAAGTAATTTCTTTTTTTTTTAATTTAAGTTACAGATTTTTTTATAGAAATATAGTTAACAATGATGAAAAAGAATATGTGACTACGCACATTCGGCCTTAGCATATCATTTTATCTGACCGCCTCTAAGGCCAATCCTAATTATATCATACAAAGCCTCTAAACACATTTCTTAATATATAAAATTATCAAGAATATGTATTTAAAGAATTTTGTATAATATAAGTATAATTTATGTCTAAATGAGACTGTTGGCTTGGATTAGCCCGTTTTACACTACTTCATTTATATATTCCGACTTTAATTTTTATTTTGAGAAATGTGCTTCTTGGTTTGAGCTGGTCCCTTTTACAATCCTTCATTTATATATACCGATTTTGTATAATTTTTTTTTAATATAATATGTATTTATATCTAATAATAATAAAAAAATATTTAATAATTAAAAGATATAATTATATATATATATATAAAATAACATTAAATTTAATCTTTATTTATATTACCATCAAAATTCTAATTATTAATAAATTAATATTTTTATTTAAAATATATATTTTAATTATTAATTTTATATTTTTATCTATTTTGTTCTTAAATTAGTGGTTTGGTTTGTAACAACCTGTTTTACACTCTTTATTTATATATTCTAACTTTAATTTTTGTATTAATATATTTTTATCATATAATGTGTTATCATTATTTAAAAATTAAAAATTAATTTATTTTTTAAATAATATTTACATATATTACTACGTAAAAGATATAAGTTATAAAATTAAGTAAAAAAAATTACATCATTTACATTTGTCTTATTATTTCCCAATGCAGTTCATGGCTAACACTACGATGCCTAAACCAGAAAAACAAGGAGGAAATGAACATATAAAAGATAAATGCAATGGCTGAGGTGAAGATAGAAATGCCTACCTTTCCTCTCACACTAATAACCTTACCCTATGTTTTGTTGTAAGGAATAAAATGTAATCAGACTTAATTCTTTTTATTTTATGTGTTTGGTTGGACGAAATAGAATCGATTATTAAAAAAGAAAGAATCACAATTACTTCTTCTCTTTTGATAATCATAATTTCATTTTTATCTAAATTTTTTTTCCAATTTTAACCTCACTTAAAATATAACCTTAAACTCAAATCACAAATTCTCAAACCCAAAATTCCAAAACCCTAAACCCTAAATCCAAATCCTAAAACCTTAAACCCTAAACCCTAAAACCTTAAACCCCAAATCTCTTAACCCTTAACCCTAAACCCTAAACCCTAAACCCTAAACCCTAAAACCTAAAACCCTAAAACATAAATCCCAAAATCCTAAACCCCAAATTCTAAATGTTAAAACCCTAAACCCTAAATCCAAAATTCTAAAACCCTAAACCTTTTTAGAAAAATAATAATTTTAACCCTAAACCTTAATCCACAAATATAACCACAAATCCTAAATCCCTAAACCCCAAATTCTAAATCCTAAAATCCTAAACCTTTTTTTAGAAAAATAATAATTTTAACCCTAAAGCTCAACTCACAAATATAACCCAAATCTTAAACCTCAAACCTTAAATCCCACATTCCAAACCTCAAACCTTAAAACCCTAAACCCTATTTAGAAAAATAATAATTTTAATAATATATATTTTTTAATTAAGTAATAATTATTTAGAAAAATAATGATTTCAATAATGTACTTTGTCTGACGAAAAAATAGTAATTAAATGACATTATTTGAACTTTACAGCATGTAGGGGTATTAAGGTCATTTATAACTTTTTTCATTCCATTCCAGTGACAAACCAAATACTGTAATCTTGATTCTGAGTTTGATGTCAATGGTCAAACCAAACAGCATTGTTTCCTTTCAATTTCATTCCGATTTCGATTCTGATTTCGATTTCATTTCATTCCACGAACCAAACGCCACATTAATACCTAAGAAAATAAAAGAGAAAATATTAAATTTAACATTTTTAAATTCATAATAATAAGTATTTTAAAATTCTTTCATTTTTCCAACAAGTTTAATTCTATCTATATAAAATATATTTAAGCATACAAAATACCTGAGATTCAAATCTTCACAAACTAATATATAAATAATAAAATTAATTTAAAAAATTACCTCCTTTTCATATCAATTTAAATAAATATTTTAATTTATTATTATAAATTAAAAATAAATAATAATTACCAAATTATTTATAGTTCTAACATGTAACAATACTATATAATCCTTATAAAAATTAAAAATTAAAAAATTAATGAAAAAAGAAAAAAATTGAACAATATACAAAAATAATTTTAAAATTTATAATAATAATAATATTAAAAATAAATAAATTGAATAATTTTTAATATTAAATAAATTTAAATATTTTTAATTTAATTTAAATATATTTAATTTTTTTAATAGTAAAAATGCTTCAAATTTTTATCATTATTTTTATAATTAAAAATTTTAATTGTATTATTTTTGTATAGTATTAATAAAATTATAAAATTAAAAACAGCTAAAAGCAAAAAGGAAGTAAACACCCTACTCTACTCGCAAGAAAGGTAAAGTTCTTCCTTCGTTCATGTACTACTTGGCTCTGGAGGCCAATGTTTTTCTCCTACTCTTCAATTCTTTAGATTTCAATATTCTTCTTCTTCTTCACGAATGGATCGCCTCTTATTCTCAACCTCTATTCTCACAATTCTGACCCTGCTTTTCCTTTCAGGTAATTACCCACTTAACAAATCACCATAATTTTGTAAGATTCTTTCAATTTTCTCTAATTCACTTCTTATAGTCTCTTAATTTTTGATTTTTAATTTTTTTTTTGCAGAAGTGCAGTCAACGTCCTTCAGATTAGTAAACAAGTGCCGGACAACTGTATGGCCGGGTTTACTTTCCGGTGCAGGTACGGCACAACTTCCTACCACCGGTTTTGCTCTAAAGAGTGGCAAGTCTCGGACTATACCTATACCAAAATATTGGTCGGGTCGTTTATGGGGTCGGACCTACTGTGCCCTAGATTCTACTGGAAAATTCACTTGTCTAACTGGTGACTGTGGCTCCGGCAAGCTAGAGTGTGCCGGCGGTGGAGCAAAACCACCAGCAACATTAGCCGAGTTCACTCTTAACGGTGCTGATGGGTTAGACTTTTACGACGTTAGCTTGGTCGATGGTTACAACATCCCAATGCTTATTATAGCTAAAGGAGGAACAAGAGGTGGATGCGGAGCTACAGGTTGTTTAGTGGACCTCAACGGAAAGTGTGCCAAGGAGTTGAGAGTAGTTGCGCGTGTAGATGGGGGGAAGACCGTGGCATGTAGGAGTGCGTGTGAAGCATTTGGTGATCCTCAGTATTGTTGTAGTGAGGCTTATAATACACCTGACACGTGTCTTCCGTCTCCGTATTCGTTGTATTTTAAACATGCATGCCCACGCTCGTATAGCTACGCGTATGATGACAAGACCAGCACGTTCACGTGTGCTTCCGCCGACTATATTATTATATTTTGCCCATTGCCTTATACAAGGTGAGAATTTATTTTTTTAATTTTTTTGTTCTGAATAATTTCTGGAATGTGGTAGATTGTTTTGGTTATATGTGTCATTTATTATCATAAGAATATATTATTTATTAATTATATATATTTTTATATTAAATATTAGATATTTGTTTTTTTTAAATGTCATAATAATAATTCATGTGAGAGTAGTTTGTGTATTTTAGTGTGGAACGTGGTTTTCCATGATGAGCTGTTTGCCTATTCCAGGAATTCCGTTTGATCCTTGATATTGGAATGTGGGGTAGTGTCTAAGTGCACATACTAAAGTAGAAATTATTGAGTATAAATGAAATTCGATATTAATATTAATATAGCTTTGTTTTTAAAAAAGTAATTGAATTGATGTTTTTATAGCGATAAATTTAGAAAATTTCTTACAATTTAATGTTTCAAGTATTTTTAAAAATAAAGACTTGTCCTGATATTAGTGAAATAGCTTTGGTAATAAGATTACTTAAAAACAATTACTCAAATACTTAATAAAAAGAAAAATAATAATATAATAATTAGAAATATAATCCACAAACAATAAGATTCTTTTCACCTGATTAATAAGCTGTGGCCCATCAAGCCAGTAGGTTGTGCCCGAGATGGTGTGGATTAGTATTTTTATTTTTGTTTAGAACAATTAACTAATAATTTATGCAATGAAAAAAATTATTTATTTAAAATCAATTGGCAAAAAAAAATTACTAACATGCGAACTCTGTAATTAATTGTTTTTAGTAATAATAAAATAAAATAAGCTGCCAACTCTCTCTGTATTTTTCCTTTTTATCTGAAAATTATAGTAAATAAATAATAATGCATTCTGCCATTTAGTTCTAAAAAAATTATGGAACCTAGTTCTAATTATTAAAAAAAAAAAACAACCTATTTAGTGCATAATATTATTACAGTCAATTCGAGCAAAATTATGCTTAATTATTTTGCAATTGATACTTCTGGTATTGATTTTGATGAATTCTGTCAAAAATTGCAGTCAAAAAGTGTTGGGAGCAAGAAAAGATGAAGCAGGCCTGCCGTTGGTGAACAAGACCATGATGTACTTACATACAAGTGTTGCGGCTTCATACTCAGGTCTGGCTTATGTGTTAAATTATATCTACCAATATCAATTCATATCATTACTGTTTCTAGTGTTCTGCCTCTTTTAATTTGCTTATCATCTAAACCACTGTGACTAACTCTCATATAATTTCAGGAAGATAGTATTAAAATTGCAGCTGAAGCTTGGATTTTATCTGCCTTCCCTGTGCTATACCTTGCTTTCAGCTCTCTCTATGAGGCTATGATCTTTGTGTTTTGGTGTTAGGGGTCAAATTAATGCTCGATGAACCAAGTACCACTTTAGATTAAATGAGAAATCTATACAATTAATGTACAAATATATAGTTTATGTTTAATTCCTTCTTTTTGCTTATATATAATCCTGGAGCTGGAGGGTAATAGTTTAGTATCCATTTTTTTTTAGACTCTCTTAGCAGGGGAATTTTTTTTTGCTTTTCAGACTATATAGAACTTTACCAATTTTTTTTGATATTTTATTGAGGGGTAAAGTTTACATTCCATCCTATTTAGGGATTATTTTGTAATTTGGTCTCTCTTTTTTTTACTTTTCTTTTTGTACCAATTTCAGCTACTCGACCTATGAAATAGATGCTAATCTTTGGATAGTGTTTATATATTAATTGATACATAAAAAAAAACTTACGTATCATCTATTTATAATGGTATGAAATAACAAACTTTTAAGGATGTAAAATTTTTTTTTTGACAAACAACAAAAATAGCTTGCATTATTTTATCCCATACATTTTAACTATTATAAAAAAAAATCTAACGTATCCTTTGATATTGAATGCATTTAATTGGATAATATTAATTTAAACTTATTTAATGTTAAATATTATTTAATTGAATATTATTTAATGTTATTAAAATATTGTTTTTGTTATAATTTTTAGTGATGATTTTTTGTAATTTGTCAAAAAAAAAAAAGTTATTGTTTAAACTGGTCATTTGTATGATGCTATTCAGGAGTAATTAGGACAACTTTCTTTCTAATGGACCGAACCTCAAGCATGCCCAAAACAGCTTAATGTAATGCATCAAAATTACTCCTTTAGCCCCCATTTTTTATTGTATGTTCTTAATGTCCTTTGCTTTATGCATTTTTAACTTATATAGCTCTCATTAAGCTTCTTCCTTATCTTCGTTACGTTATATATATATGTTTAAATGAAGTAGACCATTCTTGAAAATCACTAATCAATTGTAGTTGCCATGGAGATTTTTTCCAGTCCTTTCTTTCACATCAAGCACTGCAAACTTGTAACAATCTCTACGTGGGATGGGATTTTTTCAGATCCTTTCTTTCCCCCTCTCTATTTACTTTAATCAAGAATGTAATCTACCTTAATCGGAAACTATTAGTGTTTTCACCCGTGTTTTAGATTAATAAAATTTAAAATTAATATAATATTTTTTATTTTTGAAAAAAAATATCTAATTGAGAGAAAACAAAAAACAATCTTATTCTTAAAGAATATTTAACTCATGAAGTTGATACATGAGTAATGAATAATACTGATAGTGGTGCGATGTGGTATATCTTATCTTAAACAATGGACGTTTTTGAAGAGAATTGTGAGGAAGAGCTTCATCACTAATAACCGAGGGACGTAAATATCAAACTGTATAACTTTGAGTTTAGCCAATTTGGTGCTTGGAGCCTGTTTAAATAAGTTTGTTAATAATAGTACTAAAACAATATTATCGATGACTTGGTGTGAACTGCTTGGGTTGAGTCGCGGATCAGGTCGTTCTCTTTAAGACGTTTCGTGGTTCTGCCCAATTTCGCGGCTCTATCTCAGAACTTCACTGCACTGATGAAAACCAGAATGATACACCTGAAAATTTGTTGCTTAGAAAACTGGAAAATAACTTAAAATTGTAAAGAGAATTGTTTCTAGTGAGATGAGTGTAAAGAGATAGTTGTGTTGAAACTAAGAGCTGAAACACTCTTTTTATAGGTTTTAAAAATCGTGTGACAATTATGATAATAACGATAATGTCTGGGAATTAAGAGCATAACAGTCAAATAATTGCTATTTTGAAAGTAAAGATGAGTAACATATATTTTTGAGAGTAAATACGAGCAACGGTTATTTTTCTGAATAAAGAAAAGAAACGGTCATATCTTGATAAAAGAAAATAACGATCGTTTTTATGAGAAAAAAAAATATATATATATAACAAATATTTTTCTAAGTGAAATTTTTTTTCTTAAAAAGAATATTTTTCCAAAAAATAAAATATCACACTCACTCGGACTCGGTACGGCCGATCAGTGATGACGCGCGCATGTGGTATCACATTTATTTAAGTCCTCTTCCCTTCTACAAAAGTGGTTATACCTTTAGACTCAATCCCAATTACCAATTTTTTACTATTTATACCTCTTTTAATTAATATAAAAAATTAATATGTGACAAAACTTTACAATTTTTTATTAACTTATCTTTTACAGCAGAGCCATTACTTTTATCTTTTTTTATTTTAGCACAAAATAATATTCATAGAGACAAATATAAGCAAATGAGTTGGATGTTAAAAAAGGATAATATAACTGTAGAAAACAAATTTGAAGCCACAATTTAAGTGTAGAAAACAAATTTGAAGTTAGTGCTTGTTTAATAAACTTATTAGATAAAGTATGGAGTTTATCACCAAGTAAAAATTCTATTCTGCTTTTAATCTAGCATCAAATCATCGATAAATAATAAAATAAATAAATTACTGATACGTGCTGAAATTTCAGTAAAATGTTAAATCCAAAAAAAAAAGTCATGAAATAGCCATGTTATATATTTTTACTTGGGAAAAAAATTCATATGAGACTTGTGCATAACTAAATGATATATCAAGATATTTTCAAGATAATACTATTTTAATTAAAATCAACTCCTTATATGCAAAGAATAAAATTCTCCAAGTCATCTATGCACACGGAAAACTTTCTCCTTCAAAATGTTTGAGTTAATTGCTCCGTTTCTCTCGTTTCCATCAACAAAATTCAGTAACAATTTTTAACCTTTGAAAACATTTTAATCTTTCATCACCGATAAGTGCAAAACCCATTTAATTAAAATGAAAAATGACATAAAAGATTTCACAAATGGAAGCGCTAAGCAAACTTGTGATAATGTTTAGATTTCCTTCTCTTCAAATGGATCACGTTCAGGATAATCTCCAACCTATTATACAATTGGAACTGACATAGTAAGTGCATAAATAAGGGTAAAAAAGTAAAATACACGTCTTTCAATTGAGATTTTTTTTTTTATATAGAATTTCAATTGAGATGGTTGAATAACTCAGTTTTCCAATAAAATTCTAAGACCACAGTGATATATTAAACATATATGTAGCACTAATAATAACAAACTTCTTTTCTTTCTACTGCTTCTAGAAGAATATTATCTTCTTTACTTCACAGGTTTTCGCAGATAGATTACTATCATTTTAAGAAGCAAGTAGAACTATCAAATATTAGCTAGACCTCACAGAACAAGTACTTCAATTATGAAACTAAAATCTTCACTTACCCAACTTATCAATGAATGTTACTTAAGCTCAGGCTATGCTTTCAAGTAGTTTTTCAAACGACTTTGTTAGAAAAACAAGTCCATTTAAGGAAAGTTTGATTGACTGAATGCAACATGAATTTTCAAATTCCTGTTACGCATGTTCTGTTTTCAAAAGTGAAGGAGAGATCCTTACATCACTCTACCTAATAGAGAAGCAAAACTTTTAACGTCTTTCAACTTTATCTGATGCAAGACTGATAACAACTTGCTAATAGTATCATAGTTGGACCCCAAAGTATTTATTCTTTTCACACCTACATGTTTCTCATCTTAGTTCCTATAGCTTTTGAGCGGGTTATGAAAAGATAGCTGTATACAAACCTTTACTTTGTCTGGCCTAACCATTGCCCCGTGAAGTGGAGGACATTCAAAGTAACGTGTTCCTTTCACCCTAGAAAATAATAAAAGAAGGATAAATCTCAGTTATCAAATATGCATAGAACTGCATCACAATATAATAAGTAGAGGCACAGCCGGCAGTTGAAGCAAAAAAAAGAAACATTTCAGATATTAATGACATCAAAGTGATTTTTAGCCTAGAGAACTAGTGATGGGAAAACTAAAGATCCAATTTAAATTCCTAGGCTTTTAGCAAACATGAAAATGCTTCACTGTCAGAGTTTACTCACATGCCGTCATGCTTTCCCAGAGGCTCGTCATACTGGACTCCAACCCAGAATCCAGGTGCCAAAGATTCTGCACGACCCACAAATTTGACAACACCTCTTTTCTCCCCTGGTTCAACTTGACATCGATCTCCTACCTTCAATAGTTTATGTTTTAGAAAGGACTATCAATGCCTTAAGATTGAACCTTAAGAAATAAGGACAAAGAAATGCATACACAACATACATCTATGACAGTGAAAGATTATAGAAATGATGATTCCTAAATTTATAAATTAGATTCCATGTTAGCACATAACAACACTATGACCATGCACAGCCTTCATTAAAATTAAACTACAAACTTTAAGTCAAGAACCAATCAAAAGATTCTAAAGATGTTATAAATTAAGCGAAAATTGGGTCTAATTTTAATTACACAAATTAATAATAATGAGTAACAGTAAAATAATCAACAGTAAGAAAAATAAATGACACACAATGATTTAAGTGGTTCAACTTTTCATTGTGAAAAGTCTACTCCACTGACGACGGCACACCGAGAAAAATCCACTAATAATCAAACGGAGATACAAACACTAATTTGTTTAGCTTCACAAATTATACCAAAATCCAAAATCAACCCACAAAATATTCCCTCTAATTTACTGGTAATATATAGCAAGATAAATTAACAAACTTGCTATTAAATCAAAATATTATTATATAAATAATAACAACACTTTCTGCTTCAGATTTCAAACACCATGACTGTTGGCTGGCTGGAAAGGAAATTGGAGTTGCTGGTTTTCTTCTTTTCTTCAACTGCTGTTTTTCTGTTGGCTGCAGCTTCTGAAATCTACTTTTTTCTTTTCCCTCTACCGGCTGCTACTTACGCAAATTAACTAATATATATATATATACATTAGAAGAAAAACTCAAAGGGTTTCTAATGAGATATATGGGCTTTGGGCTAATGGGGTTTTGGGCCAAACAATTAACAAATCTCCACCTTGGCTCAAAACAGAAAACAAATTCTTCAAAATATGAAATTCCTTGGATTACCAAATAGCCGTTATCCAAAGCCCCGAAGGGTGATCATCTTCTGCAAATACTAATCAAGTCCAAGCAATGCTTGAACTTGTTAAAAGGAACCGGTTTGGTTAACATATCAGCTGGATTCTCTGTAGTGACTATCTTATTGACAACAATAGTACCCTAAGAGACAATGTCACGAACGAAGTGATATCTGACATTAATATGTTTGGTTCTTTCATGATACATAGTATTCTTAGCCAAATGTATCGCATTCTGACTATCTCAAAATACAACAGAAGTATCCTGTTGTAAACCCAAATCACAAACCAAACCTCTAAGCCAAATGGTTTCTTTCACTGCTTCTACTGCTGCCATATATTCTGCCTCTG
This sequence comes from Hippophae gyantsensis, assembly GCA_030763125.1. NCBI lineage: Eukaryota > Viridiplantae > Streptophyta > Magnoliopsida > Rosales > Elaeagnaceae > Hippophae > Hippophae gyantsensis. Next base: position 2,701,919 of record CM061035.1, read on the forward strand.
TTATAGACAAAGCAATTGTAGACTGTAAAGTAGCCTTCCAACTAATGGCACATTGAGAAAGAGTGAAGACATAACCTGTCAGAGATCTTCTTCTATCCAGATCACCAGCATAATCGGAGTCCACATAACCAATAACACTACAACCAGTATTAGAACTCCCATCATATAGCAAACCAAAATTAGATGTACATCTTAAATACCGAAGTATCCATTTCACTGCTTGCCAATGACCCTTATCAGGATTACTCATATATCTGCTGACAACACTAATTGCATGTGAAATGTTTGGACGAGTACAAATAGCGTACATCAAACTGCCAACGGCACTAGCATATGGAACCTGAGACATGTACCGTTCTTCTTCTTTTGACTGTGGTGACAAATCTAAAGAAAGCTTGAAATGCGCAGCTAACGGCGTACTCATAGGTTTAGAATCTTTCATACCAAAACGTTCAAGAACTTTTTTAATATACCTTTTCTAAGTCAAATAAAGCTTGCCCGCTTGTCTATCCCTGTAAATTTCCATGCCCAAAATTTTCTTCGTTGCACCCAAATCTTTCAGCTCAAACTCACTATTAAGTTAAGACTTCATTCTAAATCTCAAACTTATATTTAGAAGCAATAAGCATGTCATCAACATAAAATAACAAATAAATGGATGAACCATCATGAAATCTTTTATGATAAACATAACTATCACAATCACTCTTAGAGTAACCATGATCAATCATAAAAGAATCAAACCGCTTATACCACTGCCTTGGGGATTACTTCAACCCATATAAAGACTTTTTCAATAAACAAACATGATCTTCCTTACCTGGAACAACAAACCCCTCTGGTTGATGCATATATATTTGTTCTTCAAGCTCACCATGTAAGAAGGCTATCTTGACATCAAGTTGTTCTAATTTCATGTCAAACAATGCAACCATAGCAAGTAACACACGAATAGGGCTATGTTTCACAACAGGTGAAAATACTTCATTGAAGTCAATACCTTTCTTCTGACAATAGCCCTTTGCAACAACACGTGCCTTAAACCTAGCTGCTTCAACCTCAGGTATACCTTCCTTTTTCTTGAAGACCCATTTGTTTCCAACAATCTTCTGGCCCTTAAGTGATTTTACCAATTCCCAAGTATGATTCTTATGAAGTGATTCAATCTCTTCATTCATAGCAACTAGCCACTTAACAGACTCATCACAAGTGACAACTTCATGATAACTAGAAGGGTTATACACCTCAATAGACTCTGCCACAGATAATGCAAAAGAAATTAAGTCTGCATTTATGTATCTCTAAGGGCATCGAATCTCTTTTATTCATTTACCCTTAGCAATACTATATGGTTGGTCATGTTGCTTTTATGCTACATCAAGAGCAGAATCATCTATCTCATCCATAGATGGCTGATCTGAAGTAACCTTTTGCACTTGACTATGAGCTCCACTCTCAAGCTCTACCTACTCACTAACACCATGGTCTTTATCTGCAATAATAGACTATTTTTTCTTTTACAACATGGAAAAATCATCAAACTTAACATCTCTATTAATCAAAAATTTAGATGACTTGGGTTCAATATACCATAATCTATAAACCCTCACCCCAGAAGGATACCCAAAAAATATGCATTTCAATACCCTAGGCTCAACTTTACCATCATTAACATGAGCATAAGCAGGACAACCAAAAACTTTCAAATCATAATAATTAGCAGGAGTACCGAAGAATACCTCAAACGGAGTCTTCAACTCAATTGCAGTTGATGGAGATCGATTCACCAAATAGCAGGCATGGTTACAAGCTTCAGCCCAAAAAGATTTATCCAAGTCAGCTTGAAAAAGCATACAACGAGCTCTTTCTAAGAGAGTCATATTCATACGTTCTGCTATTCCATTTTGCTGTGGTGTATGACGCACAATGCGGTGTCTCACTATGCCATTTCTTTCATAGAACTCATTAAACTGACTGTCACAAAATTCCAAACCATTATGAGTTCTCAAATGCTTGATTTTCTTACCTGTTTGATTTTGTAAGGACTATGAGTGTTGGTTATTTTCGTGGACAAAATATTTATCTGTAAATTTGTTTTTAGGCCTGCTATCAAGTCTATCAAGAAAAGCCAAACAAATGCTCAAGTTTCAGATAATTGTACTTCAAGTATATCTTTGATAACTTGACACATATGATTATATTTATGCATTTAATAGCACATGTTTATAAATCTAAAATTATTTTTAATGCTAAAATATGGAATAAGATATGCTAAAAGATATTAAATAATATATACTCTAAAATAAGATATGTTAAAAGATATTAGATAAGATATATATACTCTAAAATAAGATATGCTAAAAGATATTAGATAAAATATATTTTAAATTATAATTGAAATCTTTATTATAAAAGATAACATAAAATCTATTTTAAAAAAAATCTATTTTAAAAAAAATCTATTTTAAAAAAAATCTATTTTAAATAAGAGTTATCTTAATTAATGAGAATTACTAATCCTATTTGTAATAGAAAATATATTTATCAATTACATAGGATTAAGGGTTTTAATTTTTCCTATAAATAAAACTCATTGCTCATTGTTTCAATCAACCATACAAGAGCATTCTTCTAGTCTTTTTAATTTCTCTCTCTTGTTTTACAAATATAAGATCATAATTCTTTAGGCTTCTTTATTTAGTTAATCTATCAAATATTGGTGGTTATATTTGATTTATTAATAAGCCTAATTATTTTTATGATATTTTGATATTATATTCTTATGGCTTCTTCTTTATTTTTGTTCTTAAATTGTTAGATCAAATAATTATTTTTGTCATATCATAATTATTTGATTTGATTATTAATCTTTAAAGAAGCTATTTTTATTTAACTTATATTTGATCTTTTTGATCTAGGATTTACTAGTTGATTTAATTTAAATAACATATGTTTTGAATTATCTAGTTAGGATTATTTATTATTAAATCTGTTCTAGAACACACATGGGCACTTGTATTTTTGTGCTAACTATTTTGCAGCTACTTCGGGAACGTATCTGATTGGCGAGAAACTTATTGGAACGTTGGTCTGGAAACCGCTCATGCTAATATTGGAAACTGTGAAAACAGAGCAGGGACTCGTAAGTAAAGTACATCCTAGGGAGGGTAGCATAAGACCGAGTTTGTACTTGAACATTTGATTTTCATAGTGGAAAGTTAGGTGGTCCGGTGGACCGGTGGACCGGTGGTTTTCCTCTTAGGTCATGGTTGTGGCCTAGGTTGTTTCCACCTAAAAATATCGTGTGTTATTATTTTATTTCCGCACTTATTTTTACACACGATTGCATGTCTGGTTGCTTTATTTAGGTTATTAAATTATAAATTAGTAAGAATTAAAAAATAACCTATTCACCCCCCTCTAGGTTAATCAGGTCCATATTTTATAAACTTTCAGATTTTCTATACAAGCCTTGAATTTCACAAATTTTGAGAACGCATCATTCTTATTCTTCAAAAAATACACCCAAACATGACGGGAGAAGTCATCAATAAAAGTCAATATATACCGGGCACCACCCTTAGACACAACACGAGAAGGACCCCAAAGATCTGAAAGAATATAATCAACAGTACCTTTCGTTTTATGGATGGATGTACTGAACTTGACCTACGATGCTTTCCATAAACACAATGCTCACAGAAATCAAGCTTCCCAGTTTTCTGACCACAAAGCAAATCCCGTTTGCTCAAAATAGACATCCCTGCCTTACTCATATGCCCAACCCGCATATGCCATAATCGAGTAGTGTCTGAATCTTGATCTGACGAGGATAAAACTGATACACTGCCAATAACAGTGCTACCCTGAAGCATATAGAGACCACGCGACAATTGCCCTTTAATAACAACGAGAGCATCCTTACTAACTTTTAAGACTCCACCTTCAGCTACATACTTATAGCCTTGTGAATCAAGAGTACCCAAAGATATCAAAATTTTTTTCAAATTTGGAACATGGTGAACATCTTTCAAAGTCCTAACAATACCATTATGCATCTTAATTCGGACAGTACCAATACCAACAACCTTGCAGGACATATTGTTACCCATCAAGACAATGCCCCTATCAATAGACTGATAAGAAGCAAACCAATCTCTAGTAGGGCACATATGGTAAGTGCAACCCGAATCAAGAATCCAAACATCTCCAGGAGAACCAATAGATACTGATAGAACATTTTCACCATCGGAACCGGAACTATCTGCAACACTAACAACATCATTAGTACCAGAAGATGTTGTGGCAGATTTTCCTTTACCTTTGAGTTTCGAACAATTTACTTTCCAGTGCCCTTCTTGACGACAATAGTTGCATTTATCTTTTCGTTTTCTAGATTTGGATCTAGACTTGCCTCTATTATTACTTGTGTCTTTTTCTTGATTTCTACCTCTAACAAATAAACTACTACTATTATCACTGTTGCTTGTAGACACATTTTTCTTCAATTCTCTGGAATTCAAAGCTGCTTTGACATCTTCCAAAGAAATAGTGTCTCGCCCATATAGCATGGTATCAACAAAATGTTCAAATGAATGAGGTAAAGAACATAATAGAACTAAGGCCTGATCCTCATCATCAATCTTAACACCACCATTTTTCAGATCACGAATAATTTTAGTAAATTCATCAAGATGATCGTGCAAGGGTGTACCTTCTGACATTCTGAATGTATACAAACGCTGCTTCAAATATAACCGACTGGTCAAAGACTTGGTCATATACAAATTCTCCAATTTAAGCCATAACCCAGCAGGAGATTCCTCATCACCAACTTCGCGTAATACCTCATTAGATAAGGATAACTGAATTGAACTGAGAGCATTTTCCATTAATGCATCTTTTTCTTCATCAGTCAATTTTTCTAGCAATTTATCCTTACATTCAAGTGTCTTAACGAGCCCTTCTTTAAGTAATACGGCCCGCATCTTCATACGCCAAAGACTAAAATCATTTCTACCATTGAATTTCTCAATTTCATATTTTGCCGCCATGACAGAAAACCCAATATTAAATAAACAGAAGCACAACCCAAAAAATATGAAACCAATCAGATAACCAGAAGCTCAAAATAAATCCAAAAAAACAAACTTAATCAGTTCCAATAAATAACAGAATAATCCAATAGCTCTGATACCAATTTGTTATAAATTAGCACTTACGGAAGCGAAGATCGGGTCTAATTTTGGCTGCACAAATTAATAATAATGGGTAACAGCAAAATAATCAACAGTAAGAAAATAAATGACACACAATGATTTAAGTGGTTCAACTTTTCAATGTGAAAAGTCTACTCCACTGACGGCGGCACACCGAGAAAAATCCACTAATAATCAAACGGAGATACAAACACCAATTTGTTGAGCTTCACAAATTATACCAAAATTCAAAATCAACCCATAAAATATTCCCTCTAATTTACTGGTAATATATAACAAGATAAATTAACAAACTTGCTATTAAATCAAAATATTACCATATAAATAATAACAATACCTTCTGCTTCAGATTTCAAACACCATGACTTTTGGTTGGTTGGGAACGAAACTGGAGTTGCTGGTTTTCTTCTTTTCTTCAGCTGCTATTTTTCTGTTGGCTGAAATCTGTTTTTTTCTTTTCACTCTATCGACTGCTATATATATTAGAAGAAAAACTCAAAGGATTTCTAATGAGATATATGGGATTTGTGATAATGTGGTTTTGGGCCAAACAATTAACCGAAGATTTTTAGACTAGCACAGAAAGAATTTGCATAATAATCTTAAATTAAGAATTCAAAAGATCATTTGACTTCCTTCATACATTTCCTGGCTTATAGAGTTTTCAGTGTTACTACCTCAAAGTCGTATAATAATTTAAAGCTGATATGGCATACCAATTTTTTACAGGAAAGATATAACTTTAAAGTACAAATTTATCACAACATTGCTTCTAGTGATAAATAACTTGCGGATGTGCTAACCTTGATATTTGCACAAAGGTCTTCCATATAATTGTCTGATATCTACAAAAAAACCACAGTCAATAAAGACAAGGAAATTACACGGAAGCCACCATAACAACTAGAAATTCTCAAATTGTATCTCCTTTATCAAAAATGGTTGACCATTCTCAATAATACATCAAATAATCTTCTATTTATACTTATAAGTTCCTCAAAGAGAGGCATCATTCTTAAATTATATGATGGGATTCCGTGAAATTTTCCAATCATTTACCCAGCAATAAACTCAACGGAAGTAAAATAAAAAATATGTCAATCTGATTTTAACAGTAGCAAGCAGGACTCAAGTATACCAGTAGAAAACAAGGTATTTGGCACAATTACTTCAATGAATAAGTAAGCTTACAAAACAACAAATATTGTTAAAGAGCATTCTCATTGACAAAGTTCATAGAATTAACATCTAGTTTATAAGCTTACTTTGTTCTCGAAAGCTGTGGAGTTTTGAGATGCCATTTTTTCCTTGAATTTCCTAAAATTGCCTGAAACACCAAAATTCATCTTGAAATAAAAAAAGATTCTACATATAAAAAATGAAATGATTAACCACCTTAAAATATTTTCTAAGAAGTCATACTGTCGCGTTTTTCATAAGCTTCTTCTGAAATTGTATACTTCTCAACTAGTGAAGTGTTTTCTAACCATCCTCCAGATGTCACCGAAGTAGAGTCCAAATCTATCACATGTATACGATACCTTCTCAACCAAAAAACCAATTAACCAAAAGTATTAATTGCTGACGGAAAATCTTTGAAATTTTAATGAAAACAATAAAGAAGAGTAAATATCTAAATAAGCGAACCCATCAAAAGGCGAATAGTAGCCAAGAGGCTTGGAATTATCAGGTAAATCAGCAATTTTGTTGTTGGAGTCATCGTAAAGCTCAAGGTACATTGAATTCACCGAAGTTCCACATTTAACGCAAAGCTTCTCTTTCACTGTCTCCACTGTCGTCTAAAAATAGAGAATTTTAAGAACACCAAATGATAGAAAAAGGGAATTGTTAAAAAGTGTGTCAAGCATTACCTACCTGAAGGGAGAAGCGCACATCAGCAGAGAAGGTCTTGAGATTTGAATGGGTAATGCGTAACAAAACCAACTCATCCCCTTCAATTTTTTGCAGTCGAGATGCCATTGCCTGACACACGGCAAAACATCTAAAACAAACTGATTCATATAAATACGCCAATCAACCAATAAAATCTCATGAATGGGCATCAATGTCCTTTTTTTATAATTTTTTTAGAACATAGTGGGCAAGAGACATAAGTAAAAGGCATTAATTAAAGTTTCCAAATGCATGCTAATAGGTAAATATGATCATGATCATGCTTAAATGTAAACATTTTATTAAAATGCAATATGTTAGAAGATGTTCGTCACCAATTCTTTCAAAAGTTTAAGCAAATAAGAGAAGTATCAATGATATTTTTATACATTTATCATTCTTTTACCAGTATTAGTTCTATAAATCTATATAAGTTAAACACTTGTAATTCAACAATTGGGATACTAGGTCTTAAACACAAGATTTTCAACTCTAATACCATGTTAGAAGATGTTGATCGACTAATCTCCCTAAACCTTAAGTTATTGGGAAAAGGATCAACAATACATTTATATATTTATTAATATCTCACTGTGCACCATACATGTCAATTACTTGTAATTCAATAATTGGCATTACAGGCCTTAAGAACAATACATTTAGCTTTAATAACATTTTAGACTATATTGTTCACTAATCTCCTAAAAACTTAAGTTAGGAAGAGAAAAATCAACAATATTTTTATACATTTATCACATCTATTATAATTTACTAACACACTTGAATAGATTTCAATCACACTATATTATTGTGTTGAGCGTTAAAATACTTACAAAAGTCTTATATACAAGATTACAACTTTGTTTTATTGTATAATTTAGATAGACATGTTACAGACTGAGAGCATTAAATTTGAATCCTACACAGATTACTAAGTTTTGTATCTAACCATTAAATAAAACTAAAAAAACAGGTGAAATTTAAAGCTTTGAATGACTTCCTCGCTTTGGCATTCTACCAAGCAGTAAATGCTCACATTTCGTTAAGCTCGTATTAAATCTAAATAGCTAAAGCATATTACCTTATACAGATGTTGAGAGATTTAAACGTAATCATATCCCAGTCAATGTTCGTACATAAATAACAAAATCCAATAAATCTAAGCTAAAACCTAATGCCACAAAACACACATTTTAGGTAGAATCGGTCTCCTTCATTTAGCTAGTCTGCTACATCCAACCGCATAAAGTTTTATGTTTTTTACCTGGTATATTAGAACAAAACCCTAGACAGAATCGAGTATTAAGGCATTGCTTCTTCGATTCACGATAATGGGGATATTTGAATTTTAAAGAAATTATGAATCTATGAGTAGATAACGCTTTGCTGGAGAGAATGTTTAACTGCTAATTAAAATTCCAAATGGCACCATCCACGACCAAGAATCTGTGATCAACCCCAAAGGCATGAAGAGGAGGAGAAATATAAGATTATTAGTTGATTTGTTTTTTCTTACATTCTAAAGAGGATTGTGATATTGATGGCGTCTTTTTTATATAACGAAAGTTTTTTTATATTATCATACGTTTATTTGTATATGAGAGTATTTATAGTATATAAAAAAGTATAACTTTATAAAAATTTATTATGATAAACTAGTGTGATTTTAAATATTATTACATAATTAATTTAATCTATTTATTTTTTTAATTATAAAATTATTTATCAAAAAATTTCTCTTATTTTAAATTAAAAAAATTATTTTAAAATATAATAAAAATATAAACATAAATTAAATATTAATTTAAATAAATTTTATAATAAAAATTATTTAATTACAATATTTATAATCAATTTTATTCGATTATATTACACATTTTATAATCAAAATACAGATTAAATATTTTAAAATAGTTTCAATTTAATTTTATAATAATATTTTTTTAATATTATAATAAAATAAAATAAAATATTTTAATAGTAAAATTATTTTTATATTAATATTAATAATAATTTAAATTATATCTATATTTATTTTAAAATTACATTTTTATTAATTTAATTGAATATTTTTCCCATCAAACTAGTGTGAATTTTAAATGAAAAGATTTGTCTTCAAATTTTTTTTCTTAAAAAAAGGAAAATTCTCATACTTTTACAGAATTAGGTGGATATTGGTGAAAAATGAAAATTGAGTATTTTGAATCTAATTGATATTGATGAATGTAAACAGAAATAAAATTTAAAAAATTATATAAAATAATATCTAAAAATTTATAACAATAAAATAAAATGTGATTGAATTGTTAAAAATAAAATAAATAAATTAAAAGAATCAAAAACTTGTAAACCAATAAATCTTACCTTTAATCATTAAAACTGTTCTTTAAGTTGATGTATGAACAAATTTTTTTACTATTTGTGTTCAGATGTTTTAAACTCTTAAGATTATTTAAATTAAATGATATATTGTATTGAAATTGTTTGTTTGATTTAGTAATCATAAAAATATTTTTATAGTTGTGTTTATTATCAAAGTATTGACATTATTATTAAATTTCAATCATAACCGATGAGATATGGTTTTTTAGAAACATATGTACCATTAAATGATTCATTAAAAAAAAGATTAAAATTTAAAATTAAATAATAAAAATGTATCGTTTAAATGGATTAAATAGAATTTAACAATGAATAAGTTAAAATATTAATAATAATTTAACTTTAATATTATTTAATTTAAAATTATAGGATAAAATTTTTATTATTAAAAATATATAAATTTGATATAATACGTTATATTTTTATAATTATAAATTTTAAAAATATTATTTTTATTATTTTTAAATAATTTTAATATAAAGTAAATTAGAAAACTATAATACTATTCGTTTAAAACTCGGGCGAGTCTCGTAATAAAAAGTTCTCAATTAAATTAATATTTATTTTTAAATAAAAAAATTGAATCTTTTAAATAAATATAGATACTAATTATAACTGTTTTAGAATATGTGATATTTGAATCACCAAAAATTAAAATATGAATAGTGTGTACATAAAGGCTCCAATCCCATTGTAGAGTCCAATTTTACCATCCATATTACGCGCCATTGCAAGTGCTTCATTAAAAAAAATTCCTTTTACGTAGTGATTATTTGTAAATAATTTTATTATTTTATAATATTACATTTAATTAATAATTAATATATAATTTAATATATACAACATTATTAGTTAATAATATGTAAAATTGTGACATAAAAATAAAATATCATTGGCTTTTTTTAAGATTTGATATTATTATAGAAAATATTACTCAATCTGTAATTTTTTTTCCTAATCTACTATTTAACGTTTAAATTTAGTAAAAAGAATAATATGTGATTATTTTTTATAAAATAATATATTAGATATTTATATACAAGTTTATATTAGATTAGATTTTATCTCTTAATGCTCACTTGAAAAATAAAAAATATGTGATGAAAACACTCGGCTAAAAACAGGTGATTATTTTATAAAGAAAAATTATATCTCTCTCTAAAAATGAGTGATGATTTATCATTCTGTACTAATGAAATTATTTAAAATATATATAAATACGTAATATTTAATAAAATAATAAATAATATGATGGGTTTATAGCATACTTAATAATAAAAAATAATAACTTGTTTTATAGATAATATATATATAAATCCTTACTCTTAGTAATACAATACTTGTACTAAAAAAAAGCCTTAGTGATACAATCATACATTTAGTATTTCAAAGATTAACGACTTCTTTTAAGTTTTAACGAAGCATTGCATAGAAGGAAAAAAAAAAGTACATAAAAATTTGTCGTTTTATTTTCGAACCCCAAGATTGCAGAGTCTTCTACTTTCATTTGCTCCACACTGGTTTCTTTTTGGTCACAGAGCGAAGGCAGTGTCATCCCGTCAAATCATTATCATTCTAAACCCTAAGGCATCTTCACCACCACAACTCTCCACCGTCTAGATCTTAACCTCTAAACTCTATATCCGACTTTCACATCCTCATTGTCCTTATTGGATTTTACCACTTCCTTCTCTTAAGAGAATACCAAATTAAAAGAAACAAAGCAAAGAAAAATCAGCATAAATTGCCCCATGGGTCAATATTCTACTTGTTCCCTCACTCACATTCTCAGCGTCATTGTTTTAGTTCTCACTTCCAAAGGTAAAAGATCTCTACCTTTTCTCTTCCTGCTACATGGGTTTCCCATTTTTTTTATCTAGGTCCTCCTTAAAATCACAAATTTCTTGCTCTCACGCTAACAAAATATAATTTTTCGTCTATGTTATTTCAGGGGTTTATGCAGCTATGTTCACATTTGTTAACAGATGTGACTACAGTGTGTGGCCAGGAATTTTAGCCAATGCAGGAAGTTCCTCGCTAGACATTACAGGTTTTGAACTCCCAAAGGGAACTTTTCGTTCCTTTCAAGCTCCAACTGGCTGGTCCGGCCGTTTCTGGGGTAGAACCGGTTGCAAATTTGACGAATCCGGGACCGGGTCATGTCTCACTGGAGACTGTGGCTCCGGTCAGGTAGAATGCAACGGTTCTGGAGCTGCACCTCCGGCAACACTCGCCGAGTTCACCCTCGGAACTGGAGGTCAGGACTTCTACGACGTTAGCCTTGTTGACGGCTACAATTTACCCATGCTTGTTGAAGGCACTGGTGGGTCGGGTCAGTGTGCATCGACGGGTTGCTCTTCGGATTTGAACGAACAATGCCCTTCGGAGTTGAAAGTTGGAAATGGTGACGCGTGTAAGAGTGCGTGTGGTGCGTTTGGTAGTCCTGAGTACTGTTGTAGTGGCGTGTATGCTTCACCTGCTACGTGTCGTCCTTCAGTGTACTCAGAAATGTTCAAAGCTGCTTGTCCCAGATCGTATAGCTACGCCTACGATGATGCTACGAGTACCTTTACGTGTACCGGTGCTGATTATACGATTACATTTTGCCCCACCTCTCCTAGGTAAGAAAATATCTTTGCCCTAACTTTTACTCAACTTTATTTTGATTTTCATTGTTCTGTGTTTTAATCCTAGTGATTTGCTATGGTTTTAGTTCTGTGTATCAAAGTTTCCAATTTTTTTTAAAAAAGAGTATTGGTTGAAATTGGAAAATGGTAATGCTATGCTGCCAAATGTTTTCTTCTAATGAAAAAATTAATGATTCTATATATTAACCTCTTTAGATTATCTGGGCTTTTTTTTTTCCTCTTTAATTTTTGATTGTTGGGGTTGCTTTAAGTTATTCAATGTGTTTTCACTAAAGAATCAGAAACCTAATTATTTGTGTCTGCTATAGTAATTAATGACAGTTTTTAATTTATGTCTTCATGTGTATGTACAGTCAGAAATCATCAAGAGATTCTACACCAATGATATCAGGATCAGGGTCATCCTCTCAACAAGGGACAACAGTCCCTGGGTCGGGTTCAGATACCGGGTTTCCAAATTCGGGTTCAACAGATTCAGGGTCAGGGACAGGTTCTGCATCTAAAGGTCAAACCATGTTGGCAGATGGTTCATGGTTAGCGGGTTTGGCAATGGGAGACTCACCCAAAACAGCCACTACCTCAAAATTCACAGTTTTAACAGCTTTATGCATCAGTTTATGGCTTGTTAAGTTGTAACTTGTAGCCTTCTCTTGATTTTTATTTTTTTGATGTTGGGTTTGGTTTTGGTTTTTAGTGGGAATTATATATTCTCAGGTTTTGCAGCCTTATTTAATGGGTAAGTGCCTAATGGGGGGGTAAAACTGGTCATGAAAAGATTTTCCCCCATTATATTATTCCTGTAACATTATTTTAAAAAATCTTTATTTTTCTTGAGAATATTAAGGTGCCTTTCGCTTTATCATAACAGCCACAAATTAGGATTATTCATGAATCAATTTTTGTTCTTTACTTTTTTTTTTCTACGATAGTGATAAAAACAGTGGAAAAAGGTGTACAATATGAATATGTAAGGGAAGAAAAATATTAAGTATATATATATATATATATAATCGCATAAATTTTGAATTTTTATAAGTGTCATACATAGTAATTAAGAATGGTTGTTTTAGATTGAATTTTGCGGGAAATTCAGATTTTATTCCTGTATACTTTTTTATCAGCTTTTGTCTTGTCCATGCTCCACCATTTCATTATTTGGTGGGATGGGAAATGATTTTGATACCGTTGGTTTGGATTGTCTGACCAATGCAAATCATCTTTGACTGAATTGTTATTTTCAGATTAATAAATATTTTATTATAATTATAATTAATTATATTTTACTATTATTCATAATAATAATAATAATTATTATATAAAATCATAATTAATAAAAATTGTAATGATATTAAAAAATATAATTGTGACAAAACGATCCCAGTATTTATTATAAAACTACTTATAAAAAAAATTATGAAGAAAGAATTAAAAAATGAGTGATCAGAAAGAAAAAAGAGTAAAGATAAATATAAATTAATATACACTTAAATTATATTTATTTTATTTATAATAAGTAAGGTGAATTTTTTTAAAAAAATTAATAATTTATTAATTTTAAATTGTTTTATAACGTGATATATTATTTAAATAATTTGAGTATAAATTTATATATTATTTTTTAAAGAAATTAATGAATAGAATTTGCATGAAAGCCGCTAGTATATAGTTATTGGTGTGATTTATAATTGTAATTTTTGACAAAATACGATAATATTATAAGAATATGGCTAACCCGATACCACTACCACGCTAATGTAATTATTTGCATTTCAACTTTTTAGCGGAAAATTTTCTTGAAAAGGTCTTGTCGTTGAATGTTTTGTACACATGGGACCCACTTTGAAAATAAACTGGAAAATAGAAACACTTTTTTGAGCAAATTGAGTAAAAGCTTATTTTCAGCTGGATGTGTATACTAAAAGGTAATTTATTTAATGTAAGCAAAGAGATGTTTCTCTCAAACCTTTTGAATTTGATCTCCGAAAAAGAAGAAATAAATAAAATTATTAAAATGTCACACATTAATCTAGGTTGAAAATAAACGCTTTGCTTCGTTTTAGGTTTATTTTCATCGCGTAATGAAGAGAAACTATTGTAGTGTAAGGGGTTTAGATAATGATTTTATTCTGGCAATTAACGGTTAAAAACATATTTTAGTGTTTTCAGATTAGCCCATCAGCTGGTAATTGATGAAGGATGGCTTATATATATATATATATTGTTGGGACACATGTTTTTCAATGAATACTATATACTAGAGGAAAATAAACACCAATAACAAAAGAGTTAGAATTAATTAAACAAACACCATGCTGTCAATGTTGTTGTGCTTTGTTTTGTTCCCAAGTTGGGCCTTATAATTTCTGAGTGGTTTTGGGAGCATTTGGATGTGCTTTTCATAAAAGTGATTTCAAAAAACAGGGGTTTGATTAAACATGATTTTAAGATAAATATTTAGATAAAAATGGATTTGAGTTTCATTTTAATATTAATAGTATTTCTCAAAATTTTAAAAACAATTATCTTGAAGATCATCAAACACCTTAAAAAGTTTTTTGGATCATTATCGATTGTTTTCAACCAAATTAGTAGCAGTGGTTTTGGGAGCATTTGGATGTGCTTTTCATAAAAGTGATTTCAAAAAACAGGGGTTTGATTAAACATGATTTTAAGATAAATATTTAAATATTTAGATAAAAATGGATTTGAGTTTCATTTTAATATTAATAGTATTTCTCAAAATTTTAAAAACAATTATCTTGAAGATCATCAAACACCTTAAAAAGTTTTTTGGATCATTATCGATTGTTTTCAACCAAATTAGAAGCAGTGGTTTTAGGAGCATTTGGATGTGCTTTTCATAAAAGTGATTTCAAAAAACAGGGGTTTGATTAAACATGATTTTAAGATAAATATTTAAATATTTAGATAAAAATGGATTTGAGTTTCATTTTAATATTAATAGTATTTCTCAAAATTTTAAAAACAATTATCTTGAAGATCATCAAACACCTTAAAAAGTTTTTTGGGTCATTATCGATTGTTTTCAACCAAATTAGAATCAGGTACAAAGAGACTCTTTGTTTATCTATATGATTTTGTTTAGTTAAAATATAAGCACCTAAATTGAGTGTTACATGTGAGATTGAGATTTAAACCTTGAATTTTTTTAGAAAGTTGCCACAACCTTAACGATTAGATTCTGAAGGGGTTAACTTTTTATTTATATGATACCTACACTTGGTTAGTTCTGTCTCTAGTACCTGAATTTTTTTATTTTTTTATTTTTTTATTTTGTTGAGATAAGAGATCAAAACCAGTCAAGAATTTTAAACCTTTAATTTTCATTTTATAGACAGTAAAAATATTGACCCTGCTTGAGAAATAGTTGTGTTTTACTATTACATATCTGAGAATTTGTTCTCCCGTAATCCAAAAAAAAAAAAAAGATTAAACCGGGACAAATTAGACATAAGTTTCAGATTCTATAATAAATTTCAGAAATCTAGAAAGATACAAAACATGACTTGTTAGATTAAGCTACAGAAGAAGAATGCTAACATGTTTTGTTTCTTCACTTTGACAAAGTGAAAATGTTGAGCTTGCTATTCTATTTCCATATGTGGCAGTTGCCTTATACTCACCCAAAAAGCCAAAGAAGCTATATGATCCATGTTCATCTGTCTTACCTTTTAATTCCCCAGTTTCCCATTCTTTCAGAAGTTTGTCAACTACATCACCAGCAGGCAAGTTTTGTAAGTCGTTGTCTGTCAAGCACATTTGGTAGCACCCATTTGGATGCAATGCAGTCCAAAGCATTATCCCATTTACATAAGGATGAGAAAATCCTTCTCTTAGAACTTGTTCCAAATAAATAGCCTGTACATAGATGCACAAACAAAAGCCTAGGTTAAAAAGTGAAACTCTTTCTGAGACGATATATCATCTGATGTGGCAAAATGTGATTGAATGAAACAATTGGGTTGACTTTTAACATCTAGTCACATTCTGCCATATGAGATGAATAGAAAGTAATCAGAAAAATAGAATTTGATGGACATGAATTGGTAATTGCCAATTGGGATTGTGCTTACCTGTGTGGTTTTGTCAAGGGTTTTGCTAATATCCACCTCAGTAAGCCAAATAGGAAGATCCAATGTAGCCAACTTGTCTAATATAGCTCTTATTAGAGGAGGGTTTGGAATTGTAAAATGCCCTTCTAGACCAATTCCATCCATTGAAACGCCACCTCTTTTCAACTCTCTAATCCTTGAAATGTAAGCATCAACTGTGGAATTCACATCACTACAAGTCTCAACCACATTATAATCATTCATGAAAAGGGTTGCTAGCGGATCAGATTGGTGTGCCATTTCAAAAAAATGCAAAGTGGCATTGGAATTAAGTCTTTGTTCATAAAAATCAAAATGCAGCATTTCATTGCTTACATCCCAATGAATGAACTCTTCTTTGTATTTGCTCATTAAACTTCGTATTCGAGAATTTACAGCCGATTGTAGCTCGGAACCTGTGAGGTTCCTAACCCATGGTGGTGTATAATTGGGATCTTCCCAAAATATATTATGGCCTCTAGCAATAATTTTGTTAGCTCTGACAAATTTTAGCATCTGATCTGCTATAGTGTAGTTAATATTCCCTTTCTCAGGTTCTGTTGCATACCATTTGAGTTCATTTTCAAAAACTGCCGCGTTGAATCGTTTAACAAACCAATCCTGAATCAAAATTCAAAGCTCATTAACTTGCATAGTGATTATGTGATACACTGTAAAACATTATTCTGATAACTAAAAAACCTATGAAATTGTTTTGATTGAACTAACCTGATATGGAAAATTTCCAATAATGGTCTTTGCTATAGCAGAACCAAATGGAAAGTCTTTAGATACTTGCTCTATGGTTATTGAAACTCCTGGCAACTTCTCTCCACTTTTGTTTGAGACATGGATTGTCACAGCACGCTTCCTTTTCTATAAAACAAGATAGAAAATGAAAAAACTGATCTTTAGATACCCATAGTACATAAGATGCATAAGCAACACCAAATAACTTAAATTTTGAAAAAGGCTTGAAAAGAGCAAATGTTGAGCAGGGCTGGTTCTAATATATACTTACAGAGTTGATTACATATTGTTGATTCATTCTCCATTCATGATCAGTAAAGGGTTGTAATGAAGTGCTTGCAATTTCGATATTGATATCTCTATCATCCAAATTCTGCAAATCCCAATTTATTATTTTTCACTAGGATTTTATTTTTGGCAATAAGCTTGAAAATAGTGAGATTTAAGAATTTTACCTGAAAATAAAGTAGAGATAAATTAGAAGGGGAATCAAGTAAAAACCCACCCTTGAGAAATGACCAACAACCAGGTTTAGCTAATACAGTCCCTATGCAGTCTATGGTTTGGCTATCTGTCTTGAGACTTGCCCTTATCAGACCTGACTCTGCACCTTCTATTTTTATCCAACCTGTTCATAAAATACAAAATATTTGAATTCCAGTATAAAGGCATAAAATGGTTTAGAGAAAATATTTCTAATCAAATACTTTATGTTTATATATATTATGAACTGATTAATTTTTTGATTCAATGGTACGATTGCTCACTCAATACTAGTGACAAAAACAAGCATTAAAACCAACAAATATATAGTTAAGAAAAATAAAGAGGTCACCAATCCGTTGTAGTCTAGGTGGTTAGGATACTCGGCTCTCACCCGAGAGACCCGGGTTCAAGTCCCGGCAACGGAATTAACATTTTGTGCATTTTTTTAAGTCTAAATTCTTGGGGGAAACACATATACAAACAGCAATAATGAGGAAAATAGAAAGAAAAGAAGGAAACTAAACTGGAGAAAGAGTAAAAGCTGGCTTGGGTGAGATTGTGTAATATAAAGGCAGGTGAACAAAGCCTGCTATTATTTCCAGAGCCATCACCAAGTCCAATGGTGCTTCCAGCTTCATCTTTTAGAATGCCTCCTCTGTATAGTGCTTCCTCTGGTTGAGCCTTACACTGCCAAACCAAAAGCAATCGACAGAAATATTATTAGAAAAAAATTATATTATAATTAAAAATATATAACACCATTCATCATATATATATATAATGATATACTATTTGATTATTACCTCAGTATAAGCTGTAGAATCATATAAAGGTCCATCTGTATGTATTACGAGGAATAAAACAGAAGGCAACAAATGATTACAGAATATTAAGTCGAATCTGAAAGAACAGTAAGCAGTGTCTCAAACCAATGAGAGAGAGAGGGAAGACATACCATATGAAGCAACAATAACCAATAATGGGCATGTGACTATGAGGAAGAAAAGCAGGAGGCTAAGGTCAGAAACCTGTTCTTGCATCTTTCTCATGCTCGGTTAAGCTGCATAACAAGTGCACTGAGGTTTTTAGATTACTAGTATGGATTATAATAGTGTCTCTTACCATCTAATTACTTGTATTTTTAATGGATTAATTTGTATGTTTTCTGACAAACAATTTTAGAAGAAAAATTTCAAAATGTGTTTTATGAGTCATGAACTATAAAGTACTTTTTAACAATAAAAACACTTTTTTAGAATCTTGAATAAGCATAAACAAACAAACAAACAAACATACACATAATTACCAGAGTAAGAGGGGATGTGTTGTTATGAGAAGGTAAAGGGCAAGAGATGAGAAATGCAAATTCACAAGGGAACAGTGGTAGGACTGAGCAGCGCTCTAACCCGTGCCTAGCTAGCTCACATGTCATTTGTGGGATTGCCTTTCATCATGTGACTTATAAATAAACAGCCTTATTGAATAATATAAATAAAATATCAATCGGATTTTTGAAAGAATTGAGACCAAAAATAAGTTCTTATGATCGAATCACACGATGACTTTTGAAATCATTTAAAATTTATAAGTTAACCGATCTTACAATAACATAAAAAATAATATTATTGAAAAAATTACAAATATTATTTTTATAATATTAAATTTAAATTTAACTTCATCACAAAATTAAACACAGACTGTACATAAAACTTAAATCTTTAAAGATCTTCTTTAATTTTAATAAAAATATAAGTATTTGAAATTAATTACGACAAAAAAATGTCTTAAAATAATAATAATTAGGTAAAACTTGAAACTAATTAAACGTTTAAGAAAGAAAGGTATATTACTAACGCTACTTATATCTTTAATGTACAAAAATAAATAAGCCACATTTGAGACTGATTAAATAAAATACTAAGCTAACTTTCCAAATGATTGAATGTTTGGGGAACTGACGTGACATTTCATTAAACCAATCTCTTTTAATGTAATTGCTTTTTTGTTGAAAATAATTGAGCTTAATTATTTAAAAGACTTTTGTACGTACTGAAACTATACGTACGGATCATTACATTTATATTCGTATTTGACTTCATCAATATTTGTCTATTCTTCAATCTCAAACATACTATGTCTGGCTTGACCAATTAGCTATTACGGATGCATATTTATTGTAATTAAGCAATAGCAGAAGGGGATGAAAACAGAGAAAAATAAAGGTTGTTAGGAAATCTCCAACTCGTTATTTTATTTTGTATTATTTTATACTAATTTTTTTTACTCATTGTATTAAATATTACATTAAAAAGTATTTTTTTTTTATTTTTCTTTTATCAACTATTATATTCAATCAGTTATAATTAATTAAAAAATTATATTATTACAAAAGATTAAAAATCCATTAGATAAAATATTATATAAATTAAAATTAAAATTTAATTAAAAAACATGATTAAAAATACATATTATAGATATTAATTTAATAAATTATTATATTAATCTCAAAATATTAAATTAATACATTTCAAAATGCAATATGAGGTTATCTATCTTTGATTTGTTATTTTGTATTATGTAATTAATTTTAATTATTATATGTAATAAAAAATTTAATAATATTTTTAAATTTATAAATCATTTTAGTTTATATTAAACTTTTAACTCTATGTTATATTAGTAATTATTTTAGTTATTTTGTATCGTATATTTAATTTTAATTTTTTATATATAATAAAAATAATTAACAATTTTTTTAAAATTAAAAAAATAACACAACGTGAACATGGAATATAACGAAGAATAATAGCGCACCAAATTTGATGAGACACTATTAATAATACCAAAATTTGCACTAAATTTAAAGTTATAATGCAAGGTCGGAGTTGATGTCAGAGTACAAATGCATTTGATTAGAACATACATGAATATACCGAAGCATTAATGAAATTATTTTGAAAAATTATATAAATAATATTCTTAAATTTATAATAATAAAATATAACATCGCGATAATATTAAATATAATTTAATTGATTATAGCTAAACATTAAATAAATCTATTTGAGTATAATTTAATTTAATGTAAAAAATTTGGGTTTTTTAAAGTTAAAATTTGTAATAAATTGAAATATAAAGAGTATTATAATTTATTATTACAAGTTTCAGTAGTGCATATTTTTTTACTCAATTATTTGTTTTTGCCTAAAGTGAAGTGGTAACAAAAGTGGGATGGGAAGTTGTGACCACCAAGAATGGTAACCAAATAATGTTTATAAATTAGGCAACTGCACACTGCAGTCGTTCATTCAGGCCTGCTTAGCAAGTCAAGAAGGCTTAAAACTAAAGCATGCGTGCATGAGACAGAGGGACCATGGAGTCATAATAATGGAAATGAGAAGCAAAAATAAAAAATAAACAGCAAAATTAGGAAGGAATTTTCACAAGAATATCTATGGTGACCGATCTAGCTCTTGAATATGTATGAAAATGTAGAATTGGTTATAATTTAAAATTTACATAAAAACATATAAATTAAACATTAGATTTTAAAAAAAATTTACTATAAATATTTTGGACAAATATATATCAAAATATGAAATTTGTTATAATTTTATTACATTTTAAGTAAAAAGTAACTCATTTTATTTATAAAAATTAAAATTAAAAGATTTTATATTTAGATTATGAAGTTAAAATTTAATACGTTAAATTTATCGATTAATTATAAAGATGAAAAGTTCACATTTTAAGGAGAGTTAAGAAAATGATAAAAAAAATGATAATAAATAAGAAAAATAAGTGAGATTTTTTTCAAGATTAAAATATTATAAGAATAATTAATTAAAAACGAAAAAAAATTAAGAGATACAATATGATTAAAAGAGATGATATGTGATTTTGCTTTATGTTTATTACTTATTTAAAATAAATTTTTTATTTATATTTTTATATACTTTATTTTAATATTTTAATTTAATTTTAAAATATCTACTTTACTAATTTATATGCGATTGAAATTCAAACTTTATACATTCTATAAGCTTAAGCGGTTCATATGTCGTTGAGATCTATAAATTTTTTGCTTTTATATATTTCATTATATATAAAAAATTATTTTTAATTCATATTAAAATTGAATACTTATTATAGTGATTAAGTTTTACAAATAATAAGATTATATGTATTTAAATTAAAAATTATGAAATTAAAATATTTATACAGTATATAATAATGAATTTTTATAACCTTTTATAAAAATCATGTAACATCTAATATTAAATATAACAATTACATAAATAAAATAATTTAATTAAATAATCGTGGGTAATATTTTACTTATTTTATAAAATTTGCACTATTTAGATTACGTACCAATTACGTCATCCGTTTTATTGCACCTGCATATCGTATTAGGCTGCTAGAAATAAATGCAAGCAACACTTTTCAACTAAAGACGTAGACTACGTACATGTGGTCCTATTTGCGAATGTATAGTTTGTTGAGTCACACATCCACCACCGATCATTAATGTTTTGGTTATAAGTTTGTGTGTTCTTTTTTTAATAATTACGTTTTGAGGTAAAATTTTAATTACCCACTTTCAATTTAACATCAAAATAAGGAATCAACATAAATTCATTCATTCATTATATGAAATGATAGCTTTACAAACGTTCACTGCTCTCATGTAAAAGAGTTGTGATATATGTCCATAACATTTAATGTTCAGAAATTAATTAAATTAATGTTATTGAAATATTAAAATAAAATTATAAAAATATAAACATGAATGTATCGGATTGTTCATCCGGTTCGTACATTTAGTATCTTTCCTTCTAAAAGTACTCCAAAAATGAATATAGCAGGAAAGAACAATAATCAAGGTAACTACAAGTTAAAATAATCATATTTTGTTGACAGGGAGCCGTTACATACATTTTTTAGATTAAATTATTCACGTTATTTATTTTTTAAATTAAAATTAATTTTATAAAAATAATCAATTAATGATAAATTATATTATTTTAATAATTTTTTATTTAAAATATTATTATTTTTATCAAACAATTAACACCCAATTAAATTACGAGATTTTAACAAGAATATAAGAGAAATTTTGATATCAAATAGTTTTAAATAAATAATAATAAAATTTAAACAAAAAATTATTTTAATATATATTTTAATTTTTAAAAAATAAAAATTAATAAAATATTAAAATAAAAAATAACAATTAGTAAATATTTAAAAAAGAATATTTTGTAAAAAAAATTATATTGATCATGATTTTAATGTTGTTAAAGGCTTCTATTTTAATCGCGCTTAATCACGTGATGAAAAAATAATAATATTTTAACAAAAAAATTATTAAAATAATATAATTTATTCTTAATTGATTATTTTCACAAACTAAATAGCTAAATGATAATGTTTCGAATTTAAAAGATTTTTATAATATTTTTTTTTAACTTGTTATCATGTAACAAATAATTTATTATTATGTAACAAATTATTGTAAATAGATTTTTTTCAAAAAATATATATATTATAATAATAAAATATGATTCAATGAATTCATTCTATTTATGTTATTATGTTTTGTTTAATCCATTTAACAAATGAGTTATAATAGATATTTTCGTATCATGATTGGTTATTTTATGTTTGGATCAAATTTGTATTATATTGTTAGATCGTATTAGAAATTATCACTTCTGATTTAAGATATTATTATATATTATAAATATTTTATCATATTATTTAAAATTAAGAGATATATATATTATAGTTTTTGTTTTTCTCTCGTCATTTTCTTCGAAGTTTAGCTTAGAGATGCCAGTTTGCCTAAACTGATTGGGGATCCACAAGTACTCGACTCGTTTGGATCAAAATGGGGCAGGGGTGGGGGCGGATTGAGAAAGTAATAGAGCTGGACATTATTTATTTTATTATAAACAGCCGTTTGTTGCACAAACATTTTTTTTTTTTTTTTTGTAAAAAATAGATAGGTTTGGTCACCGGTCAAGTACATTTCTTTTTCTTTAAAATTAATTAATTAATTATAATACTTAATAGTTTTTTTCATTCGTGGTTAAAGATAATCTATAATTCACCGTCATTTATCTTTAAAATTATTTAATAGGTAAGCTATTTCCGAATTATTTAGTAGATATTTTTTATTTTAATTTTTTTTATTGATATAATATTAATTATGATTTAAATTTATTATATAAATTATTGATTATAAATGTTATGGAGTAATTTTTTTTAAATTTATAATTTTTATAATTAAAATTCTTAAGTCACATTTTATCTAAACAGATTCGTGGATAATATTATATAATTTTTTGAAATTTTAGCTAAAGGATTATTAAAAGGTAAATATTATATGTACATTTATTAATAAATTATTTTGTAAGTATCATTATAATTTTAAAAACATCTCTACTTAGTTAATTTATTTTTTTATTGATTAGTATCATCTTAAATAATTATACAATTAATATTTTTATTTACATGCATTTAAAATATTATACTATTATTTTTAATTATATTTAGTTCACGTAGTGGGATTTTGTAAGACTCATCTCTCCTTTTTTAATTACATCAAAATATATAATACTACATCCTATTTAATTAATTTAATTTTTATTGAATGTTATTATTTTAAATAATTATATAATTAATATTTTTAATTCTATTTAATTTATGTAATATTTACATGTAATTCAAATAATTATATAATTAATAATTTTAATTCTATTTAATTTATGCAGTGGGGTTATGTAAATCATTTGAAAATATGTAATACATTTTGCATTTGACAAATACAACAAAAAAATAAATAAAACGGGTCATGGAGCGAGTTTTTTAATTTCACAAGTATTACTCAAATCAAAACGTATTAATTTTGTAATTTTTAATTATATTAAATATTAATTTTATAATTTTAATAAATATATATTTTATTATTAAAAGTAATACACATAAATCTTATAACATTAAACGTTTAAAACTAAAATATTTAATTTTTTAAAGTTATAAAATTAAAATACTTTAATTTTAAATAATATGATTAAAATACTTATTTCTAAAAACCGTAAAATCTCCCGTACCTCACACCACTAAAATTATCCCACAAGTCACACCTGATCCGACCCATTGTCTACTTTAGCTGCATGCCTTTTACATGAACGATTCACGATTAATTGGCGACGTGGCTTACATATTTTTCAACCCATCACGCAAATAAAAATAAAAAAGCGATATGTATCATGCATAAAGACAAAGTATAAAAGATGATGAAGTTTTATAATTTATTATTAATTAATTAATAAAAAATAAAACTTAAAATAATAAATTTTAAAAAAATATTTATTTTATTTAATACAAATTTTTTTTATATAAAAATAAGTAATTATAATATAAAAAATTATTAATACTTTAATTATTGATAATTTATTTACTTAATCGATAAAAATGATTATTAAAATAATTAGTTAAAAAATGATAATAATTTGTGTTACTTATATAAAATAAATTAATTTAAATAATTATCAATATTTTAACTATTAATAATTTATATTTTTAATTGATAAAAAATAATACTTAAAATAATTAACCTAAAAAATAATGATTATTTATATTAAAAAGTTGAATAGCTTTAATCTAAATAATTATCGATGTTTACGGTGTTATCAGTATAACAAGGTATTAGTTATGAAAGTCCTTCCTACAAATGAGAGCGGGTATGTATATATATATATATGGTTTAGAACCAGGTTTAGGATTGGTGCGACAAGTTATGAAGTCACTTCTGAAAAGTGTCACAGGATTTAGGGAATATTTAGAACAGTGTATGGATGATCCGCTTAGATGGGTACAAACCCTAGATCTTTGGAAGGATTGTTCGAGGTTGTACCAAGCGACCTGGTGGGCTGAATGACCAACTGGACAAACAGGCCGTTGGCATGCGGGGTATACAATTGGTTGAGCTTGTGAAGTGAAGGATCTAGGGAACTGTCGAAGTGGACTGGACGGTCTTTTGGGCATGCAGCCCATATATTAAGTGGGCTTATAAAAAGTCCAAGATTACGCTCAACAATCCAAATTGTATTACGTGCCCAATGTTCAGTTATTCTCTGTTCATTTATTACCTTACGTAAATATTATATATAAATATTCTTATTTTATTGTCATTTAAGTATCAATATATTTCAATTTACCTATAATTTAATTTTAAATAATTTATTTTTTAAATTATATATAATATAAAAAATAATTGATTATATGTATTGGTAATTATCTTTTAGTAAAAAAATTAAAAAAAATTAAAACTTTTAAAATAATTGATTCTAAGGGAAAGAGTTAATGAAATTAATAAATAAAAATAAAATAAAAAAGACGTATGAACGTTATAATAATGATTTATTTTTATGAAATTAAAAAAAATTAATTTATTTTAAATATATACTAAATTAGTAAATATACTTAAAAAAAACATGCAATCCATAAAATATGATTGAAAAATTATAAAAGATATATATTTTTTTACTTACTTTTATAAGTCGTAATGCATTTAATATTTTGAGAATTTTAATACTTTTTATATATTTTTCTTTTAATTTTGAAAATAGTACTTTAAATTATTAATACATATATTACAAACAAATAAAATAATATCAAAGTAATTTTCTCTATTATATTTTAATTTAAAATGTATTGTATAGTTAGAAATCTAAGTATATAGTCATTTTAATAAATTTGAGATTTAAGTGTTTTGAATGATAATTTTTTTTATTTAATTAATAAATTTTAAATTTGTAAAAATCATTGAATGTCGTTGTTATCATTAGTGATTTTGTATATTTTAATATGAGATTAATCATTATATATTTTTTTTTCTTTACCTTAACTTTTACTCGCCACTTTAAATTTGATTTTCTATTTTGAATTTTTTCTTTGATTTAATTGCAAGACATAATCTTTTTATACATGTAGTTTTATTTTTAATCTTTTCAAGAAAAAAAATATATTGTTAATTTTCTTACAACTTATGAACATATATTTTTTAACGTTGTACAAAAATAAATATATATTTTTAAAATAAAATTATGTTGAATAAATTGGTTATTTATACATCGAATGATTTCTAAAATCTCGTATATTTAAAATAGGAAAATGCTAAGTACTATTTATTCAATTTTTTATATTTTAAAATTAATTTTTATATATTATTTAAATTAAATTTATTTTACACGTGTTTTATTGCACAATAAACATGTAACATATAGTTTCAAGCAAAACAATAATATTGAGGGACATGAAAAAAACAAAAAACACTTATTCTTCAAGTATTTGGGCATTTCAAAGGAACCGATCTAGCATTTCGTTTATTCAAATGATAAACTTTGAGCAGTTCAGCCAATGAAAAATCATAATTATAAGATTAGCTAATTTCATCTATTTATTCAATTTGCTCTATCTAGTTATGTATCACACCTGCTGTAGCGTGTCATTATTAAATTACATGTAAAATTAAGTTAATATATGCTCACTTTTATATTAGCATATCATTTGATGTAAGATTGTAGTAAAATGTTAAAATAATTATAAGATTATTGTAAATAAGGTAAATTATGTTATGATATGTTTGTATCAAATTTTGATAAGAATAATTAGATTAAGTAAATATATTAGTATCCAATTAAGTGTAAAGTTAAAAATGTAAAATATTAAAGCAATTATATGAATACTTATTTTGATCGGTTAATTATATTAAATGTGGATCGACTTCGGAGGTTTTGCTAAAGGCATTTTCCGACTTGTTAAGGGCTGAACAAGTATTAGGTGCCTTCACATTTAGTTTGCCGGTGACAACTGAGATCATATACGTGGAGGACTTATCTTTGAGTTGTAATTCCAAGTCAAAAAAAGTGTCTAAATCATGCAACTGATGCAATGTCCATGTCTTCTTCCTCTTTCTTTTTTTTTCTTTTTATTATTAATAATAATAATTTGAGTTGATTCTATGGTCTCTGGGGTCAATCAACATCGAAATATTTAGTATTTACATGGTATTAGATCCTTTTTAATTTTTATATTTTTTTAAGCATAAATTTTAAATTTATAATAAAAATAACACTTTAAATAATATTAAACAATATTTATTCAAACTTACGATTAAATACTAAATAGATTTAAATTATTGTATTTTATATTAAACATGTAAAATGATATATAATTTTTTTTATAATATTAAAAATATATGAATTTTTGATAAATACATTATTTTTGTTTCTTTAAAAAAAAAAATAGTCTCGCCCATCTTACAATTTTTTTAGTCAAGCATCTTGAAGGCTAAAAGATTTGGTACACTACGGTCGATGCGTATAATCCAATGTATCATACATATCATCCATGCAGATTAACGTACCAATTAATTACAAACAAGAAAGAAGAAAAAATAAATAAAAATAATACTTTATAGAATTGTTGTCGAGAGTTTTGAAATATTAATTTTAATAACCATTAATTCTGAGTAAAGTACAAGATTCATCTCTTTAAAATTTTCATAATAAGACACACTTGAACAAGGAAATAGTATACTCGAAATAAATTCAACAAATAAATACTGAAATTATTTTGGTTGTTTTTTTCATCTCGTCTAATTTTTTTTAATGTAAAATGGGCCACTATTTTATCTAATTTCACCAAAACATTTTAATATTATTCCTTGCAAAAAGACCAAATTAATAAACAGCTTGAATATATATTATATATAATAATAATTTAAGAAATATTAATTTCTATTAAGCTCACTGGTCATTGATCAATACTTAATTTCATTAGATGATATTATATCATAGTTCAACAGGTATTACTTATAATTCACGAGTATCCAATGAAACTACTTGCATCAACGTATATATATATATATTTAGAAGGTGCTATAAAGTAAAAGAGAGCGTGTAAAATGCGCTACACTTGATAAGGATCGATCGAACACAACTAGGAATAATATATATACATATATATCTTTTGCATTAAAATAACATTATTTTCACGTTATTTTTAGTACACAATTTTAGCGTCAATTAGTACATACGTACACAAAAGGAGTCTTCCGGTGAATTTGAAGTTTCTCAGTAACTGGAGAGGATTAATTTGTCACTAACTTTAAACTAGAGACACAATTAAATTGAATATTCCAAATCAGAGGACGAAGCACATAGTATTAAGTTATAAAGGGCAAACAAAGAAGAAGAAAAAAAAAGCATTTTTCTTAATGGTGGTAGGAGTTAAATTATTAAGTAACCAAATATAAAGACAGCTAGCAAATTAGGTGGGGTATAATCAAGTCGTAATCAAATTAATAATAATAATAATTATTATTATTATCTATTTGGCTCTGTCCTTAATAACATCCATACCCATCTCAGTTGGGTCAGTTGCTTGGAGTTCATAGGTGATCCCATCTAATACTCTCCTCAACCCATCTTTTGATGTTGCATATAAAATTTTTGCTCTTATCCTTGATGCTGTTGGAGCCCTGTTATATATATACATCCATTTAACTCCACATCAATTTCATTTTCATTATAAAACCGATGCTAATTATACATATATATTATAATTAGTAAACAACCATTTTAATGCCTTAGAGGAGTATTTAATCAACTTAAAATAAAGGTCCCTACTACTACTCTCTATTATTAATGCAAATTAAAATACTAATTTTCTTCTTCCCAATATATATATATATATTCATCCACATGACATGAAAAAGAGAAATAAAGATAAAGACAGCACTTTTTTACCTGAAAAGAAAAAAATATAAAATAAAATGAAATATAGCACTAAATTTACTTTTCAATATTCATTGATGATGTTACGTCATTATCGCACCCAACTAAGGAAAAAAAGAATCATGATATAACTTATTTTCCACTCAAAGTATAAAACATATATAGTTTCTAAGCACAATTAATCCTTTTTCCAACACTGAAAAATGGCGCTTATAAGTTGGGGAAAAAAGTATTAAAATGATTTTTATCTAACATAATTTTTTTTTCATTCGTTAATATGGTTTAAAAATGAATACATTACTCTTATCGAGAACATATTTCTTTCATATATAAATAATAATATGATTTAATGAAAAATTATTTGTCACGACAATAATAGTAATTTTGAGAGTTTTAAATAAAATAATATATACCACGTGATATAATTAAATGAGAGAGTTAAGTCAAATTAAATTTAAAAATAAAAATAGTGACGCGGACATTACCATGCGATGAAGAAGATCTTGCTCTTGCGGCAATTATCGACGGTGACAAAGTCGAAATCAAAAACGGCATATCGGCAATCGTCGTAAGGCAAAGAAGCTGCGAAATCATCGTAGCTTTCGCCTGAGCCACCTACTTTATCGACGGTCACGAGCTTGGAAGCTTCATCGATCTTGAAAACTATGTAGCGATGAACCTTTTTCCATTTCATTTCCATGAATGACTTTTTGCACTCGTCTGTTACCCACATTCCAGTTGTTGCCTGTAATTTGACATTAAAACCCCTCCCTCCGTTAACTAATTATGACCCAACCCATGTTTTTGATCAAATTGATATAAAAAATGGAGAGAGAGAGAGAGTAAATAAAAGAAAGAAAAATTTGAGAAGAGTACCATCTTGAAAGCCATAGCCATGGTTGCTGCGTTGTGTCTTGAAGTTTAATAAATTTTGTTTCTTGGTCTGTGTTGTTTTATGGACGTTTGGAAATTTGACTTTTATAAAGCGTGTGTTTAGGAAATGCCATTGCTGTTTCTTTATATTACAACTTT
Organism: Hippophae gyantsensis; assembly: GCA_030763125.1. Lineage (NCBI taxonomy): Eukaryota > Viridiplantae > Streptophyta > Magnoliopsida > Rosales > Elaeagnaceae > Hippophae > Hippophae gyantsensis. The sequence goes on from CM061035.1 coordinate 2,732,251, forward strand.
ATCCATTCTATTATTAATTTTTTTTTTACTTTTTAATTTTAAATTGGATAAGATCTCTTTGTTTTTTTTTTTGAGTTGGAAGAAGCTACTAAATGCGTCCCTGTATAAAAGTTAGCTTACTAAATGCGCACTTTAAATAAGTCAATCGAAGTTCTAAATTTATCATTAAAGTTACGTAAATTAAAGCTACATGGTTTTCCTTTTCTTTAATTTCCTTTTGCGAAAGCTTCAGACTTAGTGGATAACTGTTTTGCAATTAATTAATTAAATTTTCTTTTTATACTCTTCTTTTGTTTTTAACACAAAAATGTTTACACAAATGCATTAAATGAACTGCACTCGGATTATTTTATTTTATAAATAAATTACTTTAATCAAATTTTTAATGATTTATTTTAATTTATATTATTATATTTAAATTAGAGAAAAATATTAATAAGTTTCATAATTCCTTTCATTTTATATCAGTTTTTTTTAAACATTTATTTACAAAGATATATACATCCCAAATCCAATGACGGACACCCACATATTTTTTATTAGTGGGCTGGAATTAGCACTGCATTATAAAACCAGGGACCCATTCTTTCTTTCTTCTTATTTTTCCTTGTGCATCACCCACTAATTTATCTATATCGCTTTTAATTTTTCGATATTTATTAAAACATTATACATTTATTTATATTATAAAAATAAATAAACATATATTTTTCCTAAGTAATTAAAAATAAAATTCTATATATAAAACAAATTATCCTATATAATTATTAAACATTCTTACTTTTTGATATAACATCTAATTATCTGCTTTTTTGGTTAGTAAAAAAATGAATTTTGAGATGTTTACTTAAATTATGTATAATGATTACCTTTGATTTGTTATTTATAAAAATAAACTTTCAAGGATTTCATACAAATATTGGTAATTAAGTTAGCGATTTTTCAACAACTTAGATTCCTCTAAAAAAGCATGAAATTAAATTAATGCGTAAAAATGTAAAGCTTATATTCCAAAATTAACTTCTTCTTTTTTTTAAAAAAATTTATTATTATTATTATTATTATTATTATTATTATTATATTAATAAGACATTATAGTATAAAATTTATTTAGATTTCAAAATAATATATGTAAACAGAATAAAAATAACTTAATTTTGATTCTTATTCTCTTAATTTCTAATATATTCTTTTTTAAATTCCATGATGATTTAATAAACGTATCACATGTCAAAGTTTAGGGCTTATTCAACATAGAAGGTAAAATTGACTATGATATATATAAAAAATTCAAATATTTTATATAAATTATGCCATTTTTTAAAATATGAAACAAAATAAACATTTTTTCAATCATGAAATAGATTAAAGCAAGCAAAAAAATAAAAATAAAAAACATTTGATTGATTAGAAAAGTAAACATATTAATTAAGGCACCGAAAATTTTCACCTTATACTGTTGGAAATCATTGAAAATTGTTGGTGCCACGTTCAAATATACAATTTAAAAGTGAGGAATGATAATCTTTATCATTAAACTACATACCAAGGATAAATGTCACAAATTTGTGACACATGTGAACAAACTTGGATAAATAAAATTAACAACTAACTAAACAAAAATCCAATAAATAATTAAAATTGTCACATATTTGTAATCCATATATAATAAATTTTAGTAAAAAAGAAAAACAATAATCAATAATAAGTATTTACTTTGAGTTAACTAGAAATGTAAATTGCCAATTTGTCATTAATGCGATATATGTTCTTTGTTTGTACGTGGTTTAATGAGTTATTTAAATTTTATCAATTTATTTATGTGTGTATGAGAGTTATACTTGTAGCCGGCCAATTAGTTAAAAATTGTTTTTTGTCATTACAATTAACTATGATTAAAAACATTTCAATTATTCTAATATTTAAATATGTACAGTACTTTTTAGAAAACCTTACTCTTTATAGTAAAATATCAAACAAAGAAACAATTTTTTAATCATGAAATAGATTAAAGCAAAAAAGCATTTGATTAGTTAGAAAAGTAAACATATTACTTATTTCATAAGCAACAAATACTATTTCCTCTCATCATTAAGGCACCGAAAATTTTCACCTTTCACTATTGGATTTTTTTTTTCTCTTTTAGGAAACTATTGAAAATTGGTCGATGGTATGTTCAAATATATAATTTAAAGTGCGACTCTTAATTACCATTAAACTAGGTAGCCATATCAATCCTACATTTTTTTTCTTCTTCTTCCTTAAATCAATCTGTACTTGGGCAATTAGGAAATCCTACTGAGATGGTATCGTCCTAATTAAACCAGAAGATCATTTCTTGTTTAGTAGCAAATGTAATTTTACACATTAATCATACTTACAATATTTTCTTAACACTAATCTTAGCACAAGAGCATATCCTACGATTTAGTTCATTGTTAACTAGTCAATAATAAATACATACTTTGAGTTAGTACTAGAAATGTAATAGCAGTTAATATAAATTGCCAAATTGCCATTAGTACATGCAATATATGTTATTTGTTTGTAGTCATGGTTATAGCCGTTTACTTAAAAATTGTTTTTGTCATTAGCCAATATATATCTTGGTTAGTATAATTATATATGACATTGATCGTATATTCATATAATTATTTTTCTTTATAAGATACTCACAATTATTCTTATTTATTAATTTATTGAATTTTTTTAACAATAATAATTTAGGGTTATAATTTAATATTTAGAGTTTAATATTTAAAATTTAGTATATATGTTTTAGGATTTAGTGTTTAAAATTTATAGTTTAAGATTGAGGTTTATAAATTATTGAAAAAATATATGAGCAAAATTTATGTAAATAGATTTAGAAGTATGAAAAGAGGTGAGATAGAAATAATAAAGAAAGAAATAGAAAAAATTAAAATTATTAAATTTTATTTTAATATTTTGTGAATTTTTTTTTATTAAATGAATACCTTATTATAAATATAGACATTTTTAAAATAATACGAACACCAATCAAAATATCGGTGAAACTAATTGGTAGAAACCCATACAAACTAATGATAGCAGTAGCACAAAAGCATAGCCCAAGAAAATGAGATGGTGGTCCCATCTTGGAGCACACATCCTGCAGCCCAAATCAAATCACACCTCTCTATTTCTGTGTCTCTTAATGTGAAAGCAAAGGGAGAAACCAAAGGAATGTATACAAATATATAATTATATATGGCTTAGAATACGGGGACAAATAATTTTAACTAAATTTAGGGTATAATATATAAATTAATATTATTATAAAAATAATTAACTTTATTCAATAATAATAATATTAAAGTATAATTAATATTAGAAGTAAAATTTTATACTTTTATTATGAATAATAAAATTTGTTGTGAAAATACCATTACCCTAAATCTAACCAAACGATATTTTACAGTTAAATTATTTATATTTAATCGGTGAATATGTATGCTTGATTATTTTAAAATTTATTAATTAATTATAAATTTTAAATTATGATAATATTTGTATCACTCATTTAAATTATTTTAAAATAATTGATTAAATTTATTGATTAACATTATCCAAAGCACTCATATATGTATGTTTTATTTTATTAAGCTTTTTTTCCTGGTAGAAATGAGAAATGTACATGCATTCAATCACTGTTTTTCTGTTCAGGTTATCAAATTACCAACTTGAATTATAATTTATTTGTTTTGACATTCATTAATAATATTCCACATATCTTCACCATTTCATTATTTCTTAACTTTTGATTCCACCTACAAATTTGTCTAAGATAACTGTAGTGGGAATAGGCAACATCCCTACCGACATATACATAGATCCAATAAAATACATTTGTGATAAGGATGATGAGTCATTGTCTAATACGGAGCAAATATAAAGACACTAAGATCCAGTAAATTTGCTATCAACTCAATACTTGGACGTGTTACGTGTATGGGGAAACATGTCATCTCATGTTGAAATGGCTCGTTCCTAAACATTAATAAAACTATTTTCAGGTCCACCAACTTTGACAGCTGAGGCTAACATTCATTGTTTTCCGTGATATGTGATGGATTTCTAGGGCTCTGCTTTTCTATGTATATAACTCGTGGGTTTGGTCATGGAAGATGTGAAAGTTGCGAACCTTCTGTCTTGAGTATGACCACCCAACAAATCTCAATTTTAGTTCCTGGCTGCTTCTTACTTGGAAGTACTTGACTGTGAGCAAGAATAAAGATAGAAGGGTAAATTTTGGCTCTGTATAAAGACATGTATATTTCAAATCTTACTCGTAGCTTTTCTAGGATAGTAACTTATGTTCATGTGTGGTGACGTTAAAGTTTTACTAGTTATGGACATGGGTTAGTATATAATTATAATCGTTCACCCTGAGATTTCATTATTGACGAACACAGTTACTACATTACATCATACAAGAAAATGGTGACTGGTATTTTGAAGCAAAGTAAAAGATCAATAGAGAAATGTGCAGAGATATGATTAAATTTAAGCTAAGATATTCAAATCGTGCTTCTACACTTCCACTGCATGAACTCTATTGTAGTTGGCCTAGTAGACTAAAACTCCTCATTCCCCACTCTGACAAATGATACACAGAGCAAAGTAGAAGAACAAGGCTCATTTTTTATCTACTTCTATGCAATCTTTCCAAGAGAATAAAAGAAATCTTCCTCTGGATCATGAAACTGAGTGATCGGAAATTTCTTGATCTTCATTCTGCAAGGAAACAGATGCTTTGAGAAAAGATCAAGATCAAGATCAAATCCAATCACGACTAGTAAGACATTAATATGAAAGATTTTGAATCTGAAGCGATACTTTAACTGCTCGGGTGCAGTATACATAACATCTTCACTCAGTGTCATTTGAGGGTTTGTCTTCATCCTTCTTTTGCCCAGACTGCTAAAGAGAGACACTATCATAAGTTCCAAGTAAAGAGAGGGAATAAACGAAATTAAGACTGCAAAAACATCTAATAAGGTGCAAACCTAAATGACCTGAACGGTCAGTATAGAACTAAGACATAACCAAGGCATCATGAGATACAAATTTTATGGCACACAAATATGTCTGGTCAGGAGAAGAGTTCATTAAGCATGGATTATCAATGCACCTCAGATTGATTTTGAAGCGAAGCAAGAATATCTTTAACTGCTGGATCATTGGGATCAACACCTGGATGCTGTGGAAATGAAACAAATCAAAACACTGATCATCCTAGAGTTTAATGTTGCAAAGCAGGTAACTTACAGAAGCAAGGACGGATGACATGAAAGATTGATCATCCAAAACCTTGCTTGCATTTGATTGGGATGACTGGTCTCTTCTACTTTCCTCCATGGACATTTGAAAAGCTGCACATAAACCAGCAAACAGAAAGATGTCAATCGATTATTATTGTTCAAGTTTTGTAATATAAATAATTACAGTAAAACCAATTGTTTGTATTCTAGTGATGCTGATGCAAAATAACATAGGATGCTAAAAAATATAAGGGATAAGTTTATGTTCGGACTTTGAGTATAAGCCTGGGTCCACCAGGTGAAGATTGCTATGATATTTGATTAGGTTTTCGGTTTTCCCATTATCAGAAATCGACTTAAAGAATTACTAGTTGACTATTGCCTATCTATTCTTCTCCTATTTCCCATTTCTGTTGCACCTAAATTTGGCATCATAGTCCATTTTTTATCCCACTTCCATCATTCTTTCTCATTCTAGTTGCTAACTGGCTAACCCTTTTCTAATTCCCCCTCCCCCCCTCCTTCTGTCTCTAATTTTTGGTTACTTCCCATGACAGTTCCCAAAATTTTCTCACGAATTTTGTTTATGCCATATGTCATTCTCTCATCTACCTCAATAAAACCTTCTTTAAAAAATTGCAGGTTGTAAGTTGCTACGCCCAACCAGTTGTTATCACTGCAACCATTCATCTACAATCATCACATTATGGTCCTAAAACTTTAGAACTTCATCTTAGTCAAGTTTTCTTGGTTGATGAGAATGATGTAGAACAAACATGACAGATAATGTTAGGGTTAATTTTGTAATTTAATAATTTTAAAATGTTAGTGTTTTTGTGTAATGAAATAAAGTTTTTTTTTAATTATCATATTAGTTGTAGATTCATTATTAATTCAAGATTTTAGACTGTTGACGAACTGCGTTTATTTCTCCCTAACCCTCTTCCCTCATCATTTCCCCCCATTTCTTCTCCCTCTATTGTTTCTCTTACATCTTCTTTAATGTTCTTCAAATACTACATGGTAACTAACAAAAAGACTTTTATCAAGATCATACAGAACAGTCGAAACAGGATGCAAATCTCATGGTCAACTAATGTAACATTGGGTAACATAGAGCCCTCTTTAGCCCGAAAAAAGAAAAGAAGATATGTATGATTTTCAATGAATAAGAAAATAACATAGATGTATCAAAATACCCCTTTTACATTTAATTGGATCAAAGAAAATTACCCATGGCCAGTTCTTGATCATCATCAGCTACCTCTAACATCTCAATATCACCCACCATAGAACTAGATCCAGAGGTATCTATCGACGTAGCCTGCCCAAGCAAAGCATTATTATCATTTGAAAAGCGAATCCTATTTATGGTGATTCAGTTCCATATTGTAAAATAAAACAAGTGAAAATATAACATGAAGTTCAGCCATAAGCAAGGAATGAACTAACACACACACACAAATAGAAGTTGGACAAATGTCAACTGACCTTCTCATCAGTGGTTTCCTTCTCCCATGAAGCTGAAACATTAGTTTCATCATTCATAGTCACATCCTCTGATTTGGATGATTGTCCATCTTTTTTCTCTAGTTGAACAGCTTCCTCAGCAGCCCTCTTAGCAGCAGCCTCTTGTCTTGCCCTTTCCTCTTCCATTGAAACTCTAAGGGCAAGAGCCAACTCAGGATCTATGTTAGGGTCTACCCCAAAATCAAAGCCAGATGCATCACCAACTGCAGCAGCTGCTGCTGCAGCAAAATCACTCCCTCCAATACCATCTCCATCGCCAGTGAATACAGGTGTACTGCCATTGACATAGAAAATAAATGTTTCCATATAAATCATTCTACAGTTGCAATCTTATCTGGACTGAAGAAGGCATGTAAAAAAAAATTCACCTTATAAGCACATCAGAGAGAGCATTAGGACCAGGGGGGACATGAACTATGTGACTGCTGTCATTATTATTAGCAGCAGCAAGTAGGGCCTCCAACTTTTCTGGCTTCTCATCATCCTCTTCACCAAAATCAACAATATCAAGAGCAACATTGTTCTTCTTTAGTTTCTTCCCAATCATTTCCAATACCTTCTTATCATACTTCACAGGACTGGAACCACAAAGAAAGTGAGTAAGTTGATCGACAAAAATGAATAAGCAAGCAGCTAAAACAATCTACCTTCCAACAAATACTATAATCCGTTGTTGGTGATTTTTATTTTGGCGATGCTTAAGGGCCAACTGAGCTACCTGGATCCCAGCAGCTATGTTCATCTCACTTCCCATTTCAAGACCTATATTGAAAGGAAACACATATATGGAAAATCAGGGGAAGGTTGATGAATTTCAAAATGGCATGTAACAAAGAAGTTAAGCCTACTTAATAACCAAACCACATGAAGGGGAAAATGTTGATGGAAGTTCAAAAAGATGTTTATATACATTTCTGAATTTCTTTTCATAATGGTTGGTTATAATTTTTCATGACACATGTGTATGATGTATATAAGATATAAAAGTCTGTTCTCCCCTTATATACCCCTTCTGAACTTCCTTAAGAGTGTATTTACTAAACAGGAATAGTTTAAAGGAGAGTGGGAGTAAACCCAATTCATTTATTTACTTAGAAAAAAAGTTTGAAAGGGAATAAGGACAGCACAAATCAAGCATTATTTCTCTTCTTGGTATTGACTCTCTTTCCACAATTTATAGGGAGTAATTTTGCTTTTAAAATTTAATTTAATTTTTTATAAATAATTATTATTCCTTAAAAATGACATTTCAGAAAACCTATAATATGATTCATTACAAGTTGTTGGGAAACCAACTCTCCCAAAAGTTTAAGTTATTGGGAGAATGGTCAACATTGCTTTTATATATTTATTACTCCCACAGAAATGATGGTTCTATGTACCATGCAGGACGAACACTTGTAATTTAATAATTGGGATTACTTGGGTTTGAACACACAATCTCCAACTCTAATACTATGTTAGAAGTTGTTGGGAAACTGACTCTCTTAATAGCTTAAGCTATTGGGAGAAGGGCCAATATTGCTTTTATACACTTGTCAATTTTTTTCAGTAAATAGACGCAATAAAATTTTCGCTCCCAATCATCTCAAATTTAATTCGTTTTCACAAGGAATTAGAACATTTCCAACATTAGGTTCTAGATACAAGACATCTTCTGTTACCCAACGGGACATTGAATTTTCATCTCTCTCATCATACGACTACAACCTACAAAAATTTCACATCCTAGACTTCAAAAGAAACATATTCCTGCTATGAAAGACAAACACTATTCAATGCCAGGCATTGACACAATGTAATCAAAATTGTTATCATCCACAGCACAATCTCACTAAAAAATAACACCATATATGTTAAGAAATCCAAGTTTTTCAGTCGCATGTATTAATATATTATTCCTTTCTCAGTTCTTAAAATTATCCGACTTCCATTGGCTAGAGAATACAAGCATTCCTTCCAACTGAAATCACAGGCAACTATAAAAGCATAAAATAGAAATACCATGCATGCAGGCCAAAATTTTTCCGAGGTCGCTGGTGGGAGTGGATAATACACGAACACCTTTTCCCGCCGTTGTCAAAATTCCCACAGTATTTTCTGGATTTGACTAACAATTTGGCAAAACGAAATCAGTTTTCCACTTTATAGATGAAAAAAACCAAATAATAAAAAAATATTGAATTACAAGCGATTAACAATTACGAGATGGTGAAACCTGGGTCTTGGCTCCGCAAATAAGATTAACGGCATCGGCTTGAGCTTGGAATCGGTCAGGGGAATAATCTCCATTCCTCATCCATTCTGAATTGTCAACGCATATCATCGTAGCCTAATTCATCAAGCAAAAGAAGAAGGGAAAAAAAATCCTGAATCACATGCCTATAAGCTCGTTAAAGCAAATTAAATAGTGCTTTCCATTTCGCTTATAAACGAAAAATTAAAAATAAAAACTTTAAGAAGAAGAAGAAGAAGAAGAATAAAGTAAACCTCGAGAACCATGGTTGATTGGAAAATTGGATATTTGGGTGCACTGTATGACCTAACTGAGCAGAGCCTTGTTCTTTGTTGCCCAAGGGAAAGACAGTAGGAGTAAGGTCTTAGAAGCTTCGTGCTTTTGCGAAGTTAGTTCCTAAATTTATATTAATTAATAATCTCTCTCTAAAATAAAATAAAAAAGAGACAAATACAGGGTTTAGTTATGATATTATATGAATTTAGTTGTTTTGTTAATTTTTTTAATAGTTTAGTAAATTTTAATTTTTATTATTATTTTATAATTATTAATATTTATTATTAAAAATAATTTATAAATGGATATCTCAATAAAAATTTAAAATAAATAAAAATAAAAAATAAAAAGGGTAAATTATATTTCTTAAAGATTAAAATATATTTTTTAATGTAATTAAGAGATTTGTGGTTTCATAAAAAAATAAATCATAAATTACCTCACAGCTGACACTCTGTTGCAATTTTCAGATTTTGCACAGCTCTTTTTTTTTTTTAGAAATTACTACTAACTTTAAAAATATTCAATTACATCCTTAAACCCTTAAGCTTTGTTAATTTTTACACACATATCTTAAGAAAGTCAATTAAAGAGGAGTCATTGCAATTTTTCGAATATGAAGAGCAGAGGTAGTTTTTCCCCTAATAATGAGGTATTTAATATTTACCTTGCTTTCGACTTTTATCTCAATTATTTTAAAAAAGAAATTAGTTTATTTACTAGATAAATTTCTTATTACATTTTAGAAATACCAAAATGGTATTCATGATTGGTACTTGAATTTTCTTTTTCTTTTTCTTTTTGGTGTCTTAAATGAGTCCAACATAATATGGTAACAACAGATAAACATAACAAATCCACATGGTTGGACTCGCAAATGTAAGAATGCAAATTCAGACTTTTTTTATGCGTTGAAATAAGATTTATTTTTTGTACTCTGGATGATAGTATGCCTGAGTAATCATTTCCACTCAAACCAACGATTAGATTACACATGTTAATATTACATTTCTTTCTTTCTTTCTTGTGTAAATAATATGTTAATATTATCTTTAAAAAATTAAGAAATTATAACTTTCAGGTATATATGACACGCATCTATTGATTAGAGTGCAAAATTGTATGTATTTAATATTTCTCCATTGTGAAATAATCTCAAAACTGAGACTATTCTAAGCGTTTTAGTGTTTGCCGTTAAGAAGTTATCTAATTTAGAGGAGTCTCAGTAGCATGCACATCCCAGCCAAATGCACAAAAAATTTGTATATTTTGCTTTTAGTCCCGAAATATATAGAAAAGAAAAGAAAACTGCTTGGCTTGATTTTATAAGAATTTTAGAACTGCATGAATAAAAAGTTTAGTAGCAAAAATTTGTGAAGGGTGCAAAGATTAAAGAGTCAGAACTCATGGAAGATAAGATTGCATTCCTGAAATTTAATTCCTTTGCGGGCCTAAAGTAGCAAAGAAGACAACCAAAAATCTCTTCTTCCCTTTTCTCTCTCAGAATTTGAATACTCAGGTCTTTCACGTGACATAGCAGGGCAAGCTGGCATGGTACACAGTAACCAATACCCGGTCTGCCTGAAAATTTCTGAATGTCTCAATCTATAAAACATCAAATTGTAATGCACAGTCATGCCGGCAGGCAATTTTAATAACTTAGCAAAACGAACAAATCACAGGCTAACAAGTAATAACAACACATTGTTACAATTTTAGAGGACTATTTATACACCGAGAGTTCTGCTTATAAGAGACGATGGTCTATGGTTTCTGCTAATGGGTAGGTGAACATAAACCTCATGAACGTCTTGTTTACAGACCTCCCCTCTGTCCCTATCTATTGCATAGCATACATATACGGTGTCAATAACATTATCCAACACATGGACAAAGAAACCCAGCACTGCTATCAGCAGGAGCCAGGCAAGTACAGCCACAAAATACGAATCGACCCCTAGGTTGCTCTTTAAGATCACACAAACCTGTTTATGCACATAGTTAATCAAGGAAATATTAGGAACTACTAAGAAAAGAAGAGGTCAATGAACAAAATGAAGTCTTGCCTACATACACGTTACGACATACAAAAAGCAAAAGATTATGCATATTTTTTAGTAGCATACATGACCTATTGATCCGATAGTTCGGAAGGTTGTACAATAACTAGCTTCCTCATGATAAGGTATAGATACAATCAATAATGATGAATAAAATGGAATTTACTTGAGATATCACAACATGGAAGTCAAGCTAAATTTACCTACAATATCCTTCCTTTGTTAAAGTTTGAAAAAGAAGTTGGTTATTTTTACCAAGTTTCAAAGATAAGCAGTCAATCATGCACACACGCGCATGTTAAAAGATGAAAAGAACATGATGAGACATCAACCAGTTGAAATAACAATTTGATAGAGATGAGGAAAGACCACGTACCAAAATTGCATATATTGCCGAGAGCACAAAAGAAATACCAGCCAATAGACGAGTGGAGATAGTTTCCACAAAAACAGCTGAAAGAAGATTTCGTTTTAGAAGTTCATATGTCATCCTAGCAGATGTGCAGTAAGATTCACCAGTTATTGCAGCGAAGTTTATAGTGAACTTGTTAAGAAAATCAACAGCTGATAGGAAAGCATTGACACAGCAACGCAATATAAGGTTCACCATGCCAGGAATGTCTTCTTGTCTGGCACTATCAACAACAGCACGTACCACACGAACAACACAGATAAGTAAGCCAGAAAGACATACTGTGCCAAAGGAGCGGCCAAGAGCATTTCTACACATACCACATAAACGATACAGATATGAGAGATGTTGAACCTTCAATGCAATGCATTCATCCTACATCTAGAACTGTAGATGATTTTCTTTTCGAGAAGTTCCCCCAACCCCCACACTCCATCCCAAATAACTTGATAGAAATGTTCTCAGAAGTATAAAGAATGAAAATGGCTAATTAGTGATCATTGTATATGGCTGTGGTCAATGGGAACTACTATTGCCAATAATTTAACAACAGAGAGATGACTCTTCCAATTTATTAAACCATGTGAGTAGATAATGCATCTGTGACCAGATATTCTAACATTACAATATCAGGGTTAGTACAGTAATATTATTTACTAGCAAATGGTAGCATTACAAGGCCTTTAGACAGCACCCTAAAGTATAATTGAGATAAATGGTATAATAACAGCAACACTCAGAAGACAGCAAGCAAGTTCCCATGTTAGAGTACACTAAATTGCTCAATAATTAAGACAACAAACTGTGGAGACCTCAACTTTCTAAATCTTAAGCTCCCTATTAGATGATATGGTAGTCATGGTTGAAGTCTCCATTAGCTAATCCCAAATCTATTCATTAAAGTCAGAATAGCCTGTTGAATATATCTAATAATACTGCTACAAGCAATTTTGTTTACCATCCACAATGCTATTGCAAAAAGATTCTTTTAGTTAGCATTTCACATATCAGGGATTTAGGGTAATTCAATAGGCATTAGGAAGAAAACCTTAAATAAATGCCATTATACAGAACCTCTTTGATAAATTTCCTAGTATATCTCTATTATTCCGTCCATGGTGGCAACCTTAAAAGTCACACTTGGTATACTTAAGTGAGTATCCATCAGGGACTATACCAAATTGCCAGATAAGCAGTGCTGCCAGTGTATGAAGCCAACCTGACCTCCAATTTTAAATAAATGAATTCCCTAGTTGTTGGCATAGTGTTTACTCCAATAACTAGTTCTAGGTTTTTTCAGGGGACAATAGAATTCAGCCATATCAAGATATTGATTACACTTTCCTCAACATATGTAACTATTAGTTTCAGTTGCAGTTAACTGCAATTAATTAGTTAACACTACACCTCTATTATACATGTTTCAGGGTAAAACTGATATCCTGTCTTTGAATAGTTGTACTCCGTGTACATTAATTTAGCACCTAACAAAGACTATGAAATGCTAGATAAGCAGTGTACCAGTATGTGGCAACCTCCATTTTACAATACTTAAGTTCCTTAGTAGTTAAATAATATTGAAGTTTTTAGTCTTCATTAACTAATTTTGATTTTATTCAGGAATGCTTAAAGCAAAATAAGAGGTATATATCTGACACCACAACTACAAATATGTTAATCACATGAAATATCATTTTCAATTTCATTGTTGACTGATAAGTGATCAATCCCCAAGAACTAACAGCACCTAAACATGCATTTCTAGGAATTAAGCAACACAAAGAAAAGAATGAGAAAACCAACCTTAAAGAACTTCGAATACTTCGCTTTGGAGTTGAATCTGCCTTACTGAAGTACCACTGTGCAATAGTCCCACTGATCACATACACCTGGGCTTCCACCATTGTAGTTGCAGACCACAACATAGTAATAATAGCCAATGCAAAGTAAGCGGGAACCCAACTATCTTGCCTCCAAACACATGTATACTTTTCACTTGATTCTTTGGGAACAATTTTCCCATTAAACCTCGCAAATACCATGAATACAACTATTGGCGCATAATAAATCACCAACCCAACTGTCATACAAAGCAGAGCTCCAAATAAACCCAAGTTTCTCGATAGAGCATCGGAAGAAACCCCAATTATTCTCACAGTCAGCTCAATTCGATGCCAATTAACCACAAATATCCACACAATTACCCCAATAACCAAAAACAAAAACACAAGCACTAAAATTCTATAAACTAATGGAAACGAGTCGCTACAGGACGAGCTAACTGTGCATGCCACAAACCAATAAACGTTAAAGAAAATGGGTATGACGACGAAGAACGGTAATGTAACATAGACAATCTGCTTGGTGTAATGCTTGAGCAATAAAAGCAATCCGAAGCAAATGGGAAAGCTCAAAATCAAGGTAACTACAAGGGTCCAGATCAAATCCTTGAGAAGATGAGAAGAAGAAGACGAAAGAGAGAAAACCCAATTGGCAGAAGAGGAAAGAGAGGGTTTTACACAAGAAGAAGAGTTGGAATCATAAACATAAGAAGAGAGATTGGAATAGTTTGTATTTCGGTGGAAGATTGAGAAAATACCAAAAGCAAAAGTGGAGATGACGAAGAGAAGGAAAATAATGAGAAAAGGGAGGTCCTTGAAAGGTCTAGGACTGTAGTTGTAAGAGATCTGAAGGTACTGGGCAACGTCTGATTCAGCTGGTTTGTTGTGGGAAAGTGATGGTAGAGAAGGTGGGTCTTCGCCTGGAGAAGGAGAAGGTGAAGAAGGGTAGGTGGGTTTTGAAAGCAGAGGTGTGGATGCAGATGACGAGTCGTAGAGAGATGTGGGTTTTTGAGGTTCTTCAGCGCTGCCCATTAGAGAATAAAACGATAGCAAAGAAGAAGAGGGTATTGGGCTGTAAAGGAAATCAGAGAAGATTGATGAACATTTTGGTTTGGTTGACTCTGCAAGTTGAGCCTTGGAGAATGTTAGATGAGGAAGAGGAGCAATATAAGCTGTCACTTTCGTCGGTTGGATATTGCAAACTTATTTATTTGGAAAACTATAACTCTAAATTAAATTTAATAAAACTATTATTATTATTAATGTATCTGCAATCAATATAAATGATTATAATGATTATAATAATAATAAATGAGTATATATTAATATTAAAATATTTTATATTCTATTACATATTAAAAATTAAAAAAAAATAAAAAATATTTTTATTATTCTTTATATTAATATCAATCAATCATTACCTAAATTCATTTTTATTTAATAAAATAAAAACATAATGAGTCATGAGAATGAAACTATAATAAAATTAAAGCTATTATTATTATATATTTTAATAGTTAAAATAAAAAATAAAAAATAACTTTTTTTGTATAAAATAAAAAAAAGAGAAAAATATAAAACTTAACTTAAATAATAATAATAAAAACATTCAAATTATTACAAAATAATGCAATAATATATATCTATTCATAGTATTAAGAAGTTGTGAATTCCAAACCATGATATATAATTTGATTATAATTTTTTTATATAAATTTAATTTTTGTTTATTAGTTTATAGAAAATACATTAAACGTTTATTAAATTTAAAAAAAATTTATTTAAAGTAAGCGAAAATCTCTTACATTCTATTTTTTATATCGTATGAATCTTTGATATAATATTTATGATACAATATAGTTCTATTGAGTTAAAACAAGAAGACCGGAGATGTTCTGCATTATAAACTTAATAAATTTTTAAATACTATCAAAATTAATGAATTAAAATATAAAGATTATCAAATTTAATTAACAAAATCTACGCAACACCAGAGAAAATAATTGGTGTACAATTCATTCGCAACAACCCAACAAATGGAAATGATAAACAATCCAAGCTAGAAATCGAAAAGCTACATAAAAAGTCAACCAAATTAAGGAGGTAAAGGGTGAGTTTGTACTGACTAATAAGCACTGCATATTAAGAGGCTCTCCAAGTTTCTTGCTTCTTCAAAGCCTTGGTCTAGTCTTAGAAATATAGAAACAGAAGAAAAATCATTTTTCCCTTCTGAGAAAAAATCTCCATGGATGCCACTCAAGTGTAAGACCAGAGGTCATTGGTCTTGTTCATCTTTTTAGTCCTCTACGTGTTTTTTGTTGGACCCAGAACCCAGAAGGGGAAATAAAAAAGGGGGCTTGTAATCAAGATTTCTCTGAAATTTGTTTTTCAGGCCTGAAGATGTTGTGACAGTGGACGCGTACAGTGCCAAAAACCTACTTGACTCAGGTCACCAGTTTTTTGGATGTGAGGGGATCTTACAAACCCAAAACTTCGATAAGTAATTCTCACTTAACCCTTTTTTTATAAAAAAAATTATTATGAGATTTTTATCTTTAAAATGTGCATCTAGAGAGATATGGAAAGCTACAGAATACACACATCAAATGGAGCAAAGTAAAAATAATAATAATAATAATAATAATAGTATATAATTTCCATTTCCATGCTTAATATGTGTTGTATGGATAACAGGACGACTGAGGGATTTAACAAAGGTCATATTCACCATGCTGTCAATATCCCCTTCATGTTTGTAGCAGAAGAAGGTTTGTAATTCTGATATCATGCAATAAAAGTTATTTGTTTACTTTTTCTTAAAATCTTTATTTTGGCTAATTTTTTTTCCTGGATAAATTATATGTAGGTAGTAGGGTGAAAAACACTGACTTCGTTTCCCAGGTGTCTTCAACTTTATAGGAGGATCAGTTAGTTGTGGTAAGGCATAAATTTAGAGTTCTTGATGTATAAAATTAGTCGAAAAAGTCTATAAAAGTAATGAATCTGTTTGTGAAGCCTTGCCTGTGTTGATCTCCGGAATGCTGTAAGTTCTTGTTTATAAACAAAAAATATGAAATCCATAATTTACAATCTTATTTTTAAAATTTTAACTTATAAGTTGGTGACTTCAAGCAACGAAATGAAGAGGTCAATAGATAGGAACTTTTATGCGAAAAATTATTTGCCAGAGACTTTAGCAGACAACACACTGATCTAATGGCAATTCACAGGGTTATAAACAGGTGATGAATATGGAAGGTGGTTTTGCCGCTTGGGTAGATGCTGGACTTGCCGGAGACAAACCTGTTGAAGAGCTCAAAACTTATAGCATGTTTCACCCTTGATATTCATATTTTGCTATAGATTCTAATAACCACGTTCTACAGAAATTTACAAGTTTATAAAATAATAAAGATCAGCTTATGACAATTTGAGCAGACTATAACTTTTAGTGCATGTTTTGAAGGAATATATCAACATTTTATTAAAAAACAAACAATTGCCAAATAAAATTCTACCAACTATAAATTTTATGCAAAAGACCAATGGATTTTTTTTAAAATCAATATTGTACAGAGGAGATTAATCAGTATTCTCTAATAACCAAGCTAGAAATTATATATATATATATATATATATATATATATATAATATAAAAGGGGCAAAAATCTCGTCCGTACAAGACTGTCAACTTTCCTCATCCCACTTGCTCTTGGGTATTTCCCCCGAGTCAGCGATAGTAACCTTCTTTCTGGGTTTCCCACTGTAAGTTCCTGCTCCCCCTTCAATTGCAAACACCGTGTCCATGCCTAGAATAACTTTGCCAAACACAACATGCTCTCCATCCAACCTGGAAAGTTCAAATGCATCATTAGAAATCCTGCTTATGGAGTGTGCGTAAATCATCCACATTAGCCTTGAGCAAAAGCATAGGACTGTGAACCCATTATAAACTTTTTTCATTGTGGCTATGGGGTAAAATATCCAACGGAACAAGTATGAGGTAGTTTTTGCCAAAGAGCTGCAATTCAGTGTCCCGATGAGATTTCTCCACCACAAGGAGGTTTTGAGAGGAGTCTCCCATTCACTAGATCAGGCAGGGAAAAAACAGAAAAAGAACGAAAGACAATTTCATATTTTTAGGATGATCTTGTAATTTCTGCCATGTATGAAAACTTCTCATCGGACATCACACATGCTCATGTAATAACAGCAACTGACTCACTTTCTAACTGGGTATGTTAGGGTTTTCAGCTGTACTGGATCTTGAAAGTTTGTGAGTTTAACTACTATTTTTTTTAAACTACAAACGGCAATGCTTAAGATAGCTTACCAGCTGGCTTTTACCGTGGTAATAAAAAATTGCGAGCCGTTGGAGTCAGGTCCTGAATTCACCATGGAAACAGCTCCTGCACAAATATGCACTTTGAAAAAGACAAAAAAAGATAATGACTAGGAACAAAAACTGAAGCTATTGAACTTTCAAACTTCATAAACCCAAACTCCTCAAAAGGGAAAATACTACAAGCAGCAAAACTTCATATAGTTACCTGCATGTGAATTTTTAATCTTGAAGTTTTCATCAGGGAAGGTGCCACCATAAATAGATTCATAGCCCCGTCCATCACCATAAATGATATCTCCACCTTGAATCACGAAACCAGATATTATACGATGAAATGGATTCCCCTTATAATGGAGCTTTTTCCCATGAGGACCTACGCCTTTCTCCCCTGCAGTAAATGTGATTTATAAAAATCAATTCAAGATAGAAAAGGTGCTAGCCTAGAAACACACGACACAGAGCCAAAATTCTATTACCTGTACACAATGCCCTAAAATTTTCTGCAAAACAGAAGAAGAAAAGAAACAAAAATATTAAGTTAGAAATTTATGTACCAACAGGTTGACCATGACTTCTCATTAATTAATATAAAAAAATTGAAAATTTACAGAACTATTTTGGAATCCTATGGTAAATAAAAAATAAACTAAAAAAAAGGTTGAAAGCAAGTAAACTAATCATAGTCATAATATCATATGGCCATAAGCAGTTGGAGTTAACTACTGTATAAGTATGTGGCATTACAGGTCATGTACAGGCATGTGCATGACATTCTGGATGCCCATGGAATGCAATAAAGGAGCATTAAGAAAATCAGGTCCCTAACTAATTGAATAACAAGTATAAATTGGTGATTATCAAATGTGAATATGAACTGAAAAGTCAAGTCTACGGAGATGTAAAGGCTCAATTACAGGTATTCTCCATTAAGGACAACAATTTTCCCAGTTTATTTGGATAGATAATTGTCATAGAAAAATAAAGGCCAAATAGTTTAACTAAAGCCATAGAAAGAAGATAGGAAGAAACACATACCAACAGTTTTTGGTACAACCTTTCCGTATAACCCAATCACAATTCTACCTGCCATAAGAGAAATGTATAAGAAATTGACCACAGCTCAAGAAAAGAGAAAGAAATATCCGCAATGGGAACATCAAATGAGCCCCATAAGGATGCCATTGTCTTCCTACTAAAAACAAAAAAATGGGAAGGCTCATCAGAATCTAGAAAATTTAAACATTGCTTGGTTTTGAAGAAGTAGGCAAGAATTAGATTCACTAATGAACTAAAGTGCATTTAAGCCATGCTGGTGTGATTTGATGCAAAACGGTAGCAATGAAAAGGAAAAGTGGTACCTAAGCGTTGTTTGTCAATATCAACCTCCAAGAATACTCTGTGGGTAATTTCTGGCTCCTCTTCAACTATAACCTCCTCCTATACAGCATTTTGGATGGAGTAAATAAACGAATATAGACAGTGAAGACAGAGTGGCAGACAATGGGCATATTATTGAAAATGAGACCTTGCCAGTCATTCCTAGAAGCTCAAGGGCATTTATAGAAAATTTCAAATAATTTTTTTTCCAGGCGTACTAGATTTACTTGAGAGCATTTTCAGCTGCAAAGAACATTGTTTGAAAATAGAATCTCAGGCAACTTTAAGTGGTGCTTTTTCAATTTCCAAATTCAAAACACATCATAAGCCTGTTAGATAAGGTTGTCAATTTCATGAATTCACAATAGTAGAGCAAGGTGCTACGCCAAAGTGATAAAGGATGAATGTAAAACATGATCATGAGTCTATGAGCACAACTTGAGGCTTTATCAAGTTCACTCTCCATTTATCACAAGAACTACATGGCAACTGGATATGAAAGCCTTTATATGATTATAGGAGAATAAGATTATCATCCATGCCATTACTTTGTTAAACACCGAAATTACATATTGCTACTCAGATTTCCCGCTTAACAATAAATATCAATTACTTTGTCATTCCTACTTCAAGCAATTCAAGTAATTCGTCAAATACCAAAGCTCCATTTAAACTCCAAGGAGGTACAGTAATGCCAGAAAATCTCATATCGGACATGGGATCAATATCCTAGAAGAACTTGGCTGTTTGGAGTATCCATCTTAGAAGTTCAATGTTGTAATGATTTTCATCAAGAAAACAACAGATAAAAGATTAATAAAGAATGCTACTTCAGATAAAATATACATAATAAAGCACATCCATTAAGGCAGGAATGTAATAATAGTGATTTCAACCGGATTTAAGGGGACAAGAAAACCATAATAGCGCTCTCTATAAACTCTAACAATTTAGAAATCTCCAAAAATACCAAGGTTGCTGTCAATTGGGCCGATAACGGAGGGCTTAATCCAAGTCCCATCTTTTCAAATTTTGTTTTCCCAATGTCAGAACATCAGAATTTCCATTGCCCAATTAAAGAATATTTCACTTATACCATTCAGATCATGCAAGAACAAGATTTAGTGAAAACCATCAAACCCGTTATAGTAGAACCGCAATTACATTAAAAAAAAAGCTTCAAATTAAGAACTAGATCCGCTAAACACACAGGTTTCAATCAAATATGGAAGAAAGGAGAGGGGAAGACATACCTTTTTGTGACTAGAGAAGGCAAATATGAGGAAAATGAAAAGTACAATTAAGAGCATTAGGCATCGAGGCTGAAGCATAAATGCGATCTCACGGCGCATCGTTTCACTTGTCTTTTTAAATAAGTCTACGTTACTCAAGGCTTGTTCAAGAACTAGATCAACTTTCTCGACGGATTATCCATCTCAATACCCTCTTCTCTCTCTCTTTCAATTCAACAGAGACCAAAATAACGCCACTGTCAGTGGCCTTGGGAATGTGGAAATGTTGCAGAATTCGGACTATAGAGGAAGAGAGAGTACTTCAATCAATTGTTTATCAAAAATTAATTAATTAATAATTGAGAGGCATCGTTTTAGGGTTTCTTTTATTCTACGTAGTTTTGGAGGTTTGTTTATTGCGTTTATGTTAAACTAAATATTAATCTAAATTATTAGGTGCGATCTGGATAAAAAGTTCTCGTTTGAATGTGCATGGATAAGAGTAGTCTTAAGATGTGCGAACTTCTAAAAGTTCCTCGCATTGCATCTATCTTCTTCTTCTTTTTTTCTTTTTTCTTAATAATATAGGTATTTTAGTAAAAAAAAAATCAATTACTGTTAAACTTAATTTTTTTAAGTTTAATACCTAAAAATTACAAAAAACAATTAATTGTTAGGCTGTGATCATATTAATACGAAGAATCCAACAAAAACTTACATTTTTGTTATATTATTCAAGATTTATTTATAATTTTATAATTCTCTTTATCATTACCTATATTATAAAACTAATATATTAATAGTTCACTCATTTAATAAAAATCGTAACAATTGTTCAATCTTAAAGTAAAAATGT
This sequence comes from Hippophae gyantsensis, assembly GCA_030763125.1. Classification (NCBI taxonomy): domain Eukaryota; kingdom Viridiplantae; phylum Streptophyta; class Magnoliopsida; order Rosales; family Elaeagnaceae; genus Hippophae; species Hippophae gyantsensis. The sequence goes on from CM061035.1 coordinate 2,753,701, forward strand.
TTTTGATCGAATATAAGATAATCGAGAAAAGATAAAAAAGTTAAGAAGATTAAATAAAATAAATTAGAGATAGTTCAAATAATTTGGTGATTGTCTAACATTAGTTTTAATAAAAATTATATTTTCGAATTATTATACAGTAAATAATAAACGATGATTGGTGGATGAAAGAATTATATGATATTAGGAGTAAAAAAAAAAGATAATAGAGACATGACTAGTAGAATAGATAGAGTTATTTTTGTAATGAATTGAATAAAACAATATATAAGAGAAAACATATTATATATGTGAACTATATTTGTATTATGTTAACTTTATCATTTTTAATGTCTATATTTTTTAACAAAAATTTTATAATATTTTATCAACAACTTTTTATATTTAAAATAATTAGGATAAATTTAAAAATTAAACTAATTTATATTGTAATAGTTATAATTAATGTGTTAAAAAATATTTATTTTTAATTATTTAATCTCCTAATTTTTAAACTTGATATATTTAATCCATTATCTTTTGGATAGAAATTGTTAAATATGATAAATTACGAAATTTTTGTTAAAAAAAATGTTAAAAATAATAAAATTAGTAAAAGAAAGGTATTCAACTAAATAATAAAATATTTTTTTTAATTCCCTATCATAATTTATTTAAAAAAAATTGTATCATGCATTTTAATAAATATAAAACTATATATTAATTAATAATATAAATTTAAATATATATCATTTATTTAATAAATATACTTTTAAATTACTAAACCTTATTTTTTTTATAAAATAATTAAGTATTAATAACACATATATTAACACTAGCTATTTGAAATAGTTACGAAGTAAGTTGAAACAACTAATTATAAAAATAATATATATAATAAAATTTGTGATGTTATTAAAGATGTTGATAGCATTTTTCATTCATTAATCATTAAAACATCTTAATATTTATTTGTAACAGTCGAAACGACCATTTTTGACAGAAGTTAATTTGCAAATTTATTATTTTTTAGTGGGAAATTTGCATTTTAATTGTGTAAAATTAGAATAATTATATATATTACTATTAGAGATAAAATAACTAAATAAATTTGTTGATTGTTATTAGTTTAATTTTATTAAAATATAAGAAATTATTAAATTTATGTGATATTGGATGATATAGTTGCGAAACAAAGAACTTTTTCGTAAAAATTACATATTTTTTTGGATTTTAATGAGTAATTTATTTAGGAGTCTGAAAATTTTTAAGGTTGTTGGGTGAAATTGGTGAAAATATTGTTCTTCGTGAGTTTCATTTTTCTCTGATGTGTGATTGATTTTTTTCAAACTAAAAAAAATGATATCACAAAAATTAATTTTATAACGAACTTTCTTGTTCTGTTCCAACAAAAGCGCGGGAGAGGCTGCTCCGTTCAGATAACTATTGCGGTTCTTCGGGTGCATCTTCTCTTCTCTGCCACTGTTATGACAAATGCCAAGTTTTTGCTTACCACGTTTCGTTCTTCTTCCATCCTCGTACTGACACGTTCTTTCTCTTCCATTACCCTACGATTTCTGTACAATTTTCCGACATAAACCATAAATAGCAAACCTAAACCACAAGTTTCTCTATATATACTCGATCAAAAATTCATTTCAGTCCGAGATAAGTAGGAAAAACATCAAAGTCGATTATGACGACTTCCCAGAACTCTAAATCCCTATACCCAGAAGCCATCCTCAGCAACCCAGAAGCCTCGTCCTCGTCCTTGTCCTCTTCTTCTTCTACTTCATCTTTATACGTTTCACTTGATTCCAGAGATTATGCAGAGAACATATTTCAAGAGGATGATTCTGTTTCCCATAACCCAATTAATTTCCAATCTTCTGAAGAAATTTTGATCAATATTCCTGGAGCTATAGTTCATCTCATCGAGAAAGACTCGAGCGTCGAGCTTGCTTGCGGCGAACTCAAAATAGTTGGTCTCAGACAAGGCAATAACATTGTTGCGGTTCTTACCCGTGTCGGTGACGATGTTCAGTGGCCGTTGGCCAAAGACGAACCAGCCGTGAAGCTCGATGAGTCCCACTATTTCTTCACTCTTCGAGTTCCGAAAAATGGGTCATTAGAAAATGATTCAAATGAAGAGAAGTCTTTCGATAATGATTTGTTGAATTATGGTTTGACAATTGCTTCGAAAGGGCAAGAAGATTTATTGAAGGAATTGGACAGGGTTTTGGAGACGTACAGTTGTTTTTCTGTGCAGAAGGTTGAAGGGTTAGGAACGTGGGAGGTATTGGATGGGTCAGTCGCGAAAGAGATCTCACCAGATGAATTGATATCGGAGGAGAAGAGGGACTTGATTAGGAAAAGCTCGGATGCGTATTGGACTACCTTGGCGCCTAATGTGGAGGAATATAGTGGACGTGTTGCGAGGCTTATTGCAGCTGGGTCAGGGCAATTGATAAGAGGGATATTGTGGTGTGGGGATGTTACTGTGGACAGGTTGAAGTGGGGACATGAATTCTTGAAGAGAATGATGAATCCTGGTACTAGTTCTGAAATCAGTCCAGAAGCTTTAGAACGTATGAAGAGGTATTGCCTTTGATAGTCCTGATTTATTTTCATTTTTTTGCCGCTTATAATCATATTTTATATTGCTTTCTTGATTTTATGAACTGGGTTGGCTAGTCTATTTTTGGTAAAGCAGTAGAGAGAAATCTTTCAATTTCTAAAAATTAGTCTAAGTTCTTCTAAAGACTTCAACTCGAATCCCATTTCTTTATAGGAAATTAAGATTTGTCCTGGCTGTTGATATGCTCAATCTTCTTTCTTTTTCCTTTTACCTAACATTTCTATAATTTGCTTCTCTAGTTCAATAGGGTATCAATTATGCTTCCCTTTATTGCAAGATTGGATAGCAGGAAGTTGGTTTACATTATTTTCTGAGGATTTCAGGATGTCTATTTTCTGTTTCCTTACTGTCCAACATTGGGTTAAGATTGCTATCTATCTGTTTGTGAACTTATCAATCATTGTTATATGCATACTCCTGTTTGCTGCTGACTTCTTTATATTTGGTAGTAATGGTAACGGGTTTAAAATTCAGGGTTAAGAAGATGACAATGATGTCAGAGAAAGTTATTTCTGGAATCCTTTCTGGGGTGGTCGAGGTATCTGATTTTTTCACAGGTTCATTAGTGAACTCTAAACCGGGCCAGAAATTCTTTAGCCTTCTACCAGGGGAAGTTGTCCTTGCATCTTTAGATGGGTTCAGTAAGTTCATCTCAAATCTGTTTCATTTTCAAGTTCAGTATATGCTAGTTGTTTATCACTTTAATTCCCTGTTTCAGTGCTGGATCTAGCATTTGTTTGAACTCAGGAGTGCACTATAAAAGCAGTCAAAAAATAGTACTATATATTTGTCGCGAGTTTTTTAGCATAAAAACTTGAAATTTAAAATTCAAGGAATGCAGTTCCACTTTGTGCAATAATTTATTCATAATTCTATAGATATTACACCTAAAAATTTATTTTTCAATAAATAAGAGGAGACACGTTGTTCCTTTGAACATCACCCCTCAAGTTGTTACTTTTAAGTTATTTCTTGCTTAAAAGCTGTTGTTTGGGAGCAACTATAGTCTTAAAATAATTGGTGACTTTGAAGATTATGCCCTTTATAAATTTAGTCGTCTTGACCCTGTAGCAAACCATTATTGGTCAATGTTTCTTGTCCTGCTTTCCGTTTAAAGCTATTAATATCTTCTATCCATAGTCTTTTCAACCATCATCTCCATTATCTAACTCCCTAGAAATAACTTTTACTAGTTTTGGAAACTCAGCAGTTAGATTGACATCCAATTATGGTGAATAATTTCTCCACTGAACAATTGATGCCAGCCTTGGATGTAACTGATTTAAATAGTGCAGAGGGTTTGGCTGGGATACTTAAAAACGGCAGGTTATATAACACAGCAATAGCACAATTTTTAGCGTATGAGGAGTAAAATAGCGAGAGAGGTGACATGGAAATTATGTAGTGAAATCAAAGAATTTTTATTTTCCTAATAAAATTTGACGCACTTGTAAAAACCATGCACTTCTGTACTCAAACGTCTGTTGATTATGTGTGCACAGGCAAGGTCTGGGATGCTGTTGAAGTTGCTGGAAGGAATGTCATGTCAACTTCTTCGGTAGTGACCACAGAACTTGTTTCACGGAGGTAAATTTCAATTTAATGGTGGACATTATGATCAATTTGTCTCTGTATCATCATTCTGTTCAAGTACATATAAAGTGATACATATCATGTTGAATATTGGCTCTAAAAGTAACAAATTAGTGGCCTAATTTGTGGCATGATTTAAGAAAATTAGTGACATAATTTAAGGAAATTAGTGGCCTAATTTAAGGCTTAAATTATGACACAATTTAGGGAAAGGGAGCCTTGTTTCATCTATAAATAGGGAAGAGTTCATGCATTGAAGAACAAGGCAAAAATCAGAAAAATCAAAGAGAACATAAGCAAACTCAAAGAGAGAAAATACTTGTGAGTTTAAGAGTTTTCTATGAGTTTTGGGAAACACTTGAGAGATATTATTAGTGAGGAAATCTGTATATTTCCTACTCAGTTCAAATAATATCTACTGCCTCCCGTGGACCTAGGCGAATTGCCGAACCACGTAAATTCTGTGTGTTCATTTTATCGCTTTGATATATTCATATACCGTTATTTATTGCTTCCGCCCACAACAAATTGGTATCAGAGCCAAATATAGCAGTATTATATATCAAATCGAAGCTCTCGACGAGACGAACACAATGGTGAAAGAATCGCTCAAATCGAAAGTCAGAATCGCCGCCAGAAGCTGCCAGCACTGAGTCAACTCACCAAGTTGGACCGAGTCAACTCAGTCACTAGTGATATTTGGACCGAGTTGGTCCGTTTTTCATCCGTTTTCAGCTGAGTTGGATCTATTTCTAGCTAATTGGACCATTCCGGATTCAAGTGTGGACTCCGTTTTTTCAAATAAGGTATAAAATTTGGAAAAATACTGTTTTAAGTTGTAAGTGCAAAATTTCTGTTATCTGTTTGTACTTATGGCTGATAAAAGAGAGATCGAAGAAGGTGAACAAACTGATCTTAGAATTTCTGTCAAACCAAGTTGTTCTACTCGAAGAACTATGTTGTCCAACGCAAAGTTCGAGGTGGAGAAATTCGACGGCACCAATAACTTTGGCATGTGGCAATATGAAGTATTAGATCTATTGTTTCGAGAAGGATCTAATATAGCCTTGGAGACCAGACCAGGAGATTATTCAAATGAAGATTGGAATTATGTCAACCGACAAGCTTGTGGCACAATTCGACTGTGCTTAGGAAAAAATCAGAAATACTTTGTCATGAAAGAGAATGTGGCTGCAGTTCTCTGGAAGAAACTAGAGGACAAGTACATGACGAAAAGTATTGAGAACAGACTCTACTTGAAGAAGAAATTTTTCCGTTTCCAGTACAAGAAAGGTACCCCTATGATTGAGCACTTAGATAATTTCAATAAAATTTTGGCCGATCTACAAAATTTAGATGTTGAAATTATCGATGAAGATAAAGCTTTGTTGTTGCTGAATTCATTACCTGAGAGCTATGAGCATTTAACCACAATCCTGTTATATGGAAAAGATGAGGTTAAGTTCGTAGATGTTTCAAATGCTTTGGTAAATAACGAGTACCGAAAGAAGGATCAACATGATCATAGAGACTCAATATCAGAAGCATTGCAGCCAGAGGTAGGACGAACAACAAAAAATCTGGCGGATCAAATAATAGGGGACGATCCAGATCAAAATCCAGAGGAGAGTCATCCAGAAGACGTCCTGCAAAGGATGAGTGTGCCTATTGTCACCAAAAAGGACACTGAAAGAAAGATTGTCCAAACAAGGACAAGTCAAATGCAAATGTTGCACAGAAGGCCGATGAAGATAAAGAATCAGCCTTTTCAGTTTCATCATCAAAAACCTACTCAGATAAGTGGATCCTTGATTCTGGATGTTCTTATCATATGTGTCCAAACAGACATTGGTTTTCAAGTTTTGAAGAGCTCGATGGAGGAGTTGTGCTTATGGGCAACGACAATACCTGTCAGACAAAAGGGATCGGAACAGTACGACTAAAGATGCACGATGGTACAATCAGACGACTTACAAATGTAAGGTATATTCCTGACCTAAAGAAAAATCTTATTTCTTTAGGTGTTCTAGATTCTGATGGTTACAAGGTAACATTGGAAAATGGAGTCTTGAAAGTTTTACGAGGTGCATTTGTAGCGATGAAGGGTACTCGGAAGGCGAACTTGTATTTCCTAGATGGGAGTACAGTTACAGGAAGAGCAGCTATCTCAAGTAGTTCTGAAGAAAAGACAAATGATTTTTCTCGTCATGTGGCATGCATGCGCTAGTGGCATGCTCGGTGAAAAGGCTTTACAAGGCTTAATGAAGCAAGGTCTTTTGAAAGGTGCCAAGACCGGAAAGTTTGATTTCTCGCGAGCATTGTGTAATGGGAAAACAAACAAGAGTCAAGTTCGGTGACCGCCATTCATCGTACTAAAGGATCTCTTGATTATATTCACACGGATGTCTGGGGACCTTCAAAGAATGCTTCACTTGGAGGTAAACGCTGGTTTGTGACTTTTATTGATGATTTCTCTAGATATGTCTGGATATACACTATGAGTCACAAAGATGAAGTTCTTGATATCTTTCTTAAATGGTAGAAAATGATCGAGACTCGCATGCACAGAAAATTAAAAGGCTCAGATCCGATAATGGTGGCGAGTATAAATCAGATCCCTTCTTTAAAGTTTCTCAAGATGAAGCGGATAATCGGACATTTTTCTCGTTCCTCGTACACCACAAAACAGTAACGAAGTTGTAGAACGAATGAATCGAACTTTGGTTGAGAAAGTTCGATGTATGCTATCTCAATCCAAATTGAAGCAAGGCATTTTGGGGTGAGGCTTTGTCATATGCAACTCATATAGTCAATGTACTTCTTGCATCGCATTAGATGGAAAAACTCCTAAAGAGGTACGGTCTGGACAACCTCAAGCTGCGATTATGATTCATTGCGAATATTTGGATGTCCAAAGATATTTTCATGTTAGTGAATCCAAACTGGATCCTGAGCAAAGAAAGCCGTTTTCTTGGGCTTTAAGGAAGGAGTTAAAGGATTTCGACTTTGGTGTGATGAATCCAAGAAGATCGTCTTAAGCCGAGATGTTACATTCGACGAGTCTGTTATGCTGAGACAGACAAATTCAGAGAAAGAGAATGAAAGTCCAAATACTCTTTCTAAGGTGATGTTGGAGACTCCGGAAGATCTAGAAAAGATTGCACCGATTACCGATCGTGGTGAAGATGAAATTGATGATCAAGAAGAAATCTCAGTTGAGGTGGAGGTTCTCTCACCATCACCACCAATCAATCAACAACCAGAATCTATTGCCACTACTCGACCGAGAAGGGAGATTAGAAAGCCTACCAGATACACAGACATGGTAGCATTCGCACTTCCAGTAATTGATGATGATGTCCCATGCACTTACAGAGAAGCCGTGCAGAGAGTTGATAGTATGAAGTGAAAGATGGCAATGAATGAAGAGATGAAGTCTCTACACCAGAATCAAACTTGGGAGTTGGTTCAACTTCCCAAAGGAAAGAAAACTATTGGTTGCAAATGGGTCTATGCCAAGAAGGAAGGTGTTCCTGGTAAAGACAACATCAGATACAAAGCCAGACTAGTAGCAAAAGGCTATGCTCAGAAAGAAGGAATAGACTACAATGAGGTATTCTCACCTGTTGTTAAACATTCATCTATTCGGATACTATTGACTTTGGTAGCACAGTTTGATCTCGACTTAGCTCAACCCGATGTCAAAACAAATTTTTCTCCATGGTACTTTGAACGAAGAAATCTACATGTCTCAACCGGATGGCTTCAAAATTCCAAGACGAGAGAATTGGGCTTGCAAGTTGAGTAAGTCAATTTATGGTTTGAAGCAATCACCACGACAATGCTACAAGCGCTTTGATAGCTTCATTAGAGAGCAGAAGTACACACGCAGTCAGTTTGATCATTGTGTATACTTTCGGAAACTCCAAGACGGTACCTTCATTTATTTGCTCTTATATGTTGATGATATGTTGATTGCATCTAAGAGCAAGGTGGAGATCGACAGATTGAAGGCTCTGTTGAGTTCAGAATTTGAAATGAAAGATCTTGGAGAAACTAAGAAAATTCTTGGGATGGAAATCACAAGAGATAGAGTTGCAAGCACAATCTATCTAACACAGACTCAGTATCTGAAGAAAATACTACAAAGGTTTGACATTGATGAAAAAACCAAACCAATAAGTACACCGCTTGCTCCTTACTTTCAGTTGAGTGCATTGATGTCACCTAGTACCACCGATGAGAAGAAGCAAATGGAACGTGTTCCATATGCAAATGCTGTTGGTGCCTTGATGTGTGCAATGGTTTGCACCAGACCTGATATTTCTCACGCTGTTAGTATGGTGAGTCGGTACATGCATAATCCCGGTAAAGGATACTGGCAAGCAGTGAAGTGGATTCTATGGTACATCTATGGTACTATGGATATTGGTTTGAAGTTTGAAAGAGACAAGATTGAAGGCAAACACCTAGTTGGATATGTGGATTCTGACTATGCTGGAGATCTGAATAAGCGTCGATCTACAACTGGTTATGTGTTCACAATGGCAGGAGGACCAGTTTGTTGGAGATCAACATTGCGATCCAATCAGTAGCTTTGTCTACTACAGGCAGAGTATACGGGCTATGTATATGTGCATTCAAAGAAGCTATATGGCTTCTCGGGTTGACTAAGGATTTGGGTATTGTTCAGAAGAACGTGGAGGTTTTCTACGACAGCCAGAGTGCCATTTGTTTGGCAAAGAACCAAGTTCATCATGGTCGCACCAAGCACATCGATGTTCGATTTCATTTTGTTCGAGAAATCGTCGATAAAGGGAATGTTGTACTCCAGAAAGTCGGAACTGCAGATAACCCTGCAGATATGCTTACAAAGGTGGTTACAGGGATCAAGTTTCAACACTGCTTGAACTTGATCAACATCTCTCGAGCTTAGAGCGCCTAGGGCGCATTTGGAGGCAGCGCTATGAACTTTTTTGCCAAGGTGGAGATTGTTGAATATTGGCTCTAAAAGTAACAAATTAGTGGCATAATTTAGGGAAATTAGTGGCCTAATTTGTGACATGATTTAAGGAAATTAGTGGCCTAATTTAAGGCTTAAATTATGGCACAATTTAGGGAAAGGGAGTCTTGCTTCATCTATAAATAGGGAAGAGTTCATACATTGAAGAACGAGGCAAAAATCAGAAAAATCAAAGAGAGCATAAGCAAACTCAAAGAGAGAAAATACTTGTGAGTTTGAGAGTTTTCTATAAGTTTGGGAAAACACTTGAGAGATATTATTAGTGAGGAAATCTGTATCTGTATTCTGTATATTTCCTACTCAGTTCAAATAATATCTGTTGCTTCCCGTGGACCTAGGCAAATTGCCGAACCACGTAAATTCTGTGTGTTCATTTTATCGCTTTGATATATTCATATACCGCTATTTATTGCTTCCGCCCACAACATATCATTCTCTGGTTAAGTACTTGGCCTTAAACTCAAGGTGTTGCTCTGATAAACTGCAATCTCAATTTGACACTTCCTTCAAGAAGACAGTTTCTTACGGTGAAAATTCTTTTTATGTGATTGCAGGTATGGAGAACAAGCAGCAGAAGTAACAAACGAAGGGCTTGATGCAGCAGGACATGCATTTGGGACTGCTTGGGCTGTGTTCAAAATAAGAAAGGCACTGAATCCAAAGAGTGTGCTTAAACCTACAGCTCTTGCTAAAGCTACTGCTCAAACAGATGATGCTGCAGAATCGGTGGCTAAAAGCAAGTAACGGTCATAGCAGCAATTTTTCTCTACTTGTGACCTATGAGTGAAAAGCAATTTGTCTATGTCATTCATAAGAAGACTATTTATTTGGGTTCTTTCTGATTTGCAATTAACTTTTAGTTTTTAGATAATGGAAGTGCTTTTGTTGAAAATTATATTGAGCTTGGTCGTATATATAGCATATCTTGGCAGCAGTTCTTCTGGCTTCTGTTGTTAACTACATTTTTGGGAGCAAAAGAGAGATCTTCATGCTTACTAAATTTTGATTCTCTTACAAATAAGAAAAGTAGTCAAAACCCTAATGTTTTCCCAAATGAACTTCAAAGAGAAAGAATGGGAAGAGAAAATATTTGACAGAGAAGTTGATTTAATTCTCAAATTTTTCACACACAGTACAATATTAGAGCTTATTCTGTATTATAACTCCATGTGATTTGCTACTCTCTAGCCCTTACAGTGGTATTATTGAACCAATTCTTGTATTGATATCACATTGTCAAAGTACAATAAATTGGTTTCTTTCAGTAGCTAGTTTTAAAGGGCTTATATGTCTTTAAATCAAGAACTACTCCAGCTGTTGAGCCAACAGCAGCAGCTATAGAAACAACAAGACAAGTAATACTAAGCAATTGAAGTCCAAGCCATCTGCTAGTCCAGCGCCCAATCTTCTTCTGGGAAATGTACATCTCAATTGGAAAGTAGATTGTCAAAGGCCAGAAGCCAAAGGCTCCTAGTAATCCAACAATATCATTGAAGAAAGGCAAGAGCATAGCAGTTAGTGTTGTCATCAACACAAATACTGTTCTCCAAACTAAGCGAAACAAGTTAAGTTGGTACACGCCACAAAAGGGTATTGGTATGTCATACTCTGCTGTTACAAAATCACTCTTTGGCCACTTTTGTGCACTCCATTTTTCCACAAACGCAAATAGTGGCTGGCAAAATACCTGCAGTTCACAATATTTTTCTCTTACACTGGTGGGTTAAATGTTTCGTAAAAGAAAACTCGAAAATAAATAGGCATTTCAAAACCATCTGCTCGGGACAGTGTACCTGATATGCACCAACAAGGTGGATAACAATTGCAACATTGGCTATGTCAAGAAGCCAGTATGGGTTGTAGAATCCAAAGCCGGTGAGAAGATTTCCTGGGGCATCATCACCAAAGGCTGCATATCCAAAACATCCACAAAGCAAATAGAACACTGTGGTAACAACTATACTCAATAAGGTTGCCTTCTTCATTGTCTTATATTCTGCAGGAGGAGATTTTATTGTATCCTGCAGAAAAAGCATCTTAGTACATCTTCACTTTCAGGTGCTTTTTTGCTGTTGGGGTTTGAGGGTTTTTATAGTCGAATACCTGAATTTCAATGAGAACTAAAGAAAAGGAATAGGCAAAGGCCATAGCTCCAAGAGCCTGCAAACTCCTCCACATCTTTTGTGCTTCAGTTACTGTTCCAGCTTTAGTTACTGTCCCTATGCTAATACCTAAGAGGCTTCCTTTAAAACTTCCATTTCCTGCAAAAGTAAGAATGCACAATTGTCTGTTTTTCAAATGATACTTTGATTTAAACTCCAATAACAAGACAGAATCCAAATCCTGTTTAATCTATCCAACAAAGATTCAAAATATTCTATTTACCTGCAACTTTGCCTATGCCAAGACCAAGACCAGCTCCTGAATATGTGAAGGACATGATAGCTGCAACAATGGAGAGCCACCATACTTGACTGAAATCTGGAATCTGAGAAAATATTATCTCTGAAATTCCGAAGGTTATCATGTACCCATTGCTTGACATGTGACATGGATCTTTTCCTCCACTTTTATGGAAACAATTTGATCTCTTTATTGCCCTACATATAATAATTCACATAATAAACCTTCATAGTAAAATTTCCTAAACCAAAGCTCCAGAGTGATTAAGTTCAACACTAAGATTAGTACTACTACTCACATCATGCTGACTGATGCAGCTATTGTGTAGCCAATTGCAACACCAAACATATTCAAGTACTGAATCAAACCACATAGAATTACCTTTTTTCCTCCTGCATATATTACTTGAATAAGAAATAAATTGAAAAAGAGACAGAATACATTGGAGACAATCAATTGAATTACCCAAGATGGATTTGACCGCATCCGTGTATGTGTAATTTCGATGTCCAGTAACAGGGTCACCCGTTCTATAACATTGGGCCAAGAGATTGGAACTGTAGAGATTGGCAAAGGCAAAAAGGATCAACACAATTGGTCCTGCAACCCAACCAAGCTGTGCTATTGCCCATGCCAATGAAAGCACTCCTGATCCTATTACTGCTGTAATTATGTGTGATGCTGCTGTCCAAAATGTTCCTACACAAACAATTTTTTTATTTGTTGTAATATTAATTCTACTATTTATTCTGCAATTAAGTAAAATGAAGACATCTAAGTCAAGTAAATAATGATGATACAGAGAGTCCTTTTGTCATGTAAAAGTGCTTCGGAACCAACAATATTTGCCCTGTTTTTGGAACTATGCTTACTCATACTAAGTAAACAATGATATTAACCATAAATAATTTTCAATTTTAATTTTTAAAATTTATAAATTTTGAAATTTGGTACGTTAAATAACTCGTTTTTAATTTATATTTTTAAAATTTTGAAATTTAGTTTTAAAATCTTATGTTATATTTTTTTATTTCTTAGCGTTAAAAATAAATAAGTCAATTATACTAAATTAAAGAGTAAACATTTAATAGAAGTATATCAAAAATAAATTTAAAATTTAAATTTATAATAATAATTAATTTATCAAATAAATAATACCTGATTTTTAAAATTTAAACTAAAATTAATTATCCTATTACTTTTATTTTTTTCTCAACGAATTGAAAATAAAGAATTAGAAATTAAGAATGTACATGGTTATCAAAGATGATTTAACTAAACAATCAAGTTTTCACAGTCCATACCAGTTCTCTTTAAGCGACCGTCATCATCAAAGCATTTGGAATAATTGGACTGAGGGTTTATAGCTCCATCTTCAACATGGGCTTTAGGTTGGGCTTCCACTTGTAAATAGTGTCTAATATCATCCCTATCTTCCACCTGAAATCAACATATAGATTAAACATGCATATATACATAGCCTACAAGAAGTATATTATATTATATGGTCCATAACGAAATTCATAAATATTGAAGAGAGGTTGAGATGTATCCTACAACTCCATGGTGGATTCTGCTTGGTAGAGTTCGACTCCTTGCCAACATTAGTTTTGAACTAGCAAGACTTTTATTTGACATCTTCAGATTCTTACAAGAGAATGAGAGAAATTAAGTTTTCAGAGTGAAGAATTTGATACTACTACACACTATATGGACTAGGATTTTATATACAGAGTGAAGAAAGTTTCATGTTTCATGTTTCATGCCACTGACTTTCAATAGTTGTTGACTCTAAAGTTTGGATGAAAGTCCAAATAATTGTATAGTATAAAAAGTTATTAGTTTGAGATTGAATTGTGTTAGACCCTCCTCCACTCAAACAAAAGATAGAGTGAGATGACAAAAAAGTAAATGTATTAGTTGAATAAAAGCACTTTTAGAAGAAGCATAGTATCTGAAAGCACTGACTGGTAAGTTCTTTTTTTTTTCACAACTCACAAATAATGGAATGCTTTTAATATCTTTCAAAAGCATAATCAATTAACATAATCTTTTAGAACTTATCCCAAGATTGTTGCATGAGATAATAATGCAATATCAATCACCAAGGTCTTGTCACTATTAATAATAGTGCATAAATGGCATCTTTGGAAAGTAGAATAACAACAAATATACACCTCTTCTTTAATTTTTTTTTTAAATTACAACAAATATTTTTGTAATAATTTTTTTAAAGGTGAGTAGTTTCAAATAATTTAAAATATTTTTTAATATTTTGATAATATTCATAGTTTTTAAAATTTTAAGAAATATTATTTATTTTTTTCAAAAAATTAAATAATTCTTGTTTTCGAAAAAAATAATTTACATGCTTATCTCTTAATTTAATTACTAAAATATCACTATAAATTATTTTTATTATTTTTATACCAAATATCTTAATAATTATCTTTAATTACTTTTAACGAAATTCTTTTAATTTAGACCACTCCTCTTAAAATCATTTCTAAAAAAAAAAAGCATTCAAAACTCCCAACTTTTAGTCGAGACATATAGACCACAACATAATCACTTATATACATGTGTGTGAATTAAATATTTAACAGTTAGTTTATTACATTTTACACGATGAAAAGATAATGTATATAGTAATTAATTTCATTATCTTTTTTGTCTTCAACTTCTCTATCACCCTAATTACATTACAAACATAATCACATATCTGTTAAAAAATGATCGAAGAATGAATGAAATCATTATTTTATTTCATTTTCTACAATTAGTAACGATGAAAAGGTAACTACATATTGATAATTATGCAAATTAGATACCTAGCTAGAAGCAGAGTAAGAATAGAGAAATGATTCCATGTTATGAATAAGAACTATTGGAGCATATTTAGTGGAGGTTATGTACTTCTTTTTTGGTACGTGGGTTGTAGGGAACAGGACACATAAGGGTTCCATGATTGAGCACCATGAATCCATTCACATCTTCTAATCAAAATTAGCATAAATGTAATATTATTTATTGATAAATTCAAAACACACATTAATTATTTAATTAAAAAATATTTATTTTATAACGTTTATAAATCTAAAGACTAAGAGTACCTTATTATTGAAATAGAATTAAAGGATGAGTAATACAGAAGTTCTTATCAATTTCATAGAAAAATCTTTTTGATTCTATTATTTTTAACTAAATTAATTTAGTTTTATAATTTTGAAACAAATAAATAAATGTGTACTTTAATTTTGAAAGTTTAAAATTATAAGATTTATGGGTATCTTTTGTGATTAAAATGTATGTTTTTTTTTTCTTGAAATTATCAAATTAAAACTACATCTGTGCCAAATATCATATTAGTTATTATATCATAGAATGAACACTTTTTTCTTCAAAGGATAGACATTTATTAATGGGAGACAAGCCGTTTTGATTATGAAATTCACGTAGTTTAGTTTTCTAAATTTTAAAAATTGTTTTTTAAACCTTCAAGTTTTTAAAAAATATCGATAAATAATATTATTTTAATAATATTTTTATTAAAATATTATTTTTTATTATAAAGTAATTAAAATATTATAAAATTGTAGACATTAACAAAGGTAGAGTGAAATTGAGTATAAATTTATTTAAAAAAAATTAATAATAATAATAATATAACATAAAAAATTTAAAATAATAATAATAATAATAATATAACATAAAATTATTTAAATACATATTTTTATTTTTAAAAATTAAAATTAAAATAGTAATAACAACAAATATCAAATGAATAAATATATTTTCTTTTGAATTGTGAGTCGTGCAGTTGATATTTAAATACATATTTGCGTATGTGGCGTAATTTTTCAAGATGAAATAGTCTTCATACATTTCTTTTTTTATTATTTAAATTAAAGCAACTATTACCTAGATTTTATGATATTTTACATAAAATTCCAATTAACATTGCTGCATAAGATATACCTTCCCAATAGCTATTGCTCAACGTGAAACATGGAGAGAAGACATTTCAAGAAACAAGAAACTTGTGTATTGGAAAGGACTCCTATTTACTCCATGGGTGGGGCTATTTTTCCTTTTTAAGGATTAAATTCTTATTTTTTATTAAATAAATAAAATATTATACAGTTAAAATTTAAATCTAAATTTATGGTGATAGAATAAAGATTTATAGTATTTAGACTACAAGATATTCTCATGAGTTATTTATTAAGGGATCAAAGTAACTCATGTAGGTTTAAAAAATACAAATAATAATTATATGTAATTATAAATAGACAGAGAAATGAAAATGTGTTCAGAGCCTATGTTTAATTTATAATTCCCAGAGCCTATGTTTGGATTTTTCATCAGAATCCATGACACCTAAAAAAGCCTTAATAATCATTTTGATTGATAAGGGTGGATATTTGGTAAGATTTATATATCATCCGAAGTTGTTGAAACGTAGAATAGCCTTTCAATATTTTCTCGTTTAAATCTTATTAGGAATTAATATTTTAATAATATATAAATGAAATCGTAGTTATCCGAAAAAATAACGATTTTTTTTCAAATACACCTGTAACAAAAAAAATATAAAACAAAAATAATTATTATAATAGTGAAACTATGGTTAACTAAAATTGAATATATATTAATATTATTACTTTATATACATATAAATAAAAATATAATTTTAATAATAAAACACACAATATTTTATATATTTAAATTACATTTTATTTATTCTTACTTTATATTTTTTTATTTTTCTTAAAAATATGTGATAAATAGTTAAAAATAAAAATTAATGTCAATATTTTAAATAATTTAATAAAATAAGAATTAAATTAATAATTAATTTTTTAAAATTAAATATACTTTTAAATAAATATTAAAAAAATAAAAAAACGTGATTAAATCGTAAATAAATTACAACCGACTTATAATCAATAGTAATTAATCGAACGTATCTAAAACTGGTATAAAATAATTATGATTATTAACATAACCGTCTACATCGTCTCTTTATCCATTCATATATCTTATCTCATCAATTTAAAGTTGATTTTAATAAACTCGTGATTATTATAAATAAGTATGATTATTAAAGATAACCATGTTTCATTTTTATTATTGTTTTTATAATTTTATTTATCATTTAGAAAATAGGTTATCTTGTTATAATTCCTCCATTAACATTCAAATAAAAAAAACTTATAAAATTTCTAAATTATACTATAAATTAATAAAATATTTTATACTATGTAGCACCTCCATGCTTAACTGAATGCAGCTCGAAAGAGCGTTATCATTATATTAATATGAAATAATAAGTTTGGTAGTCGATTCAATTTTGCCGAGAGATGTGATGTCTCCTTAAGTGTATTTTGAGTCGAAACTTACACATGTAATTATATAAAAGATAAATATTTTAATAATAAATTAATATTACATAATTATTATTAAATAATATTAATAATCGTTACAGATTTAATATAACAGCAAGTTAATTACATATAATCTTATTTATACTTTCAAATGACACCTAATAACGTAAGCAGCTTGTACAAGGTTGAATAGATGACTTAATAGCATTCTAAGATATTGATTAAGATTTTTCAGATTGGTAATTTTTGAGTATTTATATTTAATTAAAATATTTACTTATAATCTATATTTTAAAATAATTAATTTTCTGTATAAAAATACTCTTATTTAATACAAATGTTTCTCAAAAAGTTCAATTTAAGTTATTTTTAAACAATAACAAATAAAAAAATAAGACTTTTTAAGTAAGGATAAAATGTAAATTTTACACCCTTCTTCTTCTTATTTTCCTGTCATTTTTGATTGTTTATAGAGTGGAGCACCTTTTTCTTTGTTTGTGCATGCTATTCATTCTAATGTATATAAACTTATCCAAATGTAACCTAAATCACTCATCGATGATGAACATGAAAGAAACGAAAAGAAAAACAAAAGAAGGGACAATAGGGAAGGATAAAAGATAAAGAAGGCTACACGAAGGAGGTAATGTTTGAAACCCTAATAATTTGCACAGCCATCAACTATCAAAGCGGCAACTTATTGGGAAAGAATGTTAATTGCACGTATTTATTTACATGGAATTAAGACTTTAATTCAAATAAGATGATGAAATGTACGTTTGTGTCATGGAAATTATGTATAAACAAATTTCCTTTTAGTAGTGTTATATTTTATGGTTATTGCATACATAATCAACCTGTTTCAAATTAGATGTGAAGTTGGAAACATTAAATCTTAAAGTAATTATGTAATTGATACATATTTGAACTTATATAGATATCGTTTTTGTTTCCTTTACTTGATGTATAATCAAATTAATTTGAGTAGATGAGGTTAAATAAATGATGATACGCAGATCTCCGTGCACATAACTCAATGTCAACAAAATCAAGCATTATGTTTGTACAATGAATAGAAGTATGAAATGAGCAGGTCACTTATTTTAAAATTGATTTATTGTAATGATGAGTTGAAAAAGAGTTAAATTGACAAAATACTTTTTTTCTTAATAATGTTATTATAAAAAATTATAATTAAAATATACTATGTTTTCTTATTTTATAAAACTATAATCAAAAGTGATATTTTTACTAATACTTTTAGTTTTAAACAAATTATAAACTTTTTATTTTATTTTTTAGAGGAGTAAATAAGATCATTTAATAACTACATAACTCATCTTATTTAAGATTGAATTGAAACAAACTTGATTCACATGCAATTTAAATGAGTCGAATTGAATTATAATTCTAAAATGAACTAAATAAAAATAAAATAAACCAATTCAACTCGTTTTGATGTCTCTAAATACGAATTTTTTTAAGAATTATTGAATAAACTACTTTCCTTTTTAAGTGCATGATTGCACTTAAATCCTGTCTTTAACTCATATAAGATTACAAGGTAATGAGTATTTAAATATGAATAATATTTTCATAATATTTTATAATTGTCATATATGAAATAAACAATTGATCATAGTATTAGACAAAAAGCATTAATGAGTTGAAAGTTGGGCAACAAAAACTATCCCTCAAAACGCGCTTATCAGGAAAGGGGTCACACAGACTAATAACTAACACTAGGTTGGCATCCCTGGTCGATGTGGGATTCAACACCCCACCTCACATCGGACGGGTACACAGCTCACCGCTGAGTACCAGTATGCGTGAGAAGACTCGTCAGATCTAGGGACCTACTTTGATACCAAGTTGAAAGCTGGGCAATTAAAGCTTTTCCTCAAAACGCACTTATCAAGAAATGGGCCACTCAGACTAATAATCAGCACTAAGTTAACATCCCTGGTCAATGTAGGACTCAACATAACGATGATTCTCTAATACTTTGTTTCCTTGTATATATTTCAAAGCTATATTACTTACCATTTTATTTTCTATTACACAAAACATGTAAGAATAAAAAACTAATTTTATCAAGGAAAAGAGTAGGGTAGGTTCGGAGAAACCAATTCAAAAAGTGTAGCATGAGTATCCTAAACCGACCGAGATTGAGTTGAAACTTTAATGTTTTGAATTAGGTTTGGGCTTAATGATTGGGCCTCAAAGCATACATATTTTGACACTCTAACGTAACAATAAACCCTATTATGAATTATCTTTTAACTTGTACATTATAAGGCCCAGAATTAGACATTGAAATGATATGAATTTATTTTAAGTATTGAGAATGAAGTTCTCCATTGTTTACGGCCCCTATTTCTTCATTTTCTTCCCCCTTTTTTTTCCCCATTTCTTCTTTAAATTAAATTCTTCATCTCTTAAAGCTTCATACATAATGTTGGGCTTATATTAGGCCCAAAACAAAACAATAGATGTTTCTCATGTATTGTTACCGCATTACCGGCATGGTTTGAAAATTGGGGAGAGCAGCCAATTTCTGCACTTAAGTACATAACCATGCAGTTTTTTGCAATTGTTTAGTTTCAACTTTTTTTATTTGACTAACATATAATAATAATAATAATAATCAATTTTTTTAATTATTTGATTTACTTTTTTAATTTTTCTTTACTGAATTATATTAATTAAACGCAATAAAAATATAGTGGGTCACTCTTCTCTCTTAATCTTTTGCTTAGTCATAACTCATAACTAACATTATGTTAGCTATATGAAAGTCCAAACAATATAATTTCAAAGCCTTAAAATTATATCAATGATTTTAATTATTTTTACTATGTGACGGAAGAATTAAGCTTGGTGTTGAAATGATCTAATTTTGTCTCTATTATGTTCCCTTTAATAGTTTTCAGATATTGTTTTTTTATTTGATTTTCTTCTAATTAATATAATATAGGTCGATTAAAAGAATTGCTACTATAGCCAAGTAATTGATTTATTAGGTACGAAACATATCTATTTCATTTTGTTGTTTTCTATATCAATATTTTATTGTGGTAAATAATAATATCATAAAATAAAATAAATATGTATATTATCCATATTTTTTGTGCTTGACATGTCATGTAGAAATTGACTAAATCATAATCGAAATTTTAGTTATCTCTCTTATCTTAAATTGGCAAACGATGGTGGATGGCATAGATTTGGTAGCAGAAATAAATATGTACCTATCACTACCACCAACTTCTTCAACCAGCTCTACTTTTCACACGCACAACACACTCTATACCAATGGACCATTGGATGAAACTTTGAAAAAAAAAATTATATATATAATATATAATATGTTTTATGTTTTTGTTAATATCAACCGTTAATATTATCTCAACTTTTTTTATTATTAAAATAAAGAATTAAAATGAACCTAATACATCTGATTTCACTGTCTTCACTCTTTCATTTAAAGCGTTATTTGTGTTTCTTATATATTCTTTAGAAAATTAAAAATAATCAAAAACTTGGAATATAATTAAGAGTTGCAGTTTGGGTTTGATACGATCGAGTTTTTTAATTCTTATTTTATGAAAGAGGTTATAGTGCTCTTGTTCTAAGAGTAAGAGGAGGGAAAAAAACACACTGGTTAAAATAATTTCAATTGCACAAGCTTGCTTAATTACTCCCAACGAACAAGTACAACTCACTACAAAGTAAAATAATTATTAAAAAGATAGAAAGAAAGAAAGAAAGCAAACTAAAAATTAAGAAAAATGATTTTTAATAAATAATATTTAATATAATTCAAATAAATTTTACCCTTAAATAAGGATGGAATAACTTAATATAGGTATCAATTTTATATATAAAATGTAATTAATTTGTTATTATAAGATATTCTTACAATTTTATTAATCTCCAATATTAAATTTAATATAATTTTAGTGCATTTAATTTATATATTATTACTCTGAAATTAAATTAAGAACAAAAAAATACATAATGAAAAAGACGGTATGGATACATACGGCGCAGAGTGGTAAGGGATTAAATCACCATCAATCAATCAATCAATCAAATATCAACAAGGCTGTCCCATTTAAAGCCACTTGAAACTCCTATATATCATTTCCAATCTCATCCACATACATACTCTCTCCATACTGCCTGCATTTTTTTTTCTTTTTTCGGTAGTAAGCCTTCATTTTTGTTTTGCCGTCCCTGAGTATCATTTAAACATCTATAATTTTAATAGTATTAAGTTTGATTCAAATAAAACTTTCCTTATCTAGTACAATAATTATAAAATTAAATTATTTAAATTAAATAATTAATATAAATAATATTTATTTATTTATATATATAATATACATATTTATAAATTTAATTATTAACATATATATTTTATTGGGATTCACATTGGATTATTTCTTTCTTCCCTCTTAAACTCTAATGCTTTGTATTAAAAAAATAACGTTTATTATTTATTGAATATTTTTTTTTAATTTTCTTTAAACATTAGTTACTTATATATTTTTAATATAATTACCTCAAAAATAATGAATTATTTATTAAGTAATTTGTGTGTTTTCACTCATTATTGAACGATTATATACAACTTATCGAATTTTCTTAATTCATTTCATAATATTCTCATGTTTCATTCGATCTCTAATTTTATCACCATTATTATTTAAATTATAAAAAAAATTTGATACCATAAGAATAATCAACACCCAATAGTCATCATAAATATGATAGATAATAAAGTATTTATATCAATAATTAATTAACCTATTTTCAAATTTACTTATTCTAAATGCTTGAACTAATTCAAGTGGTTGTATATGGCCAAAAGTAAAGCTTGTATTTATTTTTTAGATAGACATAATGAGTTGAATACAATTATTAGGTTTTTTTTCATTTTTATCATTAAAATTTCTTATTTTAACTTCTTGTTGTTAGAATGATTATTATATGTTCTTCTAAATAACACGTGAGTTGTAATTTGATATTATTCAGTGTATTTAATGGTTGTTGTTTGATGTGAGACCAAATACTCCACTTGATGATCTACATCCCCTTACTGGAGGAAGGTTCATAACAACTCATAAGAAATGACCTACATCACTCTGCTCAGAAAGGTTCAAAACAACTCGTAAGAAACGACTTACATCACCATTCTTAGAAAGGTTCACAACACGTCGTTAAAGATGACCTTACATCATCCTGGTGGAAGAAGCTTTACAACACCTCATTGGTGGGAGGCCTTTCCTATCGTATTAAGAATTAGACCATCTTAGCTTACTTATATGTAAGATATGTTCTAACATATAATAAGTTTGTTCCATAGAGCAATTGATCACTTTTAATAGGTTTTTGTCCCTCCAGTTAACTTGTTATACGTATAGGTAGAGATATGTTGGGGTGAACATGAGTATATGTATAAAGTAGCAAAGGCACGATGTGTAGGTGAATGAAAGAAAGGAACAATTTGAAATCAAATGATCAAACGTGCGCTTGATGTGAGTGACCTTTTGGGACATTTGGTAATGTGAAACTTGCTACTCATCTCCCTTGTTGTTGTAGGCAATATCTATCGCCATGAACTTAGAGCAAGAAACAAAGATTTTCTAAGAAACCTCCGAGTTTGTGGACCAAGGACTGTGCAGTTTAAAGGCTCGCTCTAAAGCCATAAAACAAGAGTTAAAAAAACATGCTTTTAAGTTGATTTGGGGACTCAATCAACGGGATAAGTACAAGGATGAAAGGGATAAACTGTGTAATATAGCTGAATACTGGAAGCAAAGGGCCTAGAAAAGAATGCCTGCAAGGCTCCAGTGCGTGAAAGTACTACATCACGTTCCTATTGATAAATAAAGACCAAAAACAAACTTATTTGTGAGCTAACTGACTTTGTAATTGTCTTGGTTTGGATGTAACTTCATGTAAACAATAAAATAAGATGTCAATAAATCGTGCCCATTTTTTTAATAATATAAAGGGAAGGCCCTCCTTATGGTGGACTTAAGAACCTTTTTTAAGACGTGCGACACATCTTTTATCCAGTATCTTAAGTATGGGGTCCATTTAGCCATCTCATTACGTACTTAGAGATTATCGCCTTAATTTTTCACAAGACAGGAGACATGTAAGTGTGAAATTGAATCATACCCCTACATTCCCAAAGAGACCAGGATTTGTTTTGGTGAATTTAAGACCCTTTCTTAGGACGAGTGACACGCCTCTTATCCCGCATCCCAAGTAAGAGGTCCATTTTTTCACCTCATTTCAGACTTTAGAATTATCATGTTAATTTTTCTTCATATAAGAGACATGTAAGGGGGAAATTAAATCTTATCCCGACATATGCTTCCTAAAAAGGGGGTTTACTTTGGTGATCTCAAGACTCTTTCTTAACATGGGTGACACGTCTCTTATCCCATATCCCAAGTAGAGGGGTCCATTTAGCCATCTCATTCCGTACTTAGGGGTTATTGCGCTAATTTTTAACGAGACCGGAGACATATAAAGGTGAAATTAAATCCTACCCTCATATGCACTTTCCAAAGATGGGGTTCACTTTGGTTAACCTGAAAACCCTTTCTTAAGATAGGAGACACGTCTTTTATCTCGCATCCCAAGTGGGTGGATCTATTTGGCCACCTTACTTCATACTTGGAGGTTATCGCATTATTTTACGTGAATTTAATACACTTAAATGATCCAAAAACAAACTTTATCGCCAATCATTAAATTGTAAGTGGAGTTTCATACATGATATTCTTTAAATGTTTCTCATTCTAGCCTAGTTTCTTTCTGACATTATTGTTTTCTATCCAATAAGACCCTCTTGGAGTTCTATCATATACTTGGTATGAACCTTCTCACATTACATTGTGTCAAACTTTACATAAGCAACTTCAACTTTACTCCCTAAGTTAAGGTTTCAAATGCTAATTATAAACTAACAAGATTTACTTTACTCACTAAGTTAAGGTTTCAAATGCTAATTATAAACTAACAAGATTTACTTTACTCCATAAGTTAAGGTTTCAAATGCTAATTATAAACTAACAAGATTTAAGGTCACACAATAAATACCAATTATTTGAAAAGATTATAATGTTGTAAGGTTTTTAGAGAAAAATTTAGAATGTAGATAATGATTAGAGTCTTTATTCATCTCACAAGGGAGTACGTATAGCACCTAAAAAATAGGTGTCAAAGTCACATTGTCACATGCTCTGTTTAAAATGTCAGAATACTTATATATAACAGTTTTACATAGAATCAAGTAGTTATACTTAGTTCGTATAAGACACCCATCATAAGAACATCGAGTTTTTAGAAAAATTACACATAGATCGTTCAATTCCAATGTCTATAATTGATCGAGTACTATTTGTTTTAAATCATGAGATCATGTTATATAGGTAGTTAGTTGTAAGGTGCATCTAAAGCCTTATATTTGAAATGTTCAATTAATCATACAACAAATTATTTAATATCTTATATACAAATTAGGTGAGACAGGTAGTTAGAATAATATATATAATAATCATCTTAAATTTATATCTTTAATTTGTTATTTGTTATCCGTGTGCATCATGTTATCTATAAAAACAATCTTGTATCCATCTTGAAGGGGAGATCTGAGTATACATTACTAATACCCTACTATACGGACTATTCTCTGAATAATTGTAATTAAAATAGGGGATTAAATGATATTGATCGAAACTGTATACATTTTACATTCTTTGTTCTTTTAGTTTATTATTATTATCATTATTTGGATCATGCTTGTCGCTTCAACTAATCTTTGAATATAAACCCGAATTCACAACCTTAACAGTTGAAAAGTGTAGTTGACATTAAAAAAAAAAAAAATTGTAGTTAAAGTAGATGCTATTTTAAAAAAAAATTATAATTTTTTTCAAATGTGTCAATTTATAATTGTTGTTCAGTAATATAGTTAATTATATAGTGGTATAGCTTTATATATATATTAATTAAGTTCCCATATTTTACACTTATTATTTTATATTCATATCATTTATTATAAATAATTTTTTTAATTATGAATCATATAAATATATATTATAAAATAAAATAAAAATATATATTTTTAATATAAGTATCTAATTTTAATAAAATATTTATGATAATATAAGTACAACAATTAAGATTAGTAACCTTATATTAAAAAATTATGATATTTGAATATATAATTTTTAATATTAATAATTTATTATTTAATTGATAGAAAGTAAGATGTTAAAAGATAATTATTTATGTTACTAAATAAAATTATATAAAAAAAAATGAATAATAATAAACTTGATAAGTTTTAATAATTTTAATATTAATAAATTATTATATAATTTATAAATATTAAAAGAATTTATTAAAAAATAATAATTATATGTAATTTAATGTAGATAATTTTAATAAAAAATTATAATTATTAATTAGTTGATAAAAATAAAAGTTTTAAATAAATTATAAAATAATAAGCATGATTTTAAATGTTAATAAATTTATATAAATAAATAATTTACACTTTATGTATATCTTAATCAAAATTGCAATCAAGTGCCCTCATACAAAAGAATTACAAATATTTAAAGAAAAAATTTATTTAATGATTGCGTTATTTTAGTTTTTCGATGCTGACCCGGATAACAGATAAGAGTAAGATTGTATTTGTGCTGTAGGCCGTGTCGCCGTGAAATGGGGTGTTGGTTGTGGGGTCTACTTGGGATACCAATACCATCATTGTCAGGAGAAACTTTTATATGCATCGAATTTTATAGATGAGAAAAAAAATCTTTAAATTATTATTTATATATAAAAAAAATATATTTTTATAATTAATATCAATTTTTCCATCGTCAGATGTCTAATCTAAGGAATCTCTTCCAAATAAGTGGGACCCTTCGTTCAAGCAGATCACATGAGCTTACGTTGGATTGTGGACGACTTCTTCCAACTACCACACCCCAAAAAGAAAGGAGTTGGTGGCGTGTGGGACATACTTTCTTTAAACTCGTCTGATCTGTCTCTCCTTCATCCAGATTTTAGATCATCTTCCTGTCTCGTTCTCTTATTTTCTTGTGATTTTATTTTACAGCTTATAAAATTTTACTCTCTCTAATCCGCCACATATATATATATATATATATATATACATAAAATAATAATAATAATAATCCACAACATAAATTTAAATATTATTCCGTTAAAATACGTTTCTATTAGAAAATAACTTTCTTTATGAAACTTAATTGATGTTTTCTTATTTGATAGTTATGAAATTAATTTGAATTTCAAATTATTTAAAGAAATAAATAATATATTTATTTAGAAAAATTAAATAAACATTAATTAGTAAATATGTTATCGAGAGCATGTTTTCTTGACAATTTTATTTTAAAAAAATGGTAAGTAAAATTATAAAAAATAATAACTTAAAATTTATAATATTAAAAATAATATCTTTTAATTATAAAAATTTTAACATTAAATGTATTTAAATTATGATATTTTAATTTAAAATAAAATAATATTTTAGATCTTTTAATAATAAAAATATAACATTATTTATTTTTAATTATTTTTTTGAATAATAAATTTGTACCTAAATACCTGGTTAATTAATACAATATTTAAGCATTTAACCTTCTTTTGTATTAAGTGCTTAGCATTTTAATGATTTTCACATAAATAACTTATTGCAATGAAAATGAAAAAATTCAACAAATAAAGTTTATTTGGAACAATAGCTATATGTGCCGTTCTCTAAAATTATGGAACCAAGTTGACTAATTAATTATAAAAAAAAATTAGGAGAATAATTAATATAATCACGTCCTTTTAAGTAAAGCTATAAATAGAGAAGGAAACTTCAAAATGGACCCACCAAATAAGGATATGCATGTGATGTTGGTAGATGTTGAACTCAATTTTTAACAAATTCTTGTGGAACAATAATTAGACTATCGATGTACCGAGAGAAAAGCGAGCATTAAAAATCTAACAATAATTCACATTAAAAAAAAAAATAGCACTGCTACCAAATTTTCTTTTGATAGTAAAAGAAAGTGTATAAAAATATCTCTTGGAAGCTTCTATTGTCTCTACCTAACAACTTTGAAAAAGGATAAAAAAAGAAAATTAAAAGATGAAGTTGAAAAGTGGCCTCTTTTTTAATTAAGAGTGGGAAGAGCCACTGTTAATTATTTGTTTCTTTCTTTCAGAGTTACACATATTAATCGTGGTAACATGGGTAACTTGTTATTTTATAAATATGTTGTTTGTATGATTATTTGTTTCATACAGGTCAGGTCGTGTTTGGATCAATCCGTTTTTTTTTAACTAAAATCCGAACCCGACCAAATAGTAAATTAGGTAAGATTTGATAAATGCAAAATCCAAATTAATATTTAAATGGGTTTACCCAACGATCATAATCCATTTAGTAGAAAACAACATTTTTATCTTTATACATTTGTTCCCTTTTGGTAGAAAATTACAAATATATTATTATATTTTTTTTCTTTATTATTACATAATTATATTAATTTTTAACAAAATTTAAGATACGAAATTGAGCGTTTAATCATAATTTTTATTATTTTCTCAAAATGGTTATTTACGGGATTAACTAAATAGATAATAAAAAATTCAATAATTTTATAAATAGTTTGGAGGTATTTCTCAATTTGATTTGTTTTTCAATTTTTATCTATCTGAGTCGAATCGTTTTGACTCAAATCGACCATTTTCTTTTTTTCCATATTCGATAAAATTGACAACGGTTTTAAACCCTAAATCATATCCAATTATGTTTGAGTTATGTTTTTTTTTTGTTTAAAATTGTCACAAAATAATTTATACTATAAAAAAATATTACGTGAATTTTGACAGACACATAAAATACAAATAAACATGACAATGTAAAGACTCCTTTTTTTAAAGTTGAAGTTACCATATATCCTCTTTGGCTCATGGCTATCCATATCATAAATTGCTTTTGGGGATTGAATTCATCTCTTTCTTTTTTTAAGGAAAATTCTTTTAGACAATTTTATATATCTTATTGTTTTTATATTTCTTCAAGACAACATTTAATTACTGGTGCACGCAGGCTTGATAGCATATCCAATTTTGCATTTATTAATTTATTTAAATTAAAATAATGAATAGTATTTTAATAATTACCAACAAATATTGTTGGCAAAATAGTACGAAATTGAATGGTTAGGTCTGACCACATGGCAACATAAACTAGTAATACCATTAATATATTTGTTAATTTGGTGTTGGTGGTGGATATGAGTAAATGATTCATTGACCAAAACATCTTAGGTCAAATTCAGATAAGAAAGATCATTTTTGCTAATCAAAATTCTAATAAGATAATCAAAAGAAAATAATTAAGTTTACTAATTGCTCTTTATCATAGTTTTTTTTTCCTCTTTTGGTCTTGTTAAGCAGAGGTAATATAGTCATAGAGACATCCTATTTTATATATACGTCCTTTGTGACCAGTCATACAGTAAATTAACTCATGCATTTAGATATTAGCAGCAACAACAAAAATTCATGCATTTATGAATTTGGCATGTTCATTGTATCAATGATTTAAAACTATGTATAGGTCAAAACCCCGCTTCCCTTACGGTGAAGAGGAATCAAATTACTTTCATTTCTTATACCAAGAAAAAAAAATAATTAGAAGCAACAATGTACTATTGTGACACAACATGAAATAATTTTGTTTAATTATACGGTATAATTTTATTCATAGATAAATTTTTAAAATAAAATAAAAAACTCATTCTATGTGTGGTACATTTGTTTTTTTTTTTAACTTAAAAGACATTTTTTTAAGGGATTAAAAGTGATACCATTTATAAAATGTAACTTATAAAAACCGGAATGAATAATCTTTAAGTATAATTAATCATATATTTATAGTTAATTGTTTTACCGTCGCAAATTTTGACAAGTAGAGTTAATTAAGTATCACATAGTTATTGGTTGTTAGAGCAATTGCATGCCTAGTGGAATATATGTTTGCCCTGATATAGATTGCGCTTTGTCTAATAGTAATGACCATACGCACGCAGGGGCGGAACATAGTGGGGCTATACAGGAATGTTGCTTCTATAAAAAAAAAATTACAAAAAAATCAATTATATATATTTTTAATATTGAATAAATATTTTATTTATAATAATATATTGTGTCTAATTTTTTGTGTACATATTTTAATATATTTTTCTATGTTTTAACAATGTTTAGCAAATATGTGAACACAAATGACATAAGTGAATTTGTAAGTAAAATGATTAATAGAGATATTTTTGTTAGTTTATTTGACAAATATTAATTAGTTGTATATATATAGTTATAATAGTATCTATCATATAAAAATATTTCTTAAATCAATATGATGTAATTTAAAAATATTTCATGTATTTAAATTTAATTTATAATAAAAATTAAAATAAAAAAGAAACATGATGAGAAAATTTAAACTATAAAGATTTTAGGTTTTTTGTCTTCCTAGTGAAAGATTTTTTAATATTTTTTTAAACTCTAATTTTTAATTTTATCTAATACTATATTATTTTATATTTTATTTTAATAATTTTAATATTAAATTTTAATATTTGTTTATAAATTTTCATTCATTTTTATCACAACTATAAAATTATTTCATTTCTTCTCTTCAAGAAAACCAATGAAATAAGTACATAAAAAAATTATATGTATATTTTTTTATTTTATAACAAATTTTATTTTTAAATATATTCTTAAACTTAAAGTCTTAAATAATATATTATTCTTTATATTTTAATATATTTTTTTTAGTTTTAGTTTTTAACACTTATACATGTGTGATTGATAACTGTATTTTATATAGTTATTTTCACCTATTTTATTAATCATAATTGCTGTGTTCTCTCTATTTTTAGTTAATTTTAGTTTAATAAATTAGTATTTATTGTTTTTTATATATTATAAGAAAAATAAATAAATTGTATCGAAAACGTTCTTAATTTCAAATTTTTGTCCACAAATGTAATTTCAAATATTAGAGTTCTTAATTACAATTTATAAAAGTTGAAAATATAAATTAAATTTAAATTTGGGCTTAATTGTAATTATTAAAAAGTTGAAAAAATTTAATTTAAAATTAGCAAAGAACATTTGTAATTAAAGAAAGTTTAAAATGTAATTTGAATTAAATTTGTGGGTCAAAATATAATTAAAGAAAGTTTAATATTCGATGCGGGAGAGAAGAATACACGCGTCGTCATCACGCGATGCGTAAGCGTGGACCGTCCGTCGAATCATAAGCGGCTAGGATTGGCGCGTGTATATCAAACCCGGCCGGCGAGTGGATGCGAGGGAAGATTCCTTCACGCGGCTCGGCGTGTCGGTGGGCCCCCGCTGCCGCGCGAGCCGGCGTGCGAGGTGGGACCCACGTGTCGGTCACACGTACGCCAAAGAAGCGTTACGTGCGGGTGAACCACGTGCGATCTTCCACAGGCAATCAAAGTCTTCCCACGTGTCCCAATTTTCCCGCAGGAACGAATCATCGGCGGACGCGTGGCACGCATCTCGGTGGGCCTTGAAAGCACGAATCTCACAGCGTTATAGCGGATTGCGCCAACGTTCGCGCGCGCCCCCAATCCCGTGCGACAAATCTTCGTGCGCCCGTTTCCCCTCAGCGAATGAGACGGCGCCACGTGTCCCACTAATTGTGTCCGCGAATCGGTCGAGCGACACGTGGCGGCGTGGAAAGAAAATTAAAGCAGAACGCGGCGTTCCGCACCCACTCGATCCCCATTTCGATACACTTTTGTCCCCGCGCGTTTAATTTAATATTTTGCCACACCATTTTGTCCCGCGTAGATTTTAAATTAATATTTTATTGATGTATTTTTTCTATAAATAGGAGATAGTTTTTAGTTGTAAAAAAGTTTGGTTGGAGTAGTTTTTGGAGTAGAAATTTAGTTTTAATTTTTGAAAGTTTTTAGAGTGTTTTAGTTTTTGGTTGTAATTTTTTTGTATTTGTGTGTTGGACGGCAAAACACGCGAAGCCATTTTGGCTTTTGTTGTGTTTTGCGTGTGCTAAATAATTGTTTTAATTGTTGTTTTAATTTTATTTACTTGCTTCATCTAATTTTTCCGTAGTTGTTATAATTTTTATTTTAATTTTATGAAGTAATTTAATTTTCTAGGGTTGCATTTAATCTAAATTTATGAAGCTTTTAATTTTAATTATTTTTTGTTAGATTTATAAGGCGTTCGATTTGTTTGTTCTATTTTGTGCGTAATGCTTTTTGATTATTCTGAATCTTATCAAAAGCGATCCGTGTACGTGAATAAACTTGAGAAAGGCATTTGTGTGTATATTGCTCGTAAATAGAATGACATGTATGATGAAGGATAGAGATATACCCCAATTGTATGTGTGTGTACGTGAAAATTTAGAAACGTAATGAATCTCGGTAAATTTAATTTTCATAGAGATATAGTAAATTAATTTAACGAGGTGTGTTTATACGGAGCTCGAAAGAGATGTATGAATAATAAAAAAAGAAGTTTTCGGTTGACAAATTAAATGTACTAAAAAATATAAATCAAAAGAAAATAACATGATTTGAGTGGATTAGTTTGGTGAAAAATTGCAATCCTAGATTTCTTTTATTTTCTTATTTTACTTTTTTATTAACCAACGATTATTTTGGATAAAATCAGAAAGATATAATTTTAGTACTCGACAAACTATGGTAACAAATCCTCGTGGGATCGATACTTTACTTACAAATCTTTATTACTTGTGACCGTGTATGCTTGCACGAGTTCGTGTGTTGAAAAACACGCAACAGTGATATTAATATTTATTAAATTATAATTTTTTTATATTTTTATTTATGTAAGATAATTTTCGTTATAAGTTATAATATGTTAACTTTACTTCTCTCCCTAACATGATACGAAAATTTTGTCTATAAATGAAAAAAGTTTAACTAGTACATAGCATATTACTATATCTATATCATGATACTTTTTTACTCATATAGTAAAATATGTTAAATGTTTGAAAATAATCTTAATTATCTGTCTAATAGCTTTTTGGTTACTAATTAGTGAAATATTTTTTTTTTATCGAGGGAGAGATTATACGGTGTAGATTTACAAATACAGACAACAATATATCATGGATACCCTTAAATAGAACCATGTTCTATTTTCAAATGATTTGTCATATTTCTTGCATAGTTTTTTCAACCATAGAATTGCTAGCTATGCATTTTGTTTAAAGACGAATTTCATTTAAAACCTTGTCTTCTTAGGATAAACTACTCTAGAAGAAGTTGGACCAAAAAATTGCATGAATATTGTAATTTATAAGAGAATTAACAATTAAAGCCCCTTAAAACACATAAGTAGGGATGTAAAATAGGTTATTTCATCTTATCTTATAATTCATTTAGTGTTTGTAATAAACTCATTATTCAATATTATTTCATTTTATTTAAATATCATACCATATCATCTCATCTCATCTTATTTAGATTGTAGTTCTAATGAGCCTAATTTTAAAATATATATTGTATTTAGATTTATATTATAAATTATTATTTATTATATTTTTAATTGTCTTATTTGTCCATAATTGTCTCATTTATGTCAACGAGAAATAAACAAAATATCTCAATTAATACTGTTTCATTACTATTTTATTTTATTAAAAATTAAGTGAAATAAGATGAGATAAATTTTAAAAATTAATAAATTATCTTATTAATATCTCATCTTAATTTGAACCTCCACGAAAAAGTTTTGCATGAAAAAATAATGTAGTATTTTGTACCCAATTCTGATTTGAAGCTTTTCAAACCTAAGTTTTCAAAATGATTGTATTGTTTATTAATTAATTTTATTTTCAAATTCAAAATCAAGTATAAGTTTAATTCTATTTTTTCAAGTATTTTTTTTTATTTTTGAAACTTAAAAATTAGTTTTTGAATACCCTGATTCAATATATTTTTATCATTTAATTAATTTACTTTATAATTTTTTTTATTTTTGGTTACTTAAAAGAGAATGAAACAAAAAAAAACATATCTTTTAAAAAAAATTGTTATTTTTTCCTCTAAATGAATTATAAAACAAAAAATAATAATTTCAAACACCCGAAAACATAACTCCTTACAAAAGATCCCTAACTGTTCAGTCTTTCTAATTTTTAATTCGGCCGGTGGACTTAATATTCTGAAATAGACAAATTAATAAATGGTTTTCCAAACCAGTTATTGAGCCATTGATTTTTAAGCACTAAATATAGAAATGTGAGGCCACCATTTAATGGAACGTCCTTCCACATTTCTATATATATATATATATTGGCTATATAATCCGTTAAGTTAACTGTGTATTTTATTCAATTCATTATCAAGTTGACACGTAATGTCGATCGTTTATGATCTAATTACTATTATTCTTTTATCTTATTATTACGAAATTAATTTTAAAATTTTAATTGTAATATTTTCTTTATTTATTAAAAAGACAAGACTTTAGTATAGTATCATTACAAAAAAGTTGACACTAAATGTGAAGGAAGAAAAAAACAAATACCCGAAAAGGTTGACGTTAGGAATCTGTATTTGTCCCTCCATGATCTGCATATATATAAAGTAGATCTTAATATTAGCCATTGATTGTGGATGGTTTTCTAACTAAATCTTTAGTATTGAAATTTTAGCAAACACAAAATGAAATTCATACAATATAAAACAACGAAGGTGTTGCTTGCTGCAGTACTTATCCTCTAAGACTTCAAGTACATGGTATGATGGTAACATAGTTGGGTAAATACTTAATTTAGGTGTTTGAAAATATCTCTCTCTCTCTCATCTCATTTTACTTGTATTACTTTAATTTAATATTTTTTTAGCAAATAATCAAAGTAAATGAATAAATTAAATAATAGTTAAATATTATTTTAATTATTTATTTTTTTAAGAAAATAAAATTAAAAAAAAAACTAAACGATTTTTTTATTTAACTTAAAACTCATAAAAAAAACTAATTTCAACCATATATACAAAAACATAAAATTAACAACTTTATTAAACGAGCCTAAATTAGTTGTTATTTAATTTATTAAATAGCATAGAAATATGGTTCTAAGATTTACATAGACAAACTACCCTTCCTGGTAAGGCAGCACATGTACGTAGTTCTTATATAATAAGTAATAACTTGTAATCTTACAACTTTTTGGGCTAAATACATCGATATGAACTTATTGATTTCCTATATATGGTTCGTGCCTAATTAATTTCATTAATTAGTTTACATAATCAAAAACTAATATCAGGCATTAATCATAGTTTTTTTTTCCGGGTTGTTTTCAATATTAATTGAGTATATAAATGCATATCTATATGAGCTATGGGTGAAAGGGAAAAGAAAGAACCGAGTGAAAATGAAGACCGTCTTTATATGGAAAAAATAAGGGTTGGTATTTTTGTAATATTCTTATTTTTATTTTTTAATTTATTTTTTATTGAGATATATCAAAAAAAATTATTTATTTTGGATAATTTTAATAGTAATTAATACCTGTTATCTTAATTTATTGAAATTATTATTAAATTTAAATAATAAATATATTAATAAATCTTAATTAAAAATATAACAAAATAAAAATAGGTTTAGTACAAACTTATGATTCCTAAGAATAGAGTATAGTAGTTAGACATTGGTAGGCTGGCTCATTGTGTTGTTGTTATAAATGCTTAGTGAAGTTTGGTAGAAGGAAGGTACTATTGACAGTTGTTGGTTTAGTTCCTTCACGCTTTCTAAAAACAGTGGACTTTTTTTTTAATTATATAAAATAATAATTTTAATTTTTATAAAAATTTTGAATTATAAAATGAGACTTATAATTACATACAAATGTTATAAATGTTATTTCTTTTTCTTTTTTTTTTCATCTTCGCCTAAAAGAAGGAGTAGATGCATTGCCCACCACTCCATGCTCTCTTATTTCTCATCCTCTTAGAGCTTATCCACTGCCTCAAAAAGATACTCAACCTCTTTTAAAATAAATGATAAACCCAACAAAAATCTAAAATAACTTGTAAACATAATAAAAATTACTATAAAAATAATATAATATTACATTATTTTATTTTAAATAAAATTTAATTAGATATCTTTCAAATTAAATTACAATTATTTTAATCATTTATCTAATTGAATCTCTTTTAAATTATTATAATATTATTTTTATTGTTATAAATTTTTAAGTGTTTTAATTTTTACAATTTTTTAAATAACTTTAAGACACTAAAATTAAAAATTATTCTTACAAAGTTGAAAATTACAAACCATTTCTTTCAAAAATAAATTATGATGGCTAACCTAGTAGTTTAACAATAATATTTATCACTCATCATCTTAATTCATAAGTTACAACCAGACTATCTGTGCTTAAAAAAATGATTTTAATTCTGAAATAGAATTTCTAATAGCTATTTTCTTTCTTGTATTTATTTTAAAAATAATACTATTCAAAAATTGGTGCCATGGTAAAAATACAAAATCAATAATTAAGTTACTATAGTAATTTTTCTTTTGACGAACTCTATTTGTCATATATTTGTGACAAATAACAGCTAATGCATAATTTAACTGTATAATGCAGTTGAGAACAAAGGGGGGGAAAACAATGTTCCATGCCACTTTTTTTTCTGAAAAATTTGTAATATATTAAAATAATACATAAAATATGAAAAGAATTAAGAATATACATGTTTTTCTTTGGGGATATGTTTGGTAAAGGAGAGTAAGAATACCTAAGTAATCATGAAAGTACATTACTTACTTATCATAACAAATAAAATAAAATTACATCATTATTTTTGTTTGAAATAAAGAACAAAAAACTACACTTACCATTTTGTGTTTCATAATGAAAAAAACAAAGAATCTCAACACTAGTAGTCTTACCTCTTTTTCTTAATTTGTTCAATCACCAATAGTTCTTGTGAGCATAATGCCTACTGTATCATCCAATTTTTTTTTTTTAAATAACTCAAATCTGGTTGAAACTAAAATATATACAAAATATATTAGTTTGAAAATTTTGGGTAAGGGTCTGACAAATCCTAATTTTGTGCTAGACTGAGAGAGAGGACACTAGTAAAATATAAAATAAAAATTCTAATAGGGTCTTATTAATGTATTTGTAAATTGTAAGAGTAAGGCATTAACAAATAACAGTTAACTGTATAAATGAGCTTTCAAATTAATAAACAAGATCTTTCTCTTTTCCTCTCCATATATTTTTTTTAGCAATGTTAGATGGCGCTCGTAGTAATCAACATTACTAATATAGATACAAATCTAAGTGTTAATTAAATTCTAAAAATTATATAAAATTGTTAGATATGTGACACATAAATTTCTAAACATATACCTGTTCTTTTTCTAAACAACATTACAAATCTCAATAAAATTAAGATTTAATTCACATAATCTCATTTCATCTCCAAACTTCTGTACTCCAAAAGACCACTTTTCAAACCCAAGAAATCATAACCAATGTTGTTATTATTATTATTATTATTATTATTATTATTATTATTATTATTATTGCTACCAGTATTAGTACTGCTACCAGTTGCACAGCTACAATCTTTACTCCTCTGCAAACCCAAACTGCAAGAAAAACATACACCAGTACTCTTCAATGGCATATCCTCTGTCTGTTGTCGTTGATAAGGAGGACTAATTCTAAGGTCAAGATTCAAATCTGGACACCTTTCTTTAACTGGGTTTGTAATTTCTTCTAATTTTCCCACAATTAACCCACCACTATTACTGCTTGTTTTCTCTTCTTGTTTAACAGCAGAAGCAGAAAAACATATTGTTTTTGCTGTTGTAATTGTGTCCTGAGCAACACTGGTCTCGTTTAGTGGCCTATGAGTTGCTGGGTCAATTCCTCTGTTCAAAAGCTTTCTTCTTATATGAGTGTTCCAATAGTTCTTTATCTCATTGTCTGTTCTTCCCGGTAATCTTCCAGCTATCAAAGACCATCTGTATCAAAAATCCAACAAAACCCATTAGTCCTAAACATTAAAAAAAAAGAAAAAAGAGAACGTTTTCATAAGATCAAAATCTGTTCTTTTTCAGTCACTCTGTTTTCTTTATAAATTAAAAAAAAAAGTTCGAAAAAACAGAGCAAGAAAAACCATTGGTCTTTATTGTTTTCTCTTAAGTGGGTAGTTGCCAAATTACTTACTTGTTACCAAGAAGGCTATGGAGTTTGATGATGAGTTCGTCTTCTTCTTCAGTGAAATTACCACGTTTAAGGTCAGGTCTTAAATAGTTAATCCAACGCAAACGGCAACTCTTACCACATCGAAGAAGACCAGCGGCTTTAGGAAGTGAACGCCAACAACCTTCACCGTGAGCTCTGATATAAGCAATGAGCCGATCATCTTCTTCTTTGGTCCAAGCTCCTTTGTTTGTGTGAGCTTTTTCACAACAAGGTGATCTTCCCATTTAATCACTTGTTATAGAGAATATTGATATTGCTCTCCTCTCTCTCTCTCTCTCTCTCTCTCTCTCTTTAGCTTTTAGGCCTTTGTAGGCTTAGGAGTTGTGGTTTTCTTTTTTGGTGTTGCTGGAACTTTAAGGCCGGCCCTTGTGAGGTTTTGGAGGTTTGATTTTATAGGCTTTTGACTATTTGAGAGAGAGAGAGAGAGAGAGAGACACTAATTGCTTCTAGATGTGAGTTGGTGAGATAGGTTAAAAGGAGGGAGTGGCTGTAACCCCTATCGGTACTTATGATATTAGCATCAATCATGTAATTAAGTGCAAGGGATAGTGGGATACGAAGCTAAGGGCCTGAACTTTTTTTACTTTATACTTTTATCTTTTTATTTTTTTCTTATAATTTAATATTTTTATTTTTATTTTCACATTTTTATATTTTTTTTTATGATTTATCCTTGTATTTTTTATTTTTATATATTTAATTCAAATTTAATACTTATCTAAAATTAAACTTCAATTGTATAAGAAAAGTAGAAATATCTTAGTAAAAATACAAATTATAAAAAAATTACATAATTGTTAAAATAAAAAAAATCACAATAAAATAAAAAGTGACGTAATAAAGTGTAAAACGTGAAAAATAAATTAAGCATCATTTGTATAATGCAATTATCTTAAAAAATTAATTATAAATATATATACTATTTAATTTTATATTAAGTAGACGAATACAAATACAAGATAGATCATTCTAATAAATGTGTAGCTGTGTGTAGTAACATATGTGACCAAGTTTGAAAAAAAATGGTGGATCCATTCATTTTGGTTCACAATAGTGTTCGAAATTTATATGAACTTGATGCGATTAAGTTGGTGTGATTTTTTTAAAATATGTTATATATTTATAAAGTTTTATATTTAAATAAAATGAGTGTTGATTAAAATATAATATTTTCATTAATAAATAAGTATTTTAATTATAAAAATTGAATATTATAGTGATTATTATAGTGATTATATAAATTATTATAGTGATTATTAAATTAATAATATAAATAATTTAATGATATTTAAAAAAAATTATTTTAAATTTAAATTTATTAGACTTAATTATATAATAAATAAAAATATTTGAGATTTTATTACTATGTATACTTTTGAATGTTAAATTTATCATAATTTATTTATTAGTAGAGAATTCTCCGTACTAGTAAAAACACCAACTTTTCAAAGATAAACCCACCTCATCAATATAATATTTAACGGAGGACGTGGATAACCTCCTTGATTCGTTGACATCTCTAATTGAAACCCATGCATAACAATTCATATCCACAATTTTTGAAGATATGCATATTTTTTTTATATTTTTCTTAAAAATATATTACATACTAATGTCTATGAAAAAAAATACTTAGAAGTTTGCATATTCTTTATAAATATCATCGATCTTTTAAAAATATCAAACATAATATTTGACTTTAACAGGTTTAAAACAATGATTAATTAAAGATATTTTTGTAATATATTTAAAATCAGATATCTTTAATTTTAAGTTAAAATTTTAATTTCTATTATATTTTAATATCAAATATTCAACGATACTAAATTAACAAAATAAATCAAAATAAAAATTTTATATTTTTATTTTATTCTAATAATACAAATCATAAACAATTTAAAAATTAATAAATAAGTACACATAAAATATAAAAATATATATACACACATACTTATCAATACTTATCGTAAATCATATGCATTAAAATAATTACTTTTATATATTTTAAATTATCCATAAATTATTAGATTTAATTTTAATTAAATTTAATGATATATTATCTAAGATGTAATTAGTAAAATATGATAACATTTTTAATTTTAACATTTATAGGTAGAATTAATAATAATAAAAAATAACTAGTTTATAAAAATATAAATAACTGAGAATAAATTTTAAGAAACTAATGTTTATGAATTAATTTAGTTGGATTAAATTGTAATAAATTTATTTTTAATAAATTATCCCACTAATATAAATATATACTCTATTTTTTAGTAAATAATTTTTTAAAATATGTTAATTTTAGCAAAATTAAATTTTTAATTTTTTATAAGACAATGTAAAGAAAAATTTAAAATATTTTTTATAAATTTAACTAATTAATTAATTATTTTTATAATAATAAATATAAAAATAAGAGAAGATTTTGAAAATTGTAGAAAAATATAAATATTTTTTAAAAATTAACAGTAAGAGATAGATGAAAAAATATGTGAGGAAAGAAATTAAGAACATTACCTTAATTTTTTAGTA
Source organism: Hippophae gyantsensis (assembly GCA_030763125.1). Classification (NCBI taxonomy): domain Eukaryota; kingdom Viridiplantae; phylum Streptophyta; class Magnoliopsida; order Rosales; family Elaeagnaceae; genus Hippophae; species Hippophae gyantsensis. The sequence continues at coordinate 2,793,660 of CM061035.1, forward strand.
CTTTTTATTTAAATAAATTTTTATATATTTATGTATTTATTTACTTAGAGTAAATTTTCATTTTCTTACCATAAAAATATAGTAAACAAGTAAATTTTTTTTTTTACTTTCCCATATGAAACTAATCGATATATGATGTAAATCAGTATAGATTTTTTAATCCATCACATTAATTTGGGTTAACTTCCAGGTAGGTGAAAAGTAAGGTTAATAAAAATACGAGCAAGAGAAAAAGGTATTATTTTTGCCTTTCTTAATTTTCCCTCTCCAAAATCTTTAGGCAATTTTTCAGATTCTCATAAGTTTACATTATCTTTCAGTCTCAACTATATCATATCCAATTCAATAGATAATTTTATAAGGGTAATGGTTAGTAATAACTCATAGTATATACGTGTTAAGAATGAGTAAATAATTTATAAATTTATTTAAATTAATAAATTTAATCTAATCTATTAAATTCAGATAAGATCGAGAAATTTTATAATTGGATTGGATTTAGATTAAAAAATATATAATTATTCGAATTAAGATTGATAGATTTTATAATCTGTTGTATCTGATTCAAATCGAATTATTATTGAATTATAAATAAATACATATTTTATTTTATAATGTGTTATATTTAAATTATACATACTATAATTATATTATATTACTATTTTAGCTTAAAAATAAATATAAATATTTATAACAATTTAATAATTGTATGCATATCTTTTATTTTTTGATTTTTTAGTTATAATTATAAATAATAATTTTTTCTATAAATACATTAATTTAAAATTTAAATGTGTATATCGTGTTTTATATATGACAATAATTTATAAATAAATTTTAATATCAATTTTATCTTATATAATTCAAAAAAAAATTGATTTAGATTGATTTAAATTGATTATAAGATTAGATTGAAGTCGAATTGAAAATATTTAAATCGAACTTAAATCATATTAAATTCAAATTAAATAAAAAAATAAGTAATTTGTATTAGATGATTTTTGTTTACTACACAATTAGTTAGTAAGATCTACTTTTGTTCAATATTGTTTTGAATTGTATGTTATAAAAGTGTACGACATCATAAGTACATGACTAATGTCAAAGACGTCTATTAATTTTCTTAAATTGCCTGTAAATCATAATAGTTTAAGTGTAAAAAATTAAAAAAAAATATGCTTTTAATTAATCTTGTTTTGAATTATATTTTATAAAAGTGTAAGGCATCATAAGTATATGACTAGATGTCAAAAACGTCAATTAATTTTCTTAAATTATCTGTAAATCACAACAATTTGTGTAACAGATTAAAAAGATAACACATTGCTTGTAACTTATAAAAAAAGCCAAAGATGTAAGAGGAATTGTAATTTGATTTTTTGATAGCTTCATTCTTACTAGTGGCATTAAATATAAGTTTCTATTTAACAAACATGAACCAAATTATTGCTATAGAAAAAGTAAGCTGAATTCATTAATTGTATTAGAAATATAAAATCTTATGATCTTGGTAAGTTAGTTGTAGTGGGAATTTGAGAAGGAAATGTCACTAATGGCTTGGCTATTCTTAAATATTTCTTACACATGATAAAGTAGAGTGTATAGACATGGTAGTTGTGCTTCTTTATTCTATTGGTACAGTATCAACTATCAAGCAAGCAAGAGAGAGAGAGAGCAAGAGAGAGAGGGGGAAAGGCTTCTAGAAGAGTAGGAGGTTGGGTTTCAAGGGAAGAATATGATGAAATGAAAAGGAGAGAAAAGGAAAAAGATAATAAGTACTATATATAATTAATTTTGGTTGTATGTAGGCTTTGGTTCACCTTCCATTTTTTTTTCTCCAACCCTTGTGGTGCAAGTTTAGGCAACATGCCATAGAAGGTAAGGTTAGAGATGGGGATTTTTTTTTTATTTGCACCGATGGGGAAGTTGATTCACCTTTTTGTTATTATCTCCTCACAATTTGCAAATTATTTGTTACCCACCACCACACATATACTCTCATTCTTTAATTCTCTCTCATCATGAAAATCAAGTGGATGGTAGGAGTTAAAGGATCATATGAGCAGTTGTTGTTGTTGTTGTCATTGAGAGAGTGAGTGAGAGAGGTCCACTTGTGTAACTCTGTGTGTGTATATTTCACCTACCTTTTTACCTATTGTGACACAGACACACACTCTCTCTTTGCCTTCACTTTGACGTTGAACTTCGGCAAGGCTTATGAATTTGATACCCATAGTCACAGGGCTACTAAGGCACAAAGTACTACCAACTTTTCTTCACAATACCTACCTAAGCTTATCTACATATTCATACAATATATTGACAGGCAACAAATAAACCTTGAAAGCTATTAACCATATATGTGATTTTCAGAAAGAAGAGAAAGAAAAGAAAGTCAAAGAAGTAAAGAAATTTAGAGTTGCCCTGTAAATTTATTAGGGAAATGATGTTTAAAGGTATAACTAAAAGCATTAATTTCATTTTGTTGTAGTTTCTTTCCGGTTTCAATCAAACGGTACTCATTATTCATAATTCTTGATCAATTTGGTTGTTATTTGACTTAAGTCGGTCGCAAAATGGTCTCGGTCACAACTTGTATTCATAGAAAAAATAAAAATATTTGCTACACATAGTCACATGAAAGTTCCCAAAAAGAGAGAATTAATTTAATTTAATTTTAAACTAAAAAGAGCTAACGGGTATCATAATTTAAACTCCGTAACGTGTTAAAAGACTTGCAAGTATGGCACTCTATTATCTCAATTAGAAATATTAATATATATTTATATTTTTTTATATTATACCGTATATCATAATTATTTTAAAAAATTATTTAATTTTTAGATAATATTATTATGTAGTAAAATTTAATTAATGTAAATATAAAAATAATTATAAATTTAATTTTATGTGTCCTAGATCTCAATTATCTGAATGTATATGAATATATGGTGGTAGCCAGCCAGGCAACACGTGTGTTTCATGTGCTTAGGTAATAGAGCCAGACTAATGTTGGGTATAGTCCTAAAACACCCTTATACCTACCATTTTGGCTGTCCTTCCCATGTGGGGTTCTCTGAACCCAGAGAACCCAACGGCAAACTCTATTTTGTGGATAACGCTTCAAAAATCAGCCTCCTATTTAATTTCCTAACATTTCCCATCCTATCTAATAAAAATTAATTTCCCCACATTTGTTGCCATTATTGTATTAATGATGAGTAAGCCTTTTGAGATCTACCTCTCTACTCCCACTCGGTCCCCTTCAGGATTTACTTTGCTCTATTCGAGACAAAGTACCATAATACCAACAACTTCTATGGGTTAAAAATGATTTCAGCCTTTCAAGAGCAAAACTAAAAAAATGTATTTATTAATCCTTAAAAGCACTTCCGGCAATTTTAAGCCTACATCTAGTTTGCGTACCAATGTATGCTTTCAGAAGCATTAAACAAAACCATTATAGAACTGTTGCTTCTTTAGGGGAAAAAGATATAACAGTTGATATGAATTGCGATCTATAGACTATACTTAGCAGACGACTTTATATCCATATACTTTTTATAATTTTAAGCAAAAGCAAACGACTCTAAATGATACGATATGAGAAGTATAATAATCTATATATCAAGAGAATTAAATCATATGTATATATGTATTGAGCTTATGTCAATGTATGCACTTAGACCGGACTCTGAATACAATTTATCTAGCTGCGCCTGTGATAATTATTTTAAAAGTATCAAAATATTGGCTTGCAAGTCATAAAAAGTTATACTAATTTATTTGGGATTATTATTAACAGATATCAATTGAAACTATTTCATTCTTTTGCGAACTTCGTATAAGTAGCTCAAGATAACAACAGCAGCAGCTACTGCGACTCCAACTGCACCTTGTGCTAGTATTGTGCTATCCTTTGCAGCTTTTTTGGAGCTAGAGGAACTTGGGTTGAACCCAAGCTCAGAAAGTTTTTTATGAGATTCAGCATAATCTTTAAAGAATGCATCCTCATCCTGTTACAATAAATTTTGCAAAAAATAAGGGGAAAATTAGTAACAAAGAACACAATCTAATGGATAAGGAGTATAGGAAACAAAAGAAAAATTCAAAAAAAACAATGTCCCGTTTAGAGCCTTGTGTGCTCACTGAAAATGACTTTCATCGGGTAAAAAAAAACTATAGTAACTGCATGCGGCTAGGTGGGTCTGCAAATTTATTGGATGTGAAGGTTAATTGAATAAGCCAGCTCAGCAAGTCAAAGCTTCTAGCCAAATGCAAGCTGTGCCAAAGAAGTTAGTTAAAGCTAGTAAGCTAGTTGAAGACCTATAATCACCAGACTATTAACCTAAAATGTTGTTTACGAGAGTTTGTTACTAGACATTTTTTTTCTATTCTGAAGTGCCTAGTTCTGTATGAATACTATTCACTATATCATGTAAAAGAACAATTCATTTAGTAAAAAAAAGTGATCGTCTTCTCTTCTTCTTGCTCTGTTTTCTCTCTGATAATGCTTTGTCTCAGTTTTCTCTCTGATATTTGCTAAGTCAAATTAGGGTATTATGATAAAGACCAAATTGATTTTGGGGTCTAAACTACGTGATTCTTTTTATTTAAAAGGTGCACTTTAATCTCCTCCTTTGATAGATACAGTTTACTCCATTTATTGTTCTAAAAAGTTATCAATCCATTTGTTTAGTTCTCTAGCGCTCTCTCTCTGTCTTTATTTATTTATTATTATTTTTTTTTTTTTGTAAAGAGGCACCTAGGTGTACTTTTCCTAAAATAAGGGGACTCACAGGTTGCTTTTTCCTGAATGTTATATGAAAACTTAGCACAAAGTAGGCTAATCTATTAACTATATAAAAATGATAAGTCTAAAATAACTTGTCAGATTTTGGTTGGATAATACAATCGATTTCACAAAACTATATAAAAACAGATAAATCAGTTGTGTTTATAATATATAATAGTACTCATTTAAAAAACATACTAGGATATTTTTTATTTAAAAAAAAAAAAAGATTAGGTAGGGTTGGCATGAAGCTGGCAAATCAATGTCTTAATCCAAGCCTACATCAGACTGAAGTCAGGGAGAACCAGTATTGCCACCGCAACATTAAATGCTCGATCTTATTACTATTCCAAATTGTTGGCAGGTGAAGTCTGGTAAAGCTTTGAGCAGTACATGGGTGTCTCATATTTGAGTGGCTTGTAAAGCCAACTTCAACTTCCTTTAACTTTTATAGTGCCACTTAATAGCGCAAAAAAAAAATTGTAGTACCACAGCACAAGTTCTAACCTGTGACTGTGAAAATGGGGTATGATGCAAAATTGTCAAGAAGCAAATAAACAGAAAGCAACTACAATACCTTTGCATATAGCTCAACATAGGGACGGAACTTAGGATCATTTAGTAGAGCCACATCCGATGGAAGTGTCAACAGCCCCTCTGTTCCCCCCTCCAAAAGCTCCCTGATGTCAAAAATAAGAGTGAATGCAATACTAAAACTCAAAGGCCACATGATGGCCATCTATAAGAACAAAATAATAGGCAAACCAAGTTATAAATCTTACACAAAGTATGAAGTGTCAAACTTCAAAGGTTCCTTGGTCCAAGCACCATCAAAACCAGATCTCTCTGGATGTGCCCTTCCCTATAATAACAAAATATACTTGGAGGAAAAATATATACTTCTAAAACAAAATGAAAAATCTTTTTTTCTCAAATTGTTGGTTGTTATGTGTCAACAAATGAGTTGGCAGACAACTATACGTTAAAAGAAAGTGGATCCAACTGTCTTGTTCAAGCAACAAATTGATGTAAATAAAATTGCTCAAAACAAAATAAGAACCGTGCATAGATCAAAGACAGAAAATGGCAGTACCAGTGTATGGCCCCCTGATAGAACAACAATATCCTTGTCAGACAAGCCCATCCTGTAAAAGATGTCTCTCAGATGTGGCGAACCTGCCACAGAAGAATAATAAAGAAATAAAAACCTTTTACACACATTTTACATGGATTGTACGCATGCAAAGCACTAACACAGATTGAGCACTTCTTAGGACCCTAGTTATAAAAGTTATGAAAGCAAGAAAAAGTTATGTATGTCTCCGTCGCAAAATGTAGATACTTTAAAAGTGGACTTCAAAATTGCATGCATATCTTAAGCTTGAGTTTTATAAAACATTATGGTGCTCTAGTATCTTTGTTCTGCATCATCTATAGATGAAGACAGCATGTAAGAATGCTAGATATGACAGATCATAAGATTGAGAACTAATTCTAAAATCTAAGAAATTATTCTAAAACAATGCCTCTCCCCTAATGAGTTATGAAGCACCCTCTACAAGTAAAGAAACCAAGAGTCTTGTTATACTCATGTATGAAGAGTTTTTAAGGCTTTATAAATTAAAATATTTGACTGACCTAGTTTAGCATCTGGAAGTCGTCCTTCCTTTGGAGATGTTGTTGAATCCTTGGTAAAACCAAAAATAGTTCATGAAAAAAATAATATGACAATCATTTGTGGTCTCTCAATGAACCACAATAGAATACCTTTCTTCCAGGTACAAAGTCAATAGCTGGCCCCCCAGTGACTTCAACTGCAACAACACCAGCAAGCTGAAGAGCAGAATGATGAAGTAGATACTTTAAACTCAGAAAGTAGTTTTCAAATGGAATGATGCAGACTATCCCTTACACAATTATTCATTTCTTTTAGAATTATTCTATTATATGGCCGATTTACACCCTTGTCTCATAAGAAGTTATTTTCGTACAATACAAATCACTTTACTAACCACTTTACTATTATATTTCCTAACCACAAACAACTTCAGAGAAGCAAGACCTCCTTCACACTTAAGTTGTTATTCCTTTTTTGTCCTTATTGGTGGAAGAAGAAAGTTATGGAGGTTTACGTTCCATGAAAAAATAAAGATCAAAGAGGGGAAAGAGCAGATTCGTCCAAGCCTCCACAAGGGTAGGGCAATAGGGCTAGTTAAGTAACACGTTGTAGGAACAATGTTCCACCTTCTAGTCAATGGCTTTAGTTACTTTACTAATATTTTACAATTTATTTTTTTGATAATTGAAATATCATCTACAACAAGACAGAATACAGGGTTGATAGAATTTCAGCACATGCAGTTTTCCAAGTCATATAAAAACACAAACACACAGAAATGATGCAACACCGAAGGTAGCTACTGGCCAGCACATCACTTTCTAATCTTTAGAATCAACTCTTTAAACACCATAATCACCTGGTATAGGTCTGCATATGTAATTCCTGGATTTTTAGCTTTCACTTCCTCTGTAATCAGATCAAATGACTGGTCAGATTCCTATGAATAACAAAACTACTGAAAACTATTTTTTCTACGTAATTATCTATGCTGACATGCAATAAGTTGCAGTCCTTGGAAGCATACATAAAAAGATGCATAAGAGTAGATGTCAAGAATCAGAACCAACAACTTAAATAGTACCACAGATAACTTAGAGAATGTCAAGCTGATTATTGCACACATGTTGAGATATCTTTGTAATTTTGTGGTTGAGGTCATTTTCACATCTCATAATTCCATTGGTGGAATTATTCCCATTCATGTTTGTCTAGTGAATTCAATTATAATAGTATAATGCAATCAATGTAGCTATGTTCTTCAATCACATTTAAAGTATGAGAGTACTAAATAGGTAAGTAATTGCAATAAGATTAATCCACACAAAAATTTCACTCACTGGGAATATTTAGCAAAGTTGCCAAGTTTTTGCAACAGTTGTATCATATTCACTTAAAAAAATGAAAATAGAACATTAATGTAGAAATTCTAAATGACAAGATTGAGATGATTTGACTGCCTAAATATTAGGAGACCATCATACACACTATATGAAGTTCGCTATCATGTTTAGGCAGTGAATGATTATAAGGAGTCAGCAAGGGAAATAAGAATACTGTTTCTGTAACATACATGTTGGCTAGTAAAGGGAGCTTGTATAGCAACCAACATGCAAGAGTTGATAATTTCGGTACCCTAACCTTCTTAAGAAGCCATTCATTAATTTTCCTCAACAATACTCTAAAGAGTTCTAATTTAAAGAAGTGCAAGACAGTGACAGTCAACCAATGCACTTTTGCCTCCTATGTCACATAAGCTTGAATTGCAACAGAGTGACTAAGACCATCTCCAACAATTCTCAAAAAAAAAAAAAAAAAGACAAAATCCAACCCAAAACTCTATTTTAGTATAGTATTTGCATTAAAATAATGCAATTTTCACACTATTTATTTATGTTCATCTCCAACCAGCTACTACACAAAATACTACACTAAAAAGTATATTCTTTTTTGTTTTATTTACAAATTAATTCCACATTTATTATATTGAACAAATTAATTAATTTTATATTTTATTAGTTAATTAATAATAATAAATTTAAATTTTATTAGTTAATTAATAATAATAAATTTAAATTTTATATTTAAAAAAAATACAAATCCACTAACTAAAATATCGTATTTATTATGTGAACTAAACATTAAATTAATGCAAAATAAACATTACATTTAGATATTTTAATATTATGAAATTTTTAATGTTTAAATGTTAATCTTTATTAGTAACATTTTTACTAATTTTTGTATCATATACCTAATTTTAATCTATTGTATGTAATAAACAGTTGAACAATAATATTAAATAAAAAAGATATAATTGAAATAAATTTTAGTGAAAAATTTATAATTAGGGTAAAATAGAAATTAAAACAACATTTTATATCTTTTATTATTATTGTTAAAAAAAGAAAGAGAAAAAAAGATAGTACAATTAGCAATGCATTGCCCTAAAATAGTGCAGAGTTTTAGTGTCACTTTGGTGCAAAATTGACACTAAAATAGTGTTTTAGTGTCTCATTGGAGATGCCCTAAGGCATTCTTCTCTTTTAGCGATGTTAACAGCTAGCTGCATCCTAATGGCAACAACTGCTTCCCTCGAAAGTAATGAAACTGTTTTAATTCGGAGATTCATCCCAATCCAATGCAGGAGAACAAGTGAAATTCTAGTAACCGTTATTGACCTATTCAACAGACAGTAAATCGCATACTAGCTACTATGCAAAATCACAATAATGCAAATACCCAGTAGACTAGCTAATACTTCCAAAGTTATATGTCAACGAACGATCATGCAATTATTATTAAGGGGATAATCAAAAGATGTAGGTAAGTAAACCATACCGCACCAATCTATGGCTTTCTTCAAGCCACTATTAGCCCCATGAGTGAACTCTTCCTCATTCCTAATGGAACCATTAGGTCCACCGGTCTTTGACTTGGAATCGTACGTCCCAGCGTCGTGCCACCTATATCAACGTTATGCGTTATACTAGCAAACTTTTTGTTAAATTTCCATCAATATTTCTTTAAAAACAAACAATTCAGAAATAGGGAAAAAGAGAGAAAATTGCACACGCCAAGCGAAGCATGATGGGAGCACAGTTCCTGGAGGAAATGAAAGCGCGAAGGTTGCGACGAGCCTTATCGATCTCCTTAAGGTATTCCGAATCGACCACAGGCAAAGCCATGGAATTCCAAACTCAAGTGGTGGAAATTTTAGAGACCTTCACTACAAGGATAGAGAAATATTGGTCTTAGAATTTAAGTGGCTCGACGAAGTCGAAGCTACACTGAGAAGAACCCAATCAGGCTTTACAAACAGATTAACGGAGTATCAAGACGGACGTTGCCACGTGTAACTCATAGATCAGTTTCTTTACCAAACCTTTATTCTGTTACCTTAACCTTAACCTTGACCATGAAAATAGGATATTATACTTATTTAGTGTAAAAGGTTAAATATTCTTCTAACATGCATCAAGTGATAATTAGTCCTTAACTCAATATAAATACACTTTTAACTCAAAAAAATATTTTTTTTAAGTTATAAAAAATATATATAAACGGTCTTAAAAGAAAATTAAAACTACAATTTCATTTTATTGACATGTGATATATTTGGAAGGAACATTTTATCAATTGAGTTTAAAAATCCGTTTGGAAGCTTTTAGTTCCTAATTGAATGCAATTTATATAAGCTTTTAGAATGCAATTAGGTAATAGATTATCTAGCAAACATTAAACATCATATATTGCCTCCATGTGTGCTTCAACGCAGAAAATATTTAAATTTTCCACCCTGTAGTGATTGGCCTAAAGTAGTGCTTACTCTGAACAAAAAAAAAATATGCATCATTATTAACAATTGGCATAATAATCATCTAATTGTAACTTAATAACACCAAACCCATTTGTTCATGTAAAAAATTTAGATTTCAAATCTCGTGTACGCGTAAATAATATAATTATTTAAAAAAATCACATGTAAAACTAATATTTTATTAAACTCGTGTATACAAAATTAAAATAAAAGAAAACTAAGTTCTTTGAATACAAAAGTATAAAACAGAAGAAAATTCCGTGAATAAATCTTGTAACTGAAATTGGGAGTTGGCAGAAATTCAAGCTCATGAGGTTCTCCATTGTAACTCAATTTGAATCTTTCCATTCTTCGAGTCTATAAGATGATACTTCTCGTTGATCCGTTTGTTGGAAACAACATCCGAGAGATTAATATCAATATAACCCAGAGACTCCTAAGACAACAACAAAGAAAAGAAAAAAAAATATAAAGACAAAATATTGATCCTTTCTTAAATTTTCATGCATTATAAAAAGCATATTACAGTATGAAAACAAACAAACATGGAAACATAGTGATGCAGTTGGAGGATAAGATAATTATAGAAAAAATGTATTATCTACAATTCGAATAATAGTTATATCTTGAGATTTATCTAGCTTTTGTATTTAGAAATTGACTTGTTATTGAGTTACCTTTAGGGATTTGGTGTATCTATAAATAGCCTTGAATTATTGAAACAATATCAATCAGCATCTTCTCCAATTATCTTTAACTTCTCTAGCTATTCTCCAATTTTCAATTCCTAATCCCTAATTTTTGTTTGTTCTCCCCCTTTCTTTCTTTCTCTCTTCCATTTCCATTTCCCTTTCCCTTCCCCTTCCCCTTCTTCACCGAACAAGTCATCAAGGGCATCTTCAACAAAATGTTTGTCGTCTCACCAACAAAATACACAGTGGCTAAATTCAAGTATATATAATTTCAAAGTATAGCTCACTTAGTATATAAAACTGGTGGTAAATTTTGTTAATATTCAAAGGGTTCACATATTATGATGCAGTGAGTCCCTATGCACAGGGTTCCCTACCAGAGATCATTGCTCAGTGGATATTTATTATTTATAAGCCTGTTGGCTATCTTATATTAAGATACATTCTCAATTACTTGCACCGGAGTATACCACAATATTCTTAATTAGTTAGTTACTGATAAGAGAAAACAAGACCAATAGATATACTTGCACTGGAGTATACCACAAAATAACAGGATACATGTACTGCAATATATACAACCATCAGTTTTTTATGTTGGATACCTTTGGATGTAAAATCCCCAACTTTGATGAGCTGCTCATAACGTCCACATGTAGTTTTTCATTTGTGGGAGGCTCCTCAACCATAAACTGAAATTCCTCCTCCCACCGAGGATCTTTGTTCCTCTTTACAAGCTGTAGCAGCAAAAAATTATTACCCACAGATCATACAGTAACAAAATATTGACTAAATAAAGTAGGGTAAACAAAAATACATATTTGAAATTATAGGAAATTCAATTAAAAAAAATAAAAATGGAAAGTTAAGGTATTTATAAATATGAATTATTGGTTTTCCCCCATCTAGCATGGAAAATGTTTCTTTAGTAATCACCATTGCAGCAATACTACCACACTGGCTTTTCGTTTCCTTTATTTTTTGACTAGATTTTAGTTCTCCTTCATGATACCATAATATTGCAAAAACTCACATAGAGGAATTTAATGTAATTTCCTACAAATTTTGAAAAAGCTGAAAGAGACATTTATAACAAGGATGCGACGATGACATGTCATAGTTGCCTTTTTCTTCTCTTCTTGGAAGATATATCATTTTTATTGAAACTATAAAACTAGATGTTCATTGAGATAATCACCTTCAGATATTAATATTTTTCAGTAGACACTAAAGAGACCAGGTTTTTTCGGATTAGGGATTCCTTTAGACACAGAGCAAACATCCTCGTACCTTCGTCTTTTTCTCCTCCCCTTTGAAAAGTACACGTGCATATGGATTAACTTTATGTTTTCCTTCAAGATCCTGACCTTCGTGAACAATGACAACAAGAAGACCTCCACCAGCAGATGTTCCTTCAGGTGCTTTCTGTACCATCTTTGTTTCATCAAAGTCTCTCTGCATGTCCTCCTCTTTGAAAGGTTTGTATAAAAATTCAACAACAATCTGCCCTCGTGACTTGTCATTTCGAGCATCATTTAAGTCAATAGCTTTAAGAAGGTCAAGGTTCATGACTTTGGGCTCCTCGTGTGGGAGATCTTTCAAAGGAACTACATTCATACCCATTTTGTCATGTGTGCCAACCTGGGATGAGACAAAATGACTCAGAAGCACAAAACAATAGCAGGAAACTCTACTTTTCACAATTAAGGAGGACTAGCATACCTGCTCCCAATCAAAAACATGAAACTCCAATGCTTGGGTTTGTGGATCTCTAACTACAAAGTTAAATTCCTCGTTCCATTCAGGATTCAAGTTCTTATGCTTGACGGTTGTCTTCTTAGAAGGAAGCTTATCTTCTGTAAGCTTCACTTTCACATAAGGGTCCGATGCACCTAAAAGATCTTTCTTTTTCAGCTTCGTAGCCCCTATTATCTTCACATGGAGGATTCCAACAGGCCTTCTCAAGGCTCTAGAATTCCATTCAATTATGTCAGCCAAATCTTAGAAGCAATTTTGTCAGATATAATGTGAGAGGAACAAAGGCACATACTTTGCTGGGTCAATAATTGGTACTTCAAGGGTCTTGGGCCAAAGATACATATTGGCAACCTGGTCTTTGATTAGCTCCTGCAAAACAACCCTTACAAATGAAATTAAGATCACTGTTTAAAACTCTGGACAAAACCCACGATAGAGCAATAACGTGGCTGGATCAAGATGTTAAAGTTCCCAAATGTTTAGGCAACTGTAAAACTGGTGAACATCAAGGGAGAACGTGATATTATAAATATACACGCCATCTTGACAGGACAATGTACAACTGTAACCATCCATCATCATCTAACAAGAGGAACAAGGGAAGAGAGACCTAGCAGGTTCAAAGAAGAAAAAGGCAAGGTCACTGTACCTGGACAAATCTATAGAGGCCAGGTATTGACATAAGATCAGCCCCTATAAGTTTTAACCCAAAATCAACATATGGCTGCAAAAACAAGAAGGAATCATCAGAACCAATAAATAATCCCCTAAAAAGAAGGTATGGAACTCTCCAAGTGTGTTTTATCAATCAACCTCAAAAATAATCCAACTTACTAGGAGATTACAGTGCAAGACAATCCTGAACATAAAATATCAAGATCCTTAACTTAATTAAAAATGCATGGGGAAACTATCAAGAAAACTCCTGAGATTTGCCACAACATCAAATAGACGGTATAAACAAATGCTGAGAAATATGCAGTGAGTGGTATAATTGTGAAACTAAGTCGATGGAAAGCCAGACAAATTACCGAGACACTCTGCATGAAGTTAAATGGATATTTTTTCGAAGACAAACATCTAACTGATATTTAGAAAAAGCTCAAGGACTTCTAATGAAAATATATAGCTAAAGATTTAGAATCCCAGAATAAAGAGGCAAGTTAACATTATCATGCAACAGGTCTCTCATGAATACTTTAATAGCACTATTGAGACCATCAGCTAATAAGTTCCAAAACCCACAATTTCACCCATGTGTTAAACACTCAAATGATGGAATGCTTCAAGGAGTAAGAAAGCACACTGCAGATTCACCCAAGGTTAGTGGTGGACCTTTTTACCTGGCTTACAAGCCAAATCATCAAGGCTCTATAAGTATTGCATTAAATCATTTAAAGAAGCAAACAGTCATTAGTTTACCCCAAATTTTATAGCCCAAGCTTTCATTTGGTATGATTCATGTATTAAGCACTTAGGGTCATGTATGATCCAAAACTTTAGACTCAAATATGCTTAATTTTGTCACAACAGCCCTGTTTAACTATCTCCAAACAAAATATAAATATGTGCGTTGAATACACTAGCTTATTTAATCCGTTCACAAATGTATTTAACTTAATGGATTAAGAGCATGTTCTCATTTACGATGGATAAATGAGCTCAATTCAATGTTTAGGTTAACCAGAGATCTTGGTTCACATTTTCTAGGTCATTTATTCCTGGTTTCAGAAACTAATCTTATATAAATAGGAGAATGAAGACAAATTAAAACTTGGTAGCATCAGTTTTAATTGTCTTCTGGTCTGTGAGAGGTAAGCCAAAGCTTTGACATGGATGGTACCTAAGATCAACAGGAATGATTCCTACAATTCTTAAAGTTCGATGCTAGTGTTCTGTCCTCAAACTTGTTTTCTGTTCTTTCCTGCATCATCCTTGCACCAATTTAAAACTGGCAAAACATATGTTAGTTTTGACTGCCTAGAATACTGGCCCCAAGTATGGAGATATGTGTGATAGAAAACTCCTACCAAAAGGGGAAAAAAGAGGGGGAAGATATATGTGCAATAAAAGTCATGACCTTCGCACTTCACTCCCAAACAAATGTCAGAAAGTCTCAAAATAAAATCCAGTTTTATATTCTGATATTATAATTTGAAATATTTATGTCATGGAGAATAAGATGAAAATAATATCATAGGAAATTATCAGGTAATAGATTTTAAACCCTTTAGAAACATGTTTGATACTAAACATTATAATTCTGAAATATACCTAAGTTATGTAATATGAAACATAGAAGGATGGCCACCTTCAAACATTGTCAAAAAAAAAAAAAAAAAAACCTCACAAGGTTATTTTTTTCACAAACCTTCTCCATGAGAGACACATATATTTTCGCAAAACAAGGGAAGCTTGGAACTAATGGCTTTAGAGTTATACGTGGAGAAAGAAAAACTTGCAAATCTACCACCTGAAATGAGGCAGCAACAGTGTTAATAGCAGCAACTCTCTTTCTCCCTTTCCCTCTCTATGAGCAACATAAATACAATAAGAGTAAATTGAAGCATTTCTCTTGCTAAGCCAATAACCTGAGCAGTTGCCTTCAAGCCAAATGCTTTTACGGCAACAGTGACATTAGGATTTGCAGCCCATTTTATGGAAGGTTGCATAATCAACTCCTTCTCATCAGTGACATAGACTTTCATACCTGAAAATAATAAATTTTAAATGCAGTGTCTTAGGAGCCCATTTTATGCAAGACGTGTTATATGAAGGGAAAATATTAATAATACCCTTGAGGTTTGCATATTCCTTACAAATATCCCCAACTTTTTAAAAATGTCAAAAAATCCTTCGACCTTAATGGAAGTTAAAGATAACGGTTAGTTAATTATATTTTTGTAATATGTTTAAGCTAAAATTTTAATTTCTCTTATATTTTAATATTATATAATCAATAATACTAAACTAATAAAATAAATAAAAAAATGTTATATTCTAATAATATAGAGCATAAAAATTAGAAAAAATAAAATAAAATGCACATAAAACTAAAAAAAATAAATATACACATGCTTATCAATTAAGAAAATATAATTAAAATACATACAATGAAAAAAATTATTTTTTTATTTATCCTAAATAACATGCAGTAAAATGATCTTTTATTTTTTTAATTATCTATAAATGGTTATGTCCAATTTTAATTAAATTTAATTACATATAACCTATAAGTATCAAAATAAGATAATATTTTCAATTTTAACATTTATAGTTGAATTAATAATATAACTAATATATTGAACTAATTTATAAAAATATAAATAATTAGGACTAAATTTTAGGAAACTAATGCTTATGGATTGCTTGAGTTACATAAATTATAATAAATTCAATTTTAATAAACTATCTAATTAATATAAATTCATACTTTATTGCTTGAATTCAGTAAATAATTTTTAAATATGTTAATTGTAACAAAAAATAATTTTTATTTTTTTATAATATATTGTCAAAAAAATTCAAAAATAATTTTTATGAATTTAATTAATTTTATAATCAATAAGTATCAATAATGAGAGAAAAAATTTGAACAATGTAAGAAAAATATAAATATTTTAAAAAAATTCAAGGTGAAAGAGATGAAAAGATGTGAGTGAAGAAAGAAATCAATATAATTAGATAAAAAAATTAGAATTATTTTTTTATTTAAATAAACTTTTATATTTTTATGTATATCTTTATTTAGATTTTAATTTTTTTAACCATAAAAAACATATAAGTAAGTAAAAATATTTTTTACTTTATTATTATTTTTAAATGTTATTTTAATAATTTAGCAAAAAATGAAAAATATATAAGAAATAATAGATGAAAAAACTAACATTATTATTGACGGAGGTTATTTGTAATAATATATCTAACATTTGAGTTATGAGAGACATATTTTCAATGTTAAGGACATCTATGAAGAAAAAATGAACGTCAGGCATGCATGATATTTTTCCGTTATAGGATGCATAACGAATTTTGATAACTGATGCAATCCTTTATAAGTCATCTACAAAAGTTTTGGAAAAGTGTTGTAACTTGCAATCCTGCAGGATTATGGCTCTCAGCTGCTTCTAAACAACAAGCTTAAGAGTTTCAAAGTAAACAAATCTAGTGCATCTAGTATTCAGGAACACTATTACTATTAGGTGCTCGAGAATGTGCGATATAGTACATTCACAAACATTAATCTATTTTTCAAGGTCTCTGTCCAGTAATTGTACGACATAAATCAGGGGGAAAAAGTATGCACCGAGCTTATGTTATTACCCATTTTATAGTTAAGTTGACAAATTCCTTATATCAGGGACATTGTATAGATAAGACTAGCAGCAACTCATATGGATCATAAACAATGGGAGGTGAAGTGACGTGCAAAATTTATCTAATTTGATTATTAGCAGAAGGGGAGAAAACAAAAATCAAATAGTTAAAAAGTCTCATTTGCATAGTATATATTTCCTTCAACTAGCACCTTATGCGTGCTAATAATAGATATTGCCATATTGGTTTTCTATAACTTTTCTGTCGATTTAATAGTGCCCCCTAGCCCAACACCCATGTCATATCTGCAAGACTAGGATACTTCAAGATGAACTGAAGAATCCAAGTATAATAAATCACAATCAAATTACAAGTTTCGAGGAAATAAACAAACCATAAAAAGAGGTTTCTAAGAACACTAACCTTGAAAAGTTGGAGGTAAGCACCCTAAAGTCAATGTTTCAAATTCGACAGAGTCAATCTTGTATTTTGGAATTTCTTCAGCAATTATGGGCTCTGCAATGGTCTTGGTAGTCTTGCAGATTGTCTACATGAGAATTATAGAAGAGACAAAAACAATCTCAAAGTCGTAAGAAGCATATGGTGGAGAAATAATTTTACAGTAAATAAGAATGCATCACCTTGTCAAGATAAGGCCACATATACTCCATAAACTTGTTCAGCCAGTCAAACTAGAGTCCCCAAAAAACAAGAATGAAAAAGTCAAAATTCAAAGCTACCAAGACCAAGAGCATGCCGCAAAAACAAGTACTCGCATACACGATCATAATCGGGATTTTTAATCCAAAGTGGTATCTCCAGCATCATCCGCTGCAAAGTCTCAGAGTCTTGTTCAACTAGTGGATGAATTTTTGGATCCTAACAATTTTAAACGCACAAAAATAAAATAAAATAATTAGAACTTCAATAAGTACAGGACAAAAAGGTGTCAAATTTTAAACATTCTCAAAGTGCGCTAAAGTTATATCAATTTCTCATCCACGCAATCAGGAACTTGTTTTAAATTAATGACTTCAAATCTTCATCTGTCAATAAACTTTGAGAGTTTTAAGTAGAAATATATTGGTATAATGTCTCTCAAACCGTGCACCATCTTAACATTTGTAAGACATAACCTCTGCTAAGTTAATGTGTTATCATTATGACTCACTCAAAAGGTTTTCCCCCCCTCTGGTTTTGCATTTAGGCATGTATTTCTTATCAATTGATAAATTAGCAGGCAATTCATTTTCATTTTTGTCCCATTCAACATCCAACTTTTACCCACTCCAGTTTCTAGATGAAAATTTTAGTGTGTCCAATCACTAAAATCATGAAACTAAAATAATGGAATTCGCTATCAAGCAACCACGTTCCTGCAGGAAAAATTAAGTAATCTATCATGCACCAACACGGAACTGCATAAATCATCATCTCATATTAGGAAAAGAAATACATAAACACAAATCTATTAATGATGTTTTAAAAAACAGAGAAAGAAAATAATAGCTATCCACCCCTTAAGAATTTTAAAAATCTCTATCATTTTTATTCCAGAAAACTTCAAAGCTTTGAAGCGATGATAAGAAAACAAATTTAAAAAAAAAAAACAACCCAATTGGTTACTAAGATATCAAATACCGAGCCCCAATGAAGCAGCTTATTGTTACGTCCCGCTCGAATTGTCCCGCGAAATCCAAATAAATGGTGGTTGCTTAAAGGATTTAGACTTTTCTACATGGGAAGTTCTAGAGTGGTCTAGAGATGTCTAGAAAGGGCTAGAGTTGGATGGACTCAACTCAAGCTTTGAAGACCCTAGAATGTTCTAGAGCACGCTGGAGGGTGCTAGAATGAGTTAGAATATTCTAGAACATGCTGGATGGTTCATGAAGGATGTAGAAGCTACTGAAAGCTTACGGAACATCCCGAAACTTGCATAGAGGAGCTAGACAAACCTAGAAGACTCTAGAGTTGGCTGAAAGGTCCTAGAACCTTATGGCATATTGTACATAAAACTAGAACTCGCTTATACATTCTAGAGTTAGAATGATTTAGAAAGTTATGGCATAGTCTTAAGCTTAGAGTCACACCATAAATAGATCCATTGGTCTTCATTTGTAGTCATCTTGGGAAATCCTTGGAAACCTTGGAATTATCTTAGAAATTCTTAGCATCTTGTAAAATAAACTCTCTCTAGAGCAATACAAAACATTCTTTACAAACTCTCTTTTTAATCTCTTTGGAGAATTCGTTCGGAAAAAATCAAGCTTAATGCAACGGACCGTACTAAGTATCACACAATCGCTATTTGAAATTTGAAATTTAGGATCGTGACATTATGCTATCTTTAGTGAGAAGGAGATATATTCCATAGTATTCACTTCTTCAATTGCATTGCATTTCTCTAAAGCCTAATAATTATTATACTAAACAAAGTCGAACAGCCAACCCATTAGTGCGCAAAAAGAAAAAAAAAGATTAAATACACGTAAACATGCATAACATTATAAAGATAGAAAACAATGCAAGACATAGGACCAAACAGATACCTTAACGTCGCTGGATTGGACATAGATGAAGAGAAGATACCCAGCAACAAGACCAATGGAAATCCCAACTCCAAATCCAAAAAAGCCCAATATAGTACTCACAAAACCCATCTCAAATTCCTTTCAGATTCCCACGAACCACACAGAACAAACAACTTACTCTCTTTTCGTTTTTTCCATATCAAAAATTGTCTAGAAAACCCATTCTCCGATATCTTAAAAATCAATATCTCAGAGTCAAGTTTAAGCAAATATAAACAAAATAAAAGATATACCAAACAATTAAATTTTGCACTTAAAGATCAATATTATGATTTAATTGTCCTCGTCAAACATCAAAGAAGAAGATCCATGAAGAAAGAGCGCACGCAGAGAGAGATGGCGAAGCAATGAGACAGTAACGGAGTGAATACGCAAAGCAAATAATAAATTGAAACATTCCTCTAGCATGAAATTGAAAATGTAGCGTTTCTTACGAAGTGAGGTGACTGACAAAAAAAAAACGTAATTTTAATTTTATGGTTATTTTGTATTTTTATTTTCACCTGCATCAAATTTTAAATAATACGATTAAATTTTATTTTATTTTAAATTATTTATAAGTTTTTTATAAAAAATTAACACATAAACAAATAAAATTTAATAATTTATTTATATATATATATATATATTTAAAAAATCATATAAATAAAAATAAAAAATATTATTAAAAATGTTCTTACTTTTAATTAGAAAGTTAAGATTAATTAAGAAAAAATAAGAGTTACTGTATGATTAAGGAGAATAGTTCGGGCCATCGCATAGTTCGGGCCATCGCATCATGAACGTCTTATTACTTATTTATTAAGTATATGATTAACTAATTAATTTTTTTTTGTTAAGTATTATAAATTTGTTTTCAGAAAAATTAGTATTAATTTAAAATACCAAGTTACAATAAATAATCTCTTCCGTTAAATAGGTAAGGCCGTACATGTGTCAGATCAGATCATAGTCTCACTATGGAATGACTTTAGTAACCGCTAACTATGCAACTAAAAGGATCCGCTGAAATTGTTTATTGTTATTGCATAATGTTATTATATTGTACTTTCACTAAAATTTAAAATTATTTTAATTTCTTTAAATTATTAATATTTAATAATTGATTTAAAATAAATTATTAATACATCTTATTTTAAATTATAGAAATTAACAAATATTTTAAAAGTATTTGATTGACTTAAAAAAAATATTAAAAATAACATGTAGTCTTTTAATTTAAAATTAACATTAAATATAATTTAAAAATAATAATTTGAAGTTATATTATTTTTATCACATTTTAATTAATATTTTAATCGCTTAATTTCAAAATTATATCATTAAAATGTTATTTTTTATAATAAAAAATTAATAATTTAATGATAAAATGTTTTTTTAATTTTAAAAATTAAGTAATTTATATATTAATTATAAAAAATATATGTGTAAAATATTTAAATCATATAAATAAAAATATTTTTTATTTAAAAATAATAATAATATTTTAATATTAATTTAATTAATAAAAAAATATACTTTATAAACAATAAATAACTACACCGAAAGGTTCGAGCGAGCAAGTGGATATGGATTCGGGCCCATTGAATTTAACGGTCAGTTTCAACGTTTTTTTCTTTTTTCAAAAAGTTTCGACGTAAAGTTAGGGAATGGTTAGTACTGTATATATTATAAGTTGTATATTTTATTTTTTTCTTATTTTTAACTTTTATAAAAACAAAAGGTTAAAAAACTTTTGTTATATCGCGTATTTATACTATTATTATATACAATATTCTCTCAAATACGAAATATCATAGTTCACAAATGGTAATAACATATTGTCATTTATATTATAACATAAAAATTAAAATAATTATTTGAATAAATTGAAAAATTATTTATTTTTTATATTAATTCTAATATATGTAATAATATAAATAATCTAGATATAAAATTATGTGATAAATTATATTATCATAATATTTTTAATTAATTTTAAGAGCTACTATGAATTTATTTATGTTTCAACCATAGAACAGTTAGGACGAATTATTTGAATAAATTGAAAAAAATTTATTGTTATTTAATTCTAATATATCTAGCAATATAAATGTCATAGATATAAAACTAATTGAAAATTATAACACCTTAGTATTTTTAACCAATTTTACGAGCTTCTGACGATTTTTTTTTTTTTTTTTGATGAATGTTGTAAAACACGAATTTTAGCATAACCACCACCCTTGAGCAAACCTACAATATTAGCATAAAATTGTCACTAGCATTTTAAATTTAAATATTTTAAATATTAATATATTAATATCAATTAATTTTTTATATTATAAAAAGTATGATTTAATTCCTTATATTTTATAAAAATGAAATAAAATATTAATATATTTATATCAATTAATCTCCTATATTATAAAAAGTTTCCTTTAATCCCTTATATTTTATAAAAATGAAATGAATATAAATTTTAATATTTATTCTATATTTTAATAATTTTTATTATAAACATCATAATAAAAAATAAATTTTAGCCGTTGCTTTGTTTATTAATAAAATAAAGTATTGATAAAATAATATTATTTTAATTATAATATTAATAAAAAATAATTTATTTTATTTTTTAGCTTTTTTTATATAAAAATAAATGACAAAATAATTTTTTTTAAAAAGATTAAATAACTCGTTTGAATAAATGTAAGTAAAATGTGCAGTATTTTTTATTAAATTTATAATTTTTTTGAAAATTATTTATGCATGTAAGTAAAATAAATGTTTATTAAAGTGTTCATATATTTCAACACATGAAACTGTTACCTTTGAATTTTGACATATTTGTATTATTTTAACTATTTGAACAAGTAAAATAATCGGAGAATGGGTAAAAACAAAAATAATACAACATATTCAAACTATATAAATTTTTTAGATAACGTACTTTCATATGAGCTTTTGTCATTGAATTTTATCGTCACATCACTGCTACACACAAGGAGGCATTTGAAAATGGGGATTTACTAATTTCATTTTCGTCTGTTTTTGGTCTTTCTATGACCAGTTAATAAATATTACGAATTAAAATCGACTTACTAAGAAAACTTAACTGAATCAAGAAGACGGTCACTTAGATCGATTTAGACTTAAATTACATTTGTAGAATTGAATCTCTTTTGTTTCTTATTAACATTATTTTTACCTCTTGAGTAAATAAATCATTGAATATTATTATTGATGATATTTTGCAAACATATATTTTCTTTATTAAGCTAATACTTTCAAAAGCACAACATCTTCATACTTTCGTAAATCAAAAGCACTAACATATATTTTGAGATATTGAGCAAATACTTTAGAAAGCACAACATCAATAGAAGTGTTACTAAACTTACAAATAAATAAAAGCTCTATTGATTGGTGATGTCGTGGTGAGGAGTTAAATAATAGTTGGCGCCTGCTTACCTGGTGATGTGAAATAACAATTGTTACCTGCATACTCTGGTACTTGCTAGCGAAAATAGCTTTGGTGTCCAGTGGTGCAAGACAAGATAGAGGCTAGGAGAGATTTTGATTTTCGGTTGGAAGGAAAATAGAGAGGAACGATCGAATGGGATGGGAGGTGGGGTACTGGTAGGATTAGGTACACAATACATATGTATACATGAATAATATCTTAAATGTTTACGAGGTTTATCATATCTTTATTTATACTTTTGAGATTTATAAAAATATATAGAATATTCTTAGATTTTATGATTAATATCATTAGTGTCCTTACAACTTAATGATGTTAATTTTCATTCATTACTATTTATACTCATATTTCTTAGTTTTGATACCAATTTTTTGGAGTTTTCGATCGCGAGAGACTATTATGACGGTATTTCAATTAATCTGACTTTAATGTGTGTGATAAGTTATTACCTTATAATAAGTTATATATGTTGAATGCACATTATTTTGTCTTATTCGTAGTATACAAATAGGTTTTTTATATGTACATACAGTATACTTATACTCTTCAAAAAAATAATATTCAACCATTAAGTTGTTGAATTTCTCTTCTTCTATTTTTACATATTTTTTACTAAACTAATCTCTTAATGTCCTTGAAACAGTATGGTCTATAATATTTGTGATAACTTTGATATAATCTATATAAATGTCTAACAAGATGTTAAATCTCTTAAAAAAATTCAAGACAAATTTCATAATCCTCATCTTTAAAATATTCTTTTAAAGCTAAAAGATATAATTTATCAAATTTATCTAATAGAATTATATTTTTATCCTTAATTTCTTTTAGAACTAGTTGTTTATTTCTGAAATTAAAAACAATATTCATTTTCCTATTTATCAGTATTATCATTTCATGTAAGTAAATATTTAAACATCCAAGATGCTTGATTAGTTTAAATTTATAATTAATATACCTAAATTTAATGGGTCCATCATGGTATTCCTTTATGCATATATTAAGCATTCTAAAAATCTTTATAATTGGTTTTTATCTTTTAATTCACTAGAAAAACCTTGAATGTTGTTTAGTATAAGATATTGTAATTATGTTTTTTATCTTCAATTTTCAACCATAAATATTTAATTTTTTATTGAACAAGTACTGTTTTCTTTTCAGATAGTACAATGCCTTATTTTTCTGCATTCGTAGAATATTAAGAATATCTAAATAGTGTTTATTTAATTTATTATTAAAAATCAAAATATCATATGTGTAAACACAACAAATATTTTATAATTTCTTAAACATATTATTCATATATTTTTGAAAAAAAATTAGAGCTTATTTTAATCCAAATGATACAACAATCCATTGAAATTGTCTTTAAGGATAACTAAATGATGTTAATTTTTGGGATTCTTCATCTAGTCTTATTTTTTAAAATCTATTTTTGAAATCAAAACTTAAGAAATACTTATTTTTTATTAATGAAAATAATTCGTTTTTTTTCTTTTGAATGAAGTCTCCATCATTAATGGCTTCTTTATTCAATGCTTTAAAGTTTATTATCATTCTCTTTTTTCTTCTTTTTTCTCAGTTTTTTTTCAACTAAAAATGCTAGACTAGAGTGAGAAAAATTACTTGGTATTATGATTTTCAATTCCAAAAGTTCTTAAATTTGTTTTCCAAACTCAATCATCTCTTTTGGAGTATAAATCGTTGATTTTGTTCTTATAACCTTATTGGTCTCTTAATTTTATGTTGACGATTGTCCTAGGTTTATTTATTTTTGGATCCAAAGGATTTTTTGAACTAATTGTTTTAAATAGTTTTTTGATGACTGTTAAGGCTCAGTCTTTATGTATTTCATTTAGAAAAGAGTTTTGTTTCTATTCTATATCTAATATAAAATATTTTTTAAATAAGGTTTTTGTTGTTTTATTTTCAAGGTGATATGACGACTAATATAGGATCTATTAGTGGGGATATACAGATATATATAACTATGACTGTAAGCTACATAGCCAAGAAAAACACAAATTAAGGATATTTGTTGAAAAAAATTTGTTATATACATGAAGGCAAAAAAGCATTGGGATCCAAAAACCTTAAGTTCATCATAGTCAAGTCTCTTATGAAAGAAAAACTCAAAAAAACACAAGCCATTAACCATTTTACATGGTATTTTAATTGAAAAGTCCAAGATTCTATATACAATAAGAATAATGAGACATAGAATCTTAAAGGATTCACATTCACAGGCAATAGAGCAAAACATAAAAATTCAATAAATATCACAACCAGAATAATATACACAGGCTATTCAATTAGGAAATAAAGCATGCTACATGAAAAGTAAAGAGCTTTTTGATCAAAGTCACGAACCTATGTGTTTTAACATAAATAATCAAGACTTAGATTGTACTCACAGTAAAGCAAACAATCGAAACATAATTATATAACGAGATAAATTCACATAGAACTTTTATTTATATGATAAACCCCTGAATTGCTTATAATAACTACTTGGCAGCAAACAAATATACTAAGCAATAAAATATATACAACTTAATAGAAAGATAAAAACAAATATTTCTATCAATTAAGATCTTTGTCCTAACTATCTATTATTGTTCTTGCTTGCTATATTCGTAACAATTTGATCTGACACATAAATTCGACTCTCTTTCAAAGATAACACCAAACAAAGTAGTGTGATTGATCACCATAGATCAATAACGTGAACCCAATAAGGAAAAGCCAGTGTGGAAAATACACTAAACCATGAACCACTAACAATCAATCATGCAAAATATACTCAATTATAATTACCCACGATCACAATCTTAGGAACACTTAATAATCCCAAAAGCACAATATTACCCAAACCACGATAATAAAATAATCTTAGTCACTCATAGTCTAAAAAATATATTTTAATCTCTTTCAAACATATCACAATGCCCAAAAAGTACTCAAGATGAATAGTGAAAAATATAATTCAAATTGCTATAAAATGTTGGTAGAGTTTTGCTAGATTTTTCGAAATGATAGCACGTTTAAGAAGTAGTATTTATAAACAAAACCCAAAACGCATGCCATCCTCATCGAGGCCCTTGCTGACTACCTCGTCGGGAGTCCGATGAAGGCCTTATCGAAGTGCACAAAAAATGTCATTTTTGGATTTAAAAAATTATCGAGTAATTATTCATAAATACCCACACATACATCACAACAAAAAATGTCACACATAACCTAACATGCATATTAAGAAACCAACCTCGTGATATACGTATAACATGCTTTCAAACACGATGTAACTAACTATACGTGTGTGCATTATTAATCAATAGTAACCAACTTCATACATATGACAACAGAAACACTAAATAAAATAAACAAACTTTATGTTTTACATATGGAAGCCAACAAAAACACAAAGGACAACAAGACTTACATTGTTGATCAAATAAGGTGCATAAAAATATGGCATATGACTAATATGGTAAAGGAACACATGCTTGATGCATAATTGCAGGTCCCTTATCCACAATACAATGATGCCGATACTCTATCACGCCATTCTGCTTAGAAGTGTACAGATAAATATATCAATGATTGATACCACATTGATGAAAGAAAGAAGTGAGTGTAACAAATTCACCCAACATTTGTTTGGATAGCCATAATTTGTTATTGAAATTAAACTTTAACCATGAAAAAAAATTCTTAAGAACATTTCCTATTTAATCTTTTATTTTAAAAGAAAAAAGTCAAGTAAAACGACTATGATCATTCACTAAAGACAAGAACTATCGTTCATCATTACTAGACTTCTTAAGTGAGATCCATAGATCAAGAAAAATAAGATTGAAACAATTATCACTTCTTATATGTTTACCAGTAAAAAGGAGTTTATAAGACTTCAAAGTCTTACAAAATTGACAATTGAAATTAGTACTAATATTATTATTTAATGGAAGATCATTAGAATTAATAACTTTAATAATAATTGAAGATGAGGGATGACCAAGCCTTGAATGCTAGTTTCTTGTAAAAGGATGACAAATTGAAACATAAGCAATAAAGAGACAACAAGTACCACCAGTGACTTTGTATAAACCTCCATCACACTTATCCCATAAAAAGTGTGTTTCTCGTAGTAATGTCCTTAACATAAAATACATTAGCATGAAACTCAACAAAAGTAGAATTATCAACATTTAATTGATGTATAGATAAGAGATTGTGAGTAATATACGATGTGTGTAATATCTATCTGAGATCAAGTAAGCATTTTTTATTTGAATCAATGAAAAATGTTTTACCGATGCAGTGAATAGGCAATGTATTTCCATTACTTATAGAGACAACATCACTTTTCTGACATGGAGTAGATTGAGGAACACTTTATGCATCAACAACCAAATGATGATTGACACTAGTGTCTAACAACCATAAGTTATCAAATGACTCAGTATGAGCTGTGTAGGCACCTTTTGATCCACTATACTTACCTTTGTAAGTCTTGTTAAGCAAGTCACAAAGCAAAAACCAACGTGAGACTTAATGTTATACTTTGTCACAAACTTGATAAACATGCCTCTAGCTCAAAGGTTTTATAGTATTCTAATTGTGAGAAGAATTACGAGGAGCATTCTTAACAATGGAATTAGATAAGGAATTAGATTTGTCTTGAGTGCTAAAACCTTTTAAGAAATGATTGAGGATTCCAAGACTCTTATTTATAGACATTGGATCTTGATTTTTTTGAAGAATTAAATCAATTCACAGAGGTAACATTAGCATGATAGACTTTATCTTTATCAACATCAGACTACTAATTTATCATTTATTTATAAGTGATCAATTGGTTATGAAACATGCTAAAACTAAGTATTTCATGCATCATATTAACAGAAATGATGACATATTGTAGAAAACATTATTGTTAAAACCTGACAAAGCATACATTATAATATCTTTGTCTAATATAGGTTCTCTAGTGATAGCTAGATGATGTGAGATAGTGCAAGCTTTAGTGATGTAATCATTTACAAAAAGTTCATATTTACTCATAGTTTAAAGCTTATTCCTAAGATTAAGAATGTATGAATTTGTATTAGAGGAGAACATATTATCAAGAGTTATCTACTAACCAAATGCAGTACCACTTCTCGAGACATGAGTGCACATTTCTCCAAAACATAGATCTAATTTTTCACCATATTATTCATGCGATTTCAATTATAATACCATGGATTGAGGAATGTGCGATTAAGATCAAAAAATTCTATGGTTCAACAATTATTCAATCAATAAAACCCTCTAGTTTATAGGCAAATATAAGACTATCAATTTGTCCATTCCAAATCAAATAATTATTACTATCAAGTTCAATACTTAAACTAATATTGACATGAGGTATCGAGGATAAGTTTTGAGCCAAGAGATCAACATATTGTTTCCAAGAACTGAATATACTAAAGTATAAGGTGAATTTTGATTAGGAGTTGGAGTGTTGATTACACTATGACATGATTGATTTTGTTTGACAAGCACTACTATGATCAATAATTGCAGAAGCAATGAAGAACAAGATATAAATTGTGCATAATTTTTTTTATCAAATCTCTATGATTCAATATGCTATAATACCATTCAAACTTGAAAAACCAATGTTAAAGATGTACTTTTTTATATTGAGATTAAGAGAATAAAACATAATTACAAGCTTAAGTGTAATGAGAATAGCTAAGTTATTTATAGATAACGTGTGCAAGCTCGTAACTAACTAAACTAAATAATTAAACTTATAAACAATTAAATTTGATTAGTTAAAAATTATCTCCGATCCTAATTTCATCAATAAATTAATATTTTAATTATAAAAATTTAATGTTATAATATATGAGATAATGATACTTAAATATATAAAAAAAAAATTAACTATAATTATAATTATAAATTTAAACTTATTAAATTTAACTTGTACTAAGAATTTTATAAATACTTAAATTAGTCGATATTAATTTATTTATTAATGAATAATTTAATTTTACATTAAAAAAACCCCAAATTTGGATGCGAATATTATACTAACCACGTAATATTTAAATGGAGGATAAATATAGCCTGTCCATTCTCTCATGTTCAGTTAACATCGTTAGTTAAGGGTATAAAAATATACAACATAATTATGGTTGATATATCATATTAATTTTAGATATACATTATAAACAGTTAAATAATAATGTTTATTTATTATTTTTTATAATCTTTAATTTAATAATGAAAGTAATAACAATTAATAATAAAAGTTTAATATAATCATATGTTTTTTATTTAATGAAAAATATATTATAGGTATATTATTGAGAATAATTATATTTAAATTATTAATTATAATAAATTTTTGTTAAGTAAATTTCTAAATATACATGTGCAAACATTTACTGAACTCAAACCCCCAAATTTATCATATGCAAAAATAATCTTATGTTATTTAACCATTAAGGTACACAAAATATTACACATGTTAATTATTATATGTTATATTAAAAATAATAATATATTTATTTTCGATAAAAATTTATTATGATTCTTGGCACTTGATGCATACGTGATAACGTGAATACTATTAAATTTTGTGCAATAAATATAAACACACACGTATAAAGCCATAAAGGTTAAGCAGACCTTTATTCCTTGGATTCTTATTAGGTTTTCATTTCATCACAACCTCTTCACATCGGAAGCTTAAGCTCCTCAACAAAGGAAAATAAAATAAAAAATGGAACCTTAATTCTAGTTTTTCTCGAATACTATATGTTCATATTGCTATTGTTTGGTTCTATGGTTTCTTTTCGATTATTATTATGACCGCAATTCCTAGTTTTATACGAGGTGGTTAGTTTTCGGTTAGAGTGAAAGAGTCTAAGGTTTCGGATTGGGGTTTTTAATTCTAATTGGCGGCTTTACCGAGCTTAGGGGTTTCTCCTTCAAATATTGACCGGGAATAAATTCAGATCGGATTGATCTTATTGCGGGTGCAGAAAATCAACAGATCGGGGACATAGTGATTGCCGCTCGGTTAGGCGAGCGATTAATCAAACGGACGGGGTTTGGGTTCTTGTATGGAAACTCGGAGTCGGAAGCGGGCGGAGGCTTCCTCAGCAGCCCCTTCATCGTTTTCATCAGCAACAGTAGCCGGTCCAGCCACCCGTCCTAGCAAGCGAGCCCGTTTTTCTGCTGCTTCTTCTTCGTCCTCGAACGCAGCACCGCACCTGTTATCGATTTCGACCAGGTCCCGAGCCGTTAGGATCCTTCAGGAACCTCCAATCGTAGTTGCTTCTGCACCCTCGTTAGCTCCCATGGACTATCCTACCAATGAATCTTCTGGGTCCCGTAGCCGTGGTCGCAGCGCAAAGAATTCCGACAGAGATGGGTTTGATAAAGGGAAGGAGAAGGAGCACGAGGTTAGGGTTAGAGGCAGAGATAGGGATAGAGATATAGAACGGAATTTGGGGTTGAATATGGAGAGTGGAGGTAATGGTGACGAAGATGATAATGATAGTGAAGGTGGCGATGGTATTTTGCATCAGAATTTGACCTCCGCTAGTAGTGCCCTTCAAGGACTTCTTAGAAAAATTGGCGCTGGGTTGGATGATCTTTTGCCTTCATCGGCAATTGGGTCAGCGTCGTCATCGCACCAGAGTGGCCGGCTCAAGAAGATATTATCTGGGTTACGTGCTGATGGGGAAGAAGGGAAGCAGGTTGAAGCTTTAACTCAGCTCTGTGACATGCTTTCTATTGGCACTGAGGAGTCGCTGAGTACTTTTTCAGTGGATTCTTTTGTTCCTGTGCTTGTGGGTCTTCTTAATCACGAGAGTAATCCCGATATTATGCTCTTGGCTGCTAGAGCGCTCACTTACCTCTGCGATGTACTACCTTCTTCTTGTGCTGCTGTTGTTCATTACGGGGCTGTTTCTTGCTTTTGTGCTAGGTTGCTCACAATTGAGTATATGGACTTGGCTGAACAGGTTGGTCTCCGTCTCCATTGTCAATTAAACATTTTTGATGGCTTAAGGGAAGAAGCAGTTTTGACGTGATTTTCTTGTCGTTCAGCTTTAGCTTCTTAACAATGAATTGATTTTGTTAAATTAAAAAAGAAGAGTGATATATTTTGATATTGACCAGTTGCAAGTGGTAACGTTTATCCATAAGATACATCTGTTACATCTACGGTGAAAATTGTGAACTTGTGTAGCCCTGTAAAAGTTTAAATTGGTTTATACATCATTCAGTATTTATATTGTTTGCTTTCTGTTTCTCCCGTTTTTTGACTTGTGTTAAACAGTCTCTTCAAGCTCTCAAGAAAATATCTCAGGAGCATCCAACTGCTTGTCTTCGAGCTGGTGCTCTAATGGCAGTGCTTTCATATCTAGACTTTTTCTCCACTGGAGTTCAGGTAAACCTTTGCTAAAAATGTATTAGAATATCTTGTATTTTAAGTGTCTTATTTTGTTTGGATTGTTAAAATGTATTACTGGGTTTCAGCGCGTGGCACTTTCTACTGCTGCAAATATATGCAAGAAACTCCCCTCAGATGCAGCTGACTTTGTCATGGAAGCTGTCCCACTGTTAACAAACCTTCTTCAGTATCATGATTCAAAGGTAACGTGTTTGTTCCTTCTTTCGCATTACGGCTAAGGATAGCATGTTTTCTACAATTGTTAGATATCTCATAACTCACTTATACATTCCTTTTTGCTATTTTTGTAGGTTCTTGAACACGCTTCTGTTTGTTTGACTCGAATTGCTGAATCATTTACTTCTTCTCCTGATAAACTGGATGAACTTTGTAATCATGGGCTAGTTGCGCAAGCTGCAACTCTTATATCCACCAGCAACTTTGGAGGCGGACAGTCATCTCTCAGCACCCCAACATACACAGTAAGTGAATTTCCTCTTTCAATAATAACATTTATGTTTTGAGGCTAGATTTGATTTTCATGGCTTGCAGGGCTTAATCCGACTTCTTTCTACTTGTGCAAGTGGATCCCCATTGTGTGCCAAAACTTTGCTTCTCCTCGGAATTAGTGGCATTCTCAAAGATATATTGTCTGGTTCTGGTATTTCGACAAATTCATCAGTTTCACCTGCTTTGGGTAGAACAACAGGGCAGGTAACTGTTTCTTCATTCTTGTAGCATTGTTCAAAGTTTATTATATCTGACAAATTGTTTTTATCTTAAGCATAATATAGTAAGATGGTAGTATTGGACACATCTCTAAATCCTGTAGTTGCATGTTTGTACCAATACTAAGATGTTGCTTCTTTTTTTGGGTTTAATCATTCTATTCATAGATTTTTGAGATAGTCAATCTTGCAAATGAGCTTCTACCTCCATTGCCCCAAGGATCCATCTTGCTTCCTTTTAGCTACAATGTATTCATGAAAGGACCTGTGGTGAAAAAGTCTACTGCTAGTAGCTCTAGGAAACAGGAAGATACAAATGGAAATGCTTCTGAGGTTTCATGCCGTGAACAATTATTGAATAATCAGCCTGAGCTTCTTCGGCAATTTGGAATGGATCTTCTTCCTATTCTAATACAGGTCAGTTTTTGTTACATATAATTTTCTGTAATTCTTAATTTAGCTTATGATATTAAATGCTAGTTTATAACTTGTCAAGCAGATCTATGGTTCTAGTGTGAATGGCCCTGTTCGCCACATATGTCTCTCAGTTATCGGGAAGTTAATGTACTTCAGTACTGCAGACATGATTAAGTCCTTATTCAGTGTGACAAACATATCAAGGTAATTAATATAATCTCTGTATGTTTGCCTGGTGTGCTTATTTTATTCAAAGTATGTTGATATGCATGCTTATGTGGATTTGCATATTTCATTTGATAGTTTCTTAGCTGGAGTTCTAGCTTGGAAAGATCCACATGTCCTGGTTCCTTCCCTCCAGATTGCTGAGATTCTTATGGAAAAGCTTCCAGAAATCTTCTTCAAGATGTTCGTCAGAGAAGGCGTGGTTCATGCTGTGGACCAACTTATCTTATCTGGTACACCAACTCCTGCTCCTGTTCAAGTATCTTCAGCTGATAAGAACAATGATACTGTAACTGTGACATCCTCACGCTCAAGGCGCCATAGAAGACGCAGTGGCAACTCCAATTTTGAAGGAAGTTCACTGGAGGAGTCAACAATTTCTGCTTCAGTAAATGTTGGTTCAACTCCAAGTTCTATGGAGATTCCAACTGTTAATTCAAATCTTCGCATGACTGTCGGTGCATGTGCTAAAGCTTTTAAAGACAAATATTTCCCATCCAATCCTGTTGCAGTTGAAGTTGGAGTGACGGATGATCTATTACGTATGAAGAACCTGTGCTTGAAATTGAATACTGGTGTTGATGACCAAAAAACTAAAGCTAAGGGCAAGTTAAAATCTTTGGGCTCTCACCTCTTTGACAGTTGTGCATATAAGGAAGAGTATCTGATTGGCGTGGTATCTGAGATGTTGGCAGAACTAAGCAAAGGGGATGGTGTATCAACTTTTGAGTTTATTGGCAGTGGTGTTGTTGCAGCCTTACTAAATTATTTTTCTTGTGGGTACTTCTCCAAGGAGAGGATTTCAGAAGCAAACTTGCCCAAGCTTCGCCAGCAAGTACTTAGAAGATTTAAAGCATTTGTTTCTGTTGCTCTTCCTTTCAGTAATGTCATATGGGGTCCAACTCCTATGACTGTTTTAGTTCAGAAGCTTCAAAATGCTCTATCCTCCTTAGAGCGTTTCCCTGTTATGCTGAGCCATTCAGCAAGATCAGCTAGTGGAAGTGGTCGTATCTCCTCTGGACTTAGTGCATTATCTCATCCAATTAAATTGCGCCTTTGTCGATCACAAGGAGAAAAATCTCTTCGTGATTATTCATCAAATATTGTATTAATTGACCCATTAGCAAGTTTAGCTGCTGTTGAAGAATTTCTTTGGCCGCGAGTTCTGCGAGGCGAATCTGGTCAGAAGCCTCCTGCATCTGCTGAGAACTCAGAGTCTGGCACCATGCGGCATTCAGGAACTGGTGCATCATCTCCATCCTTTTCAAATCCTGCTTCTACCAATCGTCGTCATTCTACTAGATCTAGAACATCTGTTAGCATAGGAGATTCAGCTAGGAAGGAACCACCGCAAGAGAAGAGCACAAGCTCATCAAAAGGTAAGGGAAAAGCTGTTTTGAAGCCTTCTCAGGAGGAGGCAAGAAGACCTCATACTAGAAATGCTGCACGTAGAAGAGCAGCTGTGGATAAAGATGCTCAGATGAAACCTGTAAATGGGGACACTACATCTGAGGTTGGTTGTGACATCTACAATCATAAAAAATTCAAACTAACAGGATATATATACACTTCATTTATTCATATAGATGTCTTTGCAACTCATTGCACTATTGTATTTGAAAGTTTTTTAAAAGAAAAAGTGAGAAGTTGAAGTAAGAAATAAATTATGGTTAAATGAAATGATGCCTTGTTATGTCTTATCTATATGCAATGTGATTTTCCCCTTCAAATAAATATATCAAATTTTGGGTTTCACCATATGTCATGTCAGCTATCCTGAAATGGAATTCACAGTTCTGTTGCAATTAAATTCTACTATGAAAATAAAAACTTGAGGTATTATACTTTTTAAAAAAATATCTAGAGATATTAATAATCAAGTCGTTTACACTGATCGTAGTTTGTTGTCTGACTTTATTGGGCAAAAACCTGCTCAATTCCGTTACAGTTTTTCTTCTTCTTGATGGTGCTATTGTTCTCATCCTACTTCATGTTTCTTTATAGGATGAGGAATTGGACATATCACCTGTCGAGATTGATGATGCATTGGTAATAGAGTATGATGATATCTCAGATGATGAAGATGATGATGACCAGGATGATGTATATTATTTTCTTTTGAATTTTTTTGGGTCTGGATCTTTTTTATGGGTATTCTTTTATTTACATATTTTTTCTTTTGATTGATAATTTCATTTTTTTGTAGGTGCTTAGAGATGATTCTTTGCCTCTTTGCACGCCTGAAAAAGTGCATGATGTTAAATTGGGTGATTCAGCAGAGGAGAGTGTAGCACAAGCAACAAGTGATAGCCACTCTAACCCAGCTTCTGGCTCCAGTAGTAGGGCTGCTATTGCTAGGCATTCAGATTCCAATGATCATCGAAGTAGCAGTTCTTATGGCTCAAGGGGTGCTATGTCATTTGCTGCTGCTGCCATGGCTGGGTTATCTGCTAATGGCAGAGGTGTCAGGGGAGGAAGAGAGAGACAGGGACGTCCTGTTTTTGGCAGTTCTAGTGATCCTCCAAAACTGATCTTTATAGCCAGTGGAAAACAGCTTAATAGGCATTTGACTATCTATCAGGCAATTCAACAACAACTAGTGCTGGATGAGGATGATGATGAGAGGTATGCTGGCAGTGATTTCGTATCCAGTGATGGAAGCAGGCTGTGGGGTAATATTTATACAATTACATACCATAGGGCAGACAGTCATATTGATGACAGGACACCTGTTGGTGGATCAAGCTCTGCTAGTATGTCGAAACCTTCTAAGTTGGCATCTGGTTCCAATTCTAATTCTGATACCCAAGTTCATCGGGTGTCGCTTTTGGATAGCATTCTGCTGGGTGAGCTTCCTTGTGATTTGGAAAAATCTAATCCAACGTATAACGTGTTAGCATTGTTACGTGTACTGGAGGGCTTGAACCAGCTTGCTCCTTGCTTGCGGGCCCACATAGTCTCAGACAATTTTGCAGAGGGTAGGGTTGCAAGTCTTGATGAATTGAATACAGCTGGTGCTAGGGTTTCATCTGAGGAATTTGTTAACAGCAAGCTCACTCCCAAATTAACCAGACAGATTCAAGATGCCCTTGCTTTATGTAGTGGAAGTCTTCCTTCCTGGTGTTACCAGTTGACAAAAGCTTGTCCTTTCTTGTTTCCTTTCGAAGCTAGAAGACAGTATTTTTACTCAACAGCTTTTGGGTTATCACGTGCTTTGTATCGTCTTCAGCAGCAGCAGGGTGCTGATGGTAATGGATCAGCCAATGAAAGAGAGGGAAGGGTTGGGAGATTGCAGCGCCAAAAAGTTCGTGTCTCTCGTAACCGTATTCTAGATTCTGCTGCAAGAGTAATGGAGATGTATTCCAGCCAAAAGGCAGTTCTTGAAGTTGAATATTTTGGTGAAGAGGGTACTGGGTTGGGTCCTACACTTGAGTTTTATACTCTACTAAGTCATGATCTACAAAAAGCGGGCCTTGGTATGTGGAGATCAAACAGTTCATTAGAGAAATCTTCAATGGAAATTGATGAGGAACTGCTGAAAGGTGGAAAAAACAACAGCAATGATGACTTGATCCAAGCACCTCTTGGGTTGTTTCCACGTCCTTGGCCTCCAACTGCTGATGCTGCTGATGGAAGTCAAATTTTTAAAGTGACCGAGTATTTCCGGCTGCTTGGTTGTGTAATGGCCAAAGCTCTTCAAGATGGAAGGCTATTAGATCTATCGTTCTCTACAGCATTTTACAAACTTGTGCTGGACCAAGTATTTGCTGCATAACGACATAATATGATGTTCTTGCATTATTATGTAACCAATTCGGTAGCTCTTAGGCTTGTTTTGATTAAGAAATGTCTTCTTATGTTCTTTACAGGAGCTTGATTTACAAGACATCCTTTCCTTTGATGCTGAGTTGGGGAAGACATTGGAAGAATTGCATGTATTGGTTTGCCGAAAGCAATATCTGGAGTCTAATGACGATGATTGTGCCATTGCTGACTTACGTTTCCGTGAGGCTCCAATTGAAGATCTTTGCTTAGATTTCTCACTCCCTGGTTATCCAGACTATGTGCTGAAACAAGGGGATCAATTGGTAAACATAACATCCTTATAAATCTCCTGTTTTTATCTGCCCTTTGTTGCTGTTGTTGAGGCTTACTGTAATTGTGCTTCCAGGTGGATATTAACAGCTTGGAGAAGTACATCTCTTTAGTTGTCGATGCAACTGTGAAGAGTGGAATAATGCGGCAAATGGAAGCATTTAGGGCGGGTTTCAATCAGGTTAAGTTGTTGCTCTTAATGGTGTTTACTTTCTTTGCTGTTCAATCTTGATGAACTGCTATTTCAAGTAACTGGTAATCATTGTCATTTGTGGTATCACTACTCATCTTTAGCTTTCTTAATAGCATGAGGCAGCTTCCCAAACTTGAAGTAGCTATTTGGTTGTAGAATTTTTAAAATGGTTGCATCCTTGACTTGTTCGTGTTGGCATGGACGTTAGTATGCTCTAGTTTATCATCTTTCTTTGTGTAATTGGCAGCAAGGTAGTATTTGCTTGCTTTATGCTTTATTGTTTCTTCTGATTGATCTGTGTGATGGTGCTGCTTTATGTAATTTTGAAACACCACACTGACTCTGCTGCTGCATTAGCAGGTCTTTGATATCACGTCTTTACAAACGTTTACTCCAAACGAGTTGGATTATTTGCTTTGCGGCCGTAGAGAGATGTGGGAGGTGAATTATTATTTCACAATTATTTTATCACATTGCCTTTGAAGGAAAACTGAGGTTTTTATGCTCCTGTTTTTTTTAATCGATATGCAGTCAGAGACACTTTCTGATCACATAAAATTTGATCATGGATACACTTCCAAGAGCCCTGCAATTGTTAATGTATGTACCTTTTTGGATTTATTGGTGTCTGATTTGCAAATATATTTTTGCTTCACAATTCCAATTATCTTTTTTCTTTTTAGCGAGCCCAAGAATTCTCATTTTAATAATATTAATCATAATTTTCAGTTACTCGAGATCATGGGTGAATTCACACCAGAGCAGCAGAGAGCCTTTTGCCAGTTTGTTACTGGTGCACCTAGGCTTCCTCCTGGTGGTCTGGCAGTGCTGAATCCAAAGCTGACAATTGTGAGAAAGGTAAAGTATATTCTTACCCTCAGATGTCAGTTAGAAGTTAGAATGTACTGTTTAATTATACCGAAGAAGTGTTTTTTGTTTTTGGAATTTAAATTTGTTTGATTATATTCAGGGTACATAAGTGAAATTATTCATAATTTTATGTGCCAAAATGAAATGGAAAAAAAACCGTCTTTTAATTTGCACCCCAGATACTAATGGATTCATGTTTTGATGCAGCATTCATCTAGTACAGGTAATGCAGCTTCTAATGGGAATGGGCCTTCAGAAACAGCAGATGACGACCTACCTAGTGTGATGACTTGTGCTAATTACCTGAAGCTTCCTCCCTACTCTACCAAGGTAATGTTTTTATGTTCATGGATGATTTGAATTTTTTTGCTTTTTGTTTTTTTAATTCCTTCAGTTACCGAAATGATTTCATTCTTATATTGCTTTGGGTGATGTTATTCGAGCAGGAAATTATGTACAAGAAGCTTGTTTTTGCAATCTATGAAGGGCAGGGGTCGTTTGATTTGTCATGAGATTTTTGCTATTTACTTATTTGACCCGTGTAGTGTTTACATATCAAGAACCGTGGTCATTTTCCTGGAGGATCTTGGTTTTAAAAATAGCACCCTACTTTGCCTTAAAAAAATAAAATAAAAGGCTTCCGTTGGCGCATTCTTAGCAAGTGGATTCATGGGGTTAGTTTTACTACTAGTACAACTGCATTTCTCCACCTCGAGTACAGTGGTCTGGATTTTAGTCTAGTAATCATCCAGTTGACCCTTGGCCTTGTTCAGGATTGACTGCCACATTTTCAAGTTGAAGAGAAAACAACAAAGAACTTTTCCCAGCGGCAGGGCGTGTAAATAAATAGGATTCTTCATAAATATTTGTTTTATTCATGTCCTTTTTGTCAACTTATTGGCTGTTAGATTATACATTACATATATATAAAAAATTTATATATATATGTGAAAGAACTCATCTATCTAAATATTTTATTATGCTTTATAGTCTGTTTGTTCCCATTTCCTCCCCTATATTATTCTCTGCCACTATTCAACTGCATCCTTTATTCCTTTTGGTCTATAGAGTCGCTTGCTCAATTTTATTTATTTTTGGATAAGAGATTATTCGCTTGTGATTGAATGGATTTTATATTGAAAAACAACAAAAATAATACTTTAAAATTTGTAATCATAAAAATATTATTAAAAAAAGTTAAATTCATATTTTATATTGAATGTTGTTCAATTTGATGTTGTTTAAGTTGAATTATGGTTATTTAGATTTGTTCAATGTTATTATCTTTTAACTAGATTTTTTGGTGTTATTTTTATTTAAGTTTTAGGGTTTATTATTTTATATAATTTTCCTTTTGCATTTTACTTTGTCACAGGGAAAAAATGATTTTTGTTTTAAAACTGGGAAAATAAAATAGCGAGGTCCTGAGAGAGCTCTTATATGACACGTGCTTCATAAATTGGATATTCTCACTTAAGAGAAGCTTCCTTGAATGGTAAAAACTTCTGTTGTGTCGAATTGGAACTTTCTATTTAAGCTTGAAGGTTTTAGCTATGTTTAAGCCTCGAGGTACTTGGTCTTTGCCTGAAGTTGAGCCCTCAGAACCAGCTAAGTGTATTTTTTAAACACATTGTTGATATCATCATCGGTATGTGTGTTTACAAGCTGCATGAGATTTAAGATAAAGAGAGAAATATTTGTTTGGTCAATAAAAGAGAGTTCAATATGGGCATAAAAAAGTCTACAACTGCCATTTTACTGCAATTGATCACTTTTTGTACTTGCAAATATAAGGTTGAAGTGGGTACTTGATCATTTTTGAATTTTACAGGTTTATTTTTCATGTTTTTAATTTGATAATTATTTTTTAAAATACATTTGTTCAAAAACTTTTGGTTCCACCAATTTAAACAAGACTAGATCTGTTAAAATTAGTTTAAATTTTGAAAAAAAGGTGGGCTGATCTGATAAAATGAAATAACATGTTTAAATTCGTCCGAAAAGCTTTTGAATTAAAAGATAATAATTTGGTCTAAAAAAGTATTCAGGGTTTTCCTTAAAACTATTTTGGCAAATTCAGTTAGGTTAGTGTATGGAACAATCCTATTACTACTAGTAGAGTTAAATCGTGTTGATCAAACTGTATTTATTGTAGTTATTAATAAATATAATTTTAAACAGAGGAAGAATGAGTTAAACCCCTTATTTTGAACAATGTAATAAATATTTAAATTTTAGTAATGTAATGAACACAATGAATATTCTCTCAATTCTCATCCATTCTGAGTCTTCAAACTGCTGGCTAAGGAAACAAAATTTGATTCATTTTCGTACAAAAAATGGACACTCCTCCAAGATGTTTATGTGGCATCGAAGCCATGGAAATGACCTCTTGGACTCAATGAATTCAGTTATATTTTTGCAATTTTTTGAGCCTTATTGCGCCGTTTGTTGAGCTTAGAAAAAGGGTTCACGCAACTGCTTTGTTTCCTTCACTGGGGCTAATAACAATTGGCCAGTTTCTTTGTTTTATCAGTCATATGCCAAAGCATATACTTGATTATTTTTTTTTTGTTGATAAAATTGTACAATTTTGTTTAATTAGATTTGGAACATTTATTTTAATCATCTGACAAAAATCTTCCACCTAAATAATTATGTATTTAGTTCCAAATGTTGTGTAGTTTTGCTCGTGACATTGGTGATTTGCATTTACATAAAACTTTTGTTATTTTTCTTATTCTACTCTTTGGTTTTGCTAAACTTGTTTTACTTGTAGGGCCATTTATTTTGGAGCTACGTGGTTTGTTCAGTGTTCCTACTTCCTACGGAGCATTCAATAATTTTTTATTAATCACAATTCACAAATTTGTAATGAAAAGTGTATTCATTCTTCTCTTGATATTAAACGTGTAAGAAAGAACACAAGAAAAAAAAAATGAAAATTAAAAAAAAATTTGAACAAAATTACCAGAACTGAGAAAATGCTGATACTGATAGAAATTAAAAAAAAATTGTTGTTACTTGTAAAATCATGGCATCTTCAACCCAATTATAATTATAAATAATTTTTTATACCACAAGTTATAATATAATTATAATTGATGTGTTAGATAATTATTAGTTAAAACAATATGATTTATTTTTTTTAACCCATAAATAATTGTAACATTTATTTTCGTAATTAATAGAAATTTTTTTTATAATATATTAGACGGTGATTTAGTTGTATGTGTGTTTTTTACCTGGATATTACCAAGAAACAAATCAAATTACATATAATTAATGTGATTACTAATATAGCAATGAAGAGTCAGCTTCTAGGATGTCGTCCTCTTTAGATGTAATAGTCCTAACTATTACAATTTACCTCTCTATTTGAATTTCATGATTGTCTCAACTCACAATTTTATTGTATAATTTTCTAAGCACACAGTGCTTGAATAGAAAGTGTCTTGTTAGGAACCTTCGGGCATAGGTCATTCTTCTGCATGAAAAGCGCCTTCTTTACTGGAACAGAACAATCTGGCTTTTGCAAGCAATGCTGCTCCAAAAAAAAATAAAATCAGAAATGATGGTCAGTTGGACACATTTAATAGTCTGCTTCAAACCCATACAAAGAAACACATATCCATGAAATTGCTTTGATTAAAATCACTTTGAACATATAGACAAGCAAAAAGACTAATTTTATTTAGGGCTGCTTCTCTTAGAAATAATTTTAAGAGAAATGGTTTAAAATGAAGTGGTTTTAAGAGAAGCATTTATATGTTCGGGAGGAAAATATTAAAAGTGGTTTTGTGTGTTACTTTAGTAATTATTTTAAGAAGAGTAAAAACTACAAAACTTTAGAAGCATTTTTCTTGAAGATTGTCAAACACCTTAAGGAGTGATTTGGGTAACTAAGAAGAAGCACTTCCAAACCAACCCTTATTTTCTTATTGAAAGAGTTAGTCCTATTTAATCGAGGAGCTTATAAGAGGAGAAAAGTCAGACCTGTTCAACAACTTGTTTAGTTATAGGAGAGTTGCATTCGCCCAAAACATAGTTACCACAAGCACCAAAAGGATCACCAAAGCTTGCAAAGTCAATATTAACTATCTTCAATTTGTCTGGACATCTAAGATGAGCAAAAGCTCCTAAATTCTCACCAACTAGTTTGGACTTTGTACCCTCTTTTTTCTTCAATGACCATGACTTAACATGTGAGGGATAATCCTCATCAACGACACTACAAATAGTGTTTCTGTTGACAGTTACGATCTCAACTTCAGATATGTCTCCTCCCTCTTCCTCTAATACAACAAGCATATTGCTTTTTGGCTTAAGGTAGGATCTTGGAATATGGTACCTGATCTCAATTACAAATTTGGTTACAAAATTAAACTTCAATTTATTTGGTTTTTATAGGTGTCAAACCAGTACATTTAGGTTTAACATATCTTATATGAGCTACTTTATTAAGAACAAAAATATTAATATAAGTATTATTTTTCTATTATATTTGTGTAAAAAACAAATAAAATACAAATATTTAGTTGCATGTTTCCGTATTGACATTAATGTAATTTTAAAAACAATATAATTAACAAAGATATTTTGATAATGAACTAACGAGTTATTCATATTTCATAAGTTAGGTGAGTTAGTTAATTATGAGTATCTCTTTAAATTAACCTTAAATGAGTTGAATTAAAATGAGATATTTATTTTACACAATTAGTTTTTATGAATATTTTTATTTATTTATTAGTGCTTCGTAGACTTACTCAGCTTGACTAGGTTGTGCAAAAGGAGATAGGAAGGACATCCAATAGCGGCCAATGGAATTATCATTTACCCAAACCATTCCTTTACTCATTCCTTTCATCCTTATAGCAACTGGGTCTGTCCCTTCAGGAGCTTCAAATTTTGTCTGCAGAACAATTAAAACATGTAACAAAAACGTGTTACCAAAAAAAGAAAGAATGTAATAAGTATGATTGTTGAAGCATTACCTTGTACCAAGTAAGAGGACCTAATGGTCCTGGTCCTTTTACTTCATTCCATTTTACTGATTTTGCTCCTTCCTTTGTGAACAATTTAGCCCTTTCTCCATGTAGACCTACCTTTAAAATAAATAAATAAATAAATAAATCAAAACTAGTCAGATTAATTACCTTCTAATATTTTTTATTTTTATTTTTCAATATACAAGCTAAGCTAATAAGCATATTTGCAATAAGAAGTTTGATCTTTACCTGATGTCCCCAACCATTTGCTGTCAGATCTATTGTTCCAGACATCAAAGAAAGTATCATTATAACACGAGGTCCAGCGAACCTGCGTTCCATGTAAGCTCCGCTATCCTTCATTGATTAAAATAAGTACTTCTCAGTGTCACTTTCAAAGATATCAACAACAATAATAAAATAATCACTTTATTGAAGTGCTTACTG
This sequence comes from Hippophae gyantsensis, assembly GCA_030763125.1. Taxonomy (NCBI): domain Eukaryota; kingdom Viridiplantae; phylum Streptophyta; class Magnoliopsida; order Rosales; family Elaeagnaceae; genus Hippophae; species Hippophae gyantsensis. Next base: position 2,837,138 of record CM061035.1, read on the forward strand.
GGAGACCAACTGTCATGCCTAGCAGTGATATGGTGTTTAAACCCGGAAGAAACTTAACAGGTTTTTGGAACATAAAGCTTTGTGCTTCATGACTCCCATGACCAGATCCTGAAAAGCAAAAACACATCTCCTCTAGAGTATTATCTCTATATAATTTAGCCCGACACGCTCAAATCCCGAATTACCCAGCCTTATTCAATCAGGCTCAAAGCCCAATTAGACCCCGGCCCGACTCTACCAAATAGTTTTAGGGTCGGATTTAACATCAAACATTTATACTGAGTCGTACAAATTTGAAGTACAACTTAACTTTAAATTTTATAAAATATTTTTATTTTTGATAACTTAATGATATTATTTTATAAGTTATTATATTATTTAAAATATGATACTGGTTCAAGTTAATTTATAATTTAAAAAAAATTTAATAAGAATTTAATCGAATGATTTTAATACATGGATTATGGTTTTATTAAATTTAAAAAACGTAGTTTCACGTGATCCGAAAATATATGTGCGCTTACAAAAGTCAGCCCAATCCAAAAGTTTCTGGCTTGAGCTACCCCAGTCCACCTGAATTTACATCCCTAATCTCTACATAGGGAAGTTAAAGGTTTCACTTGTGCTTACCAACAAATTCACCATTGACAAAAACAAGCATTGCATGACCTTGATTTTGAATTCGAAGCACAGGGAGTACGTCAGGTTTCATAGGCAAATCACGGCGATCTAAATGAATGCTGCAAGTAAAAAACATGTAAGATTGAGAGAAGAAATAAAAAATTAGTATCAATTGTTTTTATCAATTTGAGTATTGGACACATGTTTGGTTGAAGCAACTTAGTACTTACCTTGTGACATACCATCCATAATCTGTTGCATCCTTATGCAAGGTAAACAGATCATGTGGAACTGGATTGTTCACCGGCAATTGCTGGTTGGATGGAATAAGCTCTTGGAACATAGTCCATTTGAAATTGTTTGCAGCTTGTGATCTTACTAAGTTCCTTGAGTTGTGTTGTGAAACAATCTGTTAGAATCAAAATGAGAGAGTTTACAATAGATTTTAAAAAAATGCATATGATAGTAAAAGTTATTTACTTATGTCAAGATAAACAGTTTAATCTCTTTGTTATTTTTTTTAATAATTTAATCATTTTGTTTTAAAAATGACGCATAAAAACAAATGATCAATTTTGATCGTTTGTCTTTGTGTTGTCAATTTCTTATAATAAAGGATTAAAATACTATAAAAAATAACAAATAAATTAAATTGTTTTAATTGACGTAACTAATGTATACTGGAGACATTTTTAAAAAGATAATACTATAATGTGAACTTAGGAGTGTAAAAAGAGATGAGTAAGTACCATCTGAGAATTGAAGACAACATGTTTGCAATCAGGTAGGATGCTTATGGAATGAGGAGGCACAAAGTAATCAGTACCCCTAAATTTAACTGGCAAAGAAATTTTGGTGTGATTGTTGGTCAAGAAAGCAGCACATTGTCCGGTAGACTCATAGATCCTAATCTGCATAAACAAACTTGTTAAAAACACCCTGTCTCGTGTATAACAATGAGATGAGAGAAAAACTTTATTCCTAGTAGTTATATAATTATTATTGCCTCGGTGTCAGGGCCTGGTGTTTCTACTGAAGTACTTCCAAAAAGCAAAGCTTTCTTGCATAGATTTAAAGCTCTGTGCATATCCTTTAGGTGACTCCACTTTGGCTCCCTCTGCAATCCTGCATTACAAACTATATGTATCAGAAACCATCTTCAATCACATAAATTAAAGTGAATATACATATGTATGTATGTATCTTTTTTAATATGTATATCTTTACCAAATTCATCAAGAGGAGCTTCGTCATAGTAGCGAGTTGTTGTGAAATGGGCACTTGTTCTGCCAAAATTTGTTCCACCATGGTACTGCAAAAATGTTTAGATAAGGATCTTTCAGACAATATAATAGAGAAATTCATGACCCTCATGATTTAGTTTGTCAATCAATAATCTTCTTACCATGTAGTAGTTGGTTAAACTTCCATTCTTTGAGAAGAATCGGGAGACTGAGAATGCAATATCTTCAGCTGCTCTTTGAGAGGGAGGATCACCAAATGTTCTGAATCTGTTATTACCAAAAATAAAAAATAAAAATAGAGAGTTCACAATTTACATGTGTCCAAAGGTTGTATTCTATTATCTAATAATGTCATAATCAGTACAAGGTATACTTACTGAGCAGTCCAATTCTCAGTCCATAATGCAGGTTTGTATGGTCTGTTAGGTCCATCAAATGTATCTCCACAGTGTCTTCCATTGCATGCATTGATCTGTCACAACATTGCACTTGTCATTTTAAGTTTAGAATTCTTAAAAATAAAAAGAATTAACCCATAAGAGTCTGTTCTGTAACCAATTCTATTTTATAGTTTTAGTTTTTGAACCTAAGTTTTCAAAATGAATATTATTTGATAATTAATTCAATATTCAAGTTTAAAATCAAGTTTGAACTCATTTTCATTTTTACATGCTTTTTATTGATTTTGAAACTAAATTTTTTTTTTCGTAAACCATATTTCAAATTCACATTTATTTTCATTAGATAACGTTACTTCAGGAAATGAAAGAAAAATATATAATTTTTATAAAAAAAAAATTATTATTTTTCTCTCTGAATGAATTAAAAAATATAAAATGAGCCCTAAAATATTTGGTAACTTACAATTGGATCAGGAGCATCAGTTTGCTTGCACATGATCCATGGAATACCAGTTTTGAATCCAATGGCTAAATGTGCTGCCCATTGAACATAGTTACTTCCTCCTTGTTTAAATGCACGTTGTATGTGATTGTATTCGTTTTCAATCTGGCGCGACACAAAAATTATTATTTAAACTAAAACAAAAATTAAAAAAACACATAATTGAACTAAATTTACCTGTGCTAAGATAACAGGGCCTCCTTGAGTAGCAAATAATTTGTTATCTCTCATCATATCCATAATCATCTTCACATATTTGGCCATATGGTACTAAGAATGGGAAAACATTTGAACATTTTAATGTATTTGTCTTATTTTTTAAAATATATTAAATTATGGGGAGAAAGATACGTAATCCTATAACTTTAAATAAAAGAATGTATTAGTCTTGTATTTTTCAATTGGAGCACTTTAATCTTAAAATTTTAAAAAATGTATACATTTATCCTAAAAATAGTACACAAAAGTCTAGTAACTTTGAAGTTTTAGGATTAAAATACATATTTTTTAAAATTATAGGATTAAAGTGTTCCGGTTGAAAATAACGGATTTAAAGTGTTTTTTTTTATAAAATCAAGAATGATTTTACCTTAAATGGTGGGTTATCAGAACGGAATGTCATACCAGGTACCTCTCTGAGCCAAAAAGGAAGACCTCTAAAACAATAACAATATTCAAAAAATCATTCAAAATAGGCTAAGATAAATTTCTTATAAAATATGCTGCAATAGCAATATTCAACGATGAGAAACATGAGCAAAGGATTACAAATTTTTTACCCATGATTCCACTCTGCTTGGATAAATGGTCCAACTCGAAGAGTCGCATACATGCCATGCTCTTTGATTATTTGAAGGAACCTCACTAAATCGTAGTTTCCTGAGAAATTGAACTGCAAAAAAGTAGTACAAAATAAAATATTATTAGTAGTTATATGGAATAGTAAATGTTAGAGTATTACTTATTCCAAACCACATGTAATGCAATACCTGGCCTTGTACAGGTTCATGAATATTCCAAAAAACATAAGTTTGTATCACATTAATACCACCAATTTTGGCTTTATTGATGAGATCTGGCCACATCTGCAACGAATAAACAAATAGAGACATGAATCATTATTATACTATAGGAAAGAAGATGAAGAACTGATGAGAGAATAGTAATGGATATATAAGTACTTCGGGAGTGCTACGAGGATAATGGATTGAACCCGAGAAGAGCAGCTCTCGTTTCCCATGAATAATCATAGATCTCCCATCATAAGTGACACCTTGTGGGGATGGTGGATCAGGAAGCACCGGTTTCGAAATCATGGTTTCTGTGGGAATATCAACCTTCTTAGCCTTCTTTTTCTTGCATTCAATAACGGTTGATGTGATCATAAGACAAAAGATGGTGATCCATAACAATTTACTCATTGGTATAAACATATTGTATATTGTTGTTGTCTAATATTTCTTTTTCACTTGTTGACACAAATTTTAACCTATTGTTTTGTGTTAATTGTCTCCTTTTAGGAGGAGGAGGAGGAGGAGGAGCTGAATTGTTTCTAGCTTTGTGGAAACACTAATTATTTAGAATTGAAAAGAATGAGAGGATCGTATAATTATAATTTATTTATTTTTTAATAAAAAAAAACCTAATAAAGAGAGAAAAACGGAATACCCATTTTGAAATATTAGTTTGTATTTGGTGGCTCTCCTTGCTCTTGCTATGCTCATTTCTTTTTCTCTGTTTCTCCAATTTTCCTTTTTTAGAATTGAGAGGACGGTTCTTTTGACGTTTGTATGGTCAACAACACTCGTGGGAATTTAAAAAAAAAAAGAAGTAGAGAGAGTAAAGAGAGCATTCTTTTGTTACATAACAAGTTAACAGCAAGAGCACTACTCATAAATAACAAATTTATTACAAACACGATGGATAACAAATCTATTACAAATGACCAAGCTAATAATAATCAAATAATTAAATACAATTACGCGTGTTAACTTGTATCGTTAAGTCACACCCTCCTAATAATTTGAATTACATCACAAATTACGTTTAAAATTTTCCTTCGCAGCCATATGTCTATAAACGAATAATTTAACGTATAAATAAAATTGTGTTTATTCGTACAAATTTGATGATTATTTTTTAAAATTAATATAATCGATAAGGTAAAAAATAAAAATTATTATTATAATATCAAAATTATAATTTAAATAATTATATTAAATTTATATTTTACATAAAAATATGGATTAAATAGTTAAAATAATAATTATTTTAATAAGTTATTACTTAAATGTATCTATTTTATATTTTGTACTCAAAATCGAATATGCAATACTTTAAATAATTATATTAAATTTATTATTTTTAATTTTATATTTTATATAAAAATATGTTTTAAATAATTAAAAGATGAAAAATATTTTAAATAATATAATATATAAGAATTATGTTATCAAGTTTTACTTACATGTACCCACTGTTGCACAGAATAATTGTTCCAAGGACGTAACACAATAGTAATATAAATGCAATTATTCTAATTTTCATTAGAAAAAAATTAGTCCAATTTTAAAATTTCATATTTTACTTAAAAGCCTTTATTTAAAAAAATAAATAAATATCTAGTACTTATTATAAAAATATATTAAATTTATATATTTATTTATTTTTAATAATTTAATCTTATTAAAAAGTGTTTGTATAATGATAAAGTTAATTTTTTATTTTTTTAAATATATTAAATAATATTTTAACTCTAATAAATTATAACTGAAAGAATTAAATAAATAAAAATATAAAAATAACTATCTATTCTTATGTGATATTTTTTTATAATAATAAGATTAAATTATTATAAAAAATAAATATTATTTTTAAGTTAAATATAGAGAATTTTGGGTGAATATCCATTTTTTTTAAAACGGCCAACTATTTTTCGTTTGGTCGAAAAGACTAGATTAAAACCGCCAACTATTGAAGGCGGCAAAAATTAAATACAAAAACCAAAACAACCCTCTTGAGCTTCGTTTTAACAGCGCGCACCCGGAGAGCCACTATGTCAAATGGCCATGACGACCTTGACCTCCTGGTACTCCTTCAGCCCAATCACCAGGTATTCTAGTGTAATCTATCTTCTCCTCTTTTTTTTTTTCCTTTTTTTGGGCACATTTCAGCTGCGGATGACATTGTTTTCTCATGGGGCTGCTCATTTTCTCTCTATCTATGGAATATAAGTTCTGTGTTTCTCTTAGATTTTTGAAAAATCATCTGGGTTCTCTCTAAATGGACTTCATTTTGCAGGGTGCCTTTCAGATGAAGGGTCGCCAAGGCAAAGACGTCAAGCGGATATGTCCGTCTTTAGAAATGCGGTTCAGGACTGCCTCGATTATGCACCAGAACCTGTGGTGAGGACTTTCAAGCCAAATTTAACCAATGCTTCTAATAATCCTGAGGTTGAAGGTTATCGGGTTTGCGAATTAGGTAGATTTCATGCTATTTCCTTGTTTATTGAGGATATTTTAGAAATAAAATGCTTAAATTTATACGAATTCTTTATTATTATTTTTTTTTAAAAAGTAATGTTTACAGGAATCAGTTGGTGACTTCGACAGAGCTCAGTGAACGTTTTTCAGACATTCATTTTGTTCGCCTGCCAACCATAAAGTAACTCAACTTCCCTTCATGTGATTGCATACGGTTTTATAGTTGGTAATATTTTGTTTTTTGGCTAGGGTCCATTAAGTAATATTTTCAATTCCAGAAGGAAATTTGATTTGATCATGCCATAGAATCAAATCAAACGTAATTTCTTGGGGTTTGCTTTGATTTTCTGAATTAAAATTTGGTTGTGATTGGGTACCTTGGATCGCGTAGAAATCTATTGGTTGGAGATACTCTTTCTGGCTGTTGGACAACAGTTGGAGTGTTGATTGAGAAGGGGAGTAAGAGGACTAGTTCTAACGGAAAGAGTTATTCTATAGGAAAATTGGATGTCTGGACGAAGATATAATTGCTGTGTTCTTGTTTGGCTATGCTTACGAGAATTACTATAATGGGCATTTGGGTACAGGACTGGCACTCTTTAATTGCACCGTGCGCAAGGATGCTAAGGTATCAATTTGTTATGGACTGATTGTCATTTTTACTGTTTTATGTTAGCAGTTAATAGAAACATTACTAATTTCCTTTTGTCTATGCAGGGTTCAGGTTTTTCTTTGAGTGTCTACTCACCTAGTCAAGTATTGAAGATGGGCATTTCATCAAATTATGGAGCTTGCAAAGGAAAAAGGAAAGAAGGGATGGCTTGTACAGTGGTAATAAACAAGTAAGCTGCATTCAATTATATATCATCTTACTACAATTTTTTTTTCTTTCTGTTGTAACAGTTGTTATGGTTATCCTTTTTCTAGCTAATGATTTATCTATTGCATTTTCTCATAGCATGGTTGTATTTTCGTTGCTTTTCATGACCTTGTGAAACTCCTACATACTTTTTTCATCCATAAGGCACCTGAAACAATTGGGACCTGTCAATTGAGATTGTATTTCATGCAGCTAATTCGTGTTCCAATTTTCTTTGCAAGTGGTCCTGCATTTTGCTTTGACTATTCATGGTTAAACCATGTATTATGATTCTTCAATTTCTCCATGGTGTATTTTGTTAAGGGAGATCTAATGCTTGTGCATAACCTTTAAGAATGAACTAACATTTGTGGTGTTGTGGGCGGAAGTAATAAATAGCGGTATATGAATATATCAAAACGATAAAATGAACACACAGAATTTACGTGGTTTGGCAATTCACCTAGGTCTACGGGAGGCAGTAGATATTATTTGAACTGAGTAGGAAATATACAGAATATAGATACAGATTTCCTCACTAATAATATCTCTCAAGTGTTTCCCCAAATTTATAGAAAACTCTCAAACTCACAAGTATTTTCTCTCTTTGAGTTTGCTTATGCTCTCTTTGATTTTTCTGATTTTTTGCCTTGTTCTTCAATGCATGAACTCTTCCCTATTTATAGATGAAGCAAGACTCCCTTTCCCTAAATTATGCCATAATTTAAGCCTTAAATTAGGCCACTAATTTTCTTAAATTATGCTATTAATTTCCTTAAATCATGCCACAAATTAAGCCACAAATTAGACCACTAATTTCCCTAAATTATGCCACTAATTTGTTACTTTTAGAGCCAATATTCAACAATCTCTACCTTGGCGAAAAAGTTCATATCACTGCCTCCAAATGCACCCTAGGCGTTCTAAGCTCGAGAGATGTTGATCAAGTTCAAGCAGTGTTGAAACTTGATCCCTGTAACCACCTTTGTAAGCATATCTGCAGGGTTATCTACAGTTCCGACTTTCTGGAGTATAACATTCCCTTCATCGACGATTTCTCGAACAAAATAAAATCGAACATCGATGTGCTTGGTACGACCATGATGAATTTGGTTCTTTGCCAAACAAATGGCACTCTGGTTGTCGCAGAAAACCTTCACGTTCTTCTGAACAATACCCAAATCCTTAGTCAACCCGAGAAGCCATATAGCTTCTTTGAATGCTTCTGTTACAGCCATATACTCTACCTCTGTAGTAGACAAAGCTACAATTGACTGCAATGTTGATCTCCAACAAACTGGTCCTCCTGCTATTGTGAACACATAACCAGTTGTAGATCGACGTTTATCCAGATCTCCAGCATAGTCAGAATCCACATATCCAACTAGGTGTTTGCCTTCAGTCTTGTCTCTTTCAAACTTCAAACCAATATCCATAGTACCATAAATGTACCGTAGAATCCACTTCACTGTTTACCAGTGTCCTTTACCGGGATTATGCATGTACCGACTCACCATACTAACAGCGTGGGAAATATCAAGTCTGGTGCAAACTATTGCATACATCAAGGCACCAACAACATTTGCATATGGAACACGTTCCATTTGCTTCTTCTCATCGGTGGTGCTAGGTGACATCAATGCACTCAACTGAAAGTGAGGAGCAAGCGGTGTACTTATTGGTTTGATTTTTTCATCAATGTCAAACCTTTGTAGTACTTTCTTCAGATACTGAGTCTGTGTCAGACAGACTGTACTTGCAACTCTATCTCTTGTGATTTTCATCCCAAGAATTTTCTTAGCTTCTCCAAGATCTTTCATTTCAAATTCTGAACTCAACAGAGTCTTCAATCTGTCGATCTCCACCTTGCTCTTAGATGCAATCAACATATCATCAACATATAAGAGCAAATAAATGAAGGTACCGTCTTGGAGTTTCCGAAAGTATACACAGTGATCAAACTGACTGCGTGTGTACTTCTGCTCTCTAATGAAGCTATCAAAGCGCTTGTACCATTGTCGCGGTGATTGCTTCAAACCATAAATTGACTTACTCAACTTGCAAGCCCAATTCTCTCGTCTTAGAATTTTGAAGCTATCCGGTTGAGACATGTAGATTTCTTCGTTCAAAGTACCATGGAGAAAAGCTGTTTTGACATCGAGTTGAGCTAACTCGAGATCAAACTGTGCTACCAAAGCCAATAGTATCCGAATAGATGAATGCTTAACAACAGGTGAGAATACCTCATTGTAGTCTATTCCTTCTTTCTGAGCATAGCCTTTTGCTACCAGTCTGGCTTTGTATCTGATGTTGTCTTTACCAGGAACACCTTCCTTCTTGGCATAGACCCATTTGCAACCAATAGTTTTCTTTCCTTTGGGAAGTTGAACCAACTCCCAAGTCTGATTCTGGTGTAGAGACTTCATCTCTTCATCCATTGCCATCTTCCACTTCATACTATCAACTCTCTGCACGGCTTCTCTGTAAGTGCATGGGACATCATCATCAATTACTGGAAGTGCGAATGCTACCATGTTTGTGTATCTGGTAGGCTTTCTAATCTCCCTTCTCGGTCGAGTAGTGGCAATAGATTCTGGCTGTTGATTGATTAGTGGTGATGGTGAGAGAACCTCCACCTAAACTGAGATCTCTTCTTGATCATCAATTTCATCTTCACCACGATCGGTAATCGGTGCAATCTTTTCTAGATCTTCTGGAGTCTCAAGCATCACCTTAGAAAGAGTATTTGGACTTTCATTCTCTTTCTCTGAATTTGTCTGTCTCGATAATGTACTCATCGAATGTAACATCTCGGCTTAAGACGATCTTCTTGGATTCACCACACCAAAGTCGAAATCCTTTAACTCCTTCCTTAAAGCCCAAGAAAACAACTTTCTTTGCTCTAGGATCCAGTTTGGATTCACTAACATGAAAATATGCTGGACATCCAAATATTCGCAATGAATCATAATCAGTAGCAGGTTGTCCAGACCATACCTCTTTAGGAGTTTTTCCATCTAATGCAGTCGCAGGAAATCTGTTGACTATATGAGTTGCATATGACAAAGCCTCAACCCAAAATGTCTTGCTCAATTTGGAATGAGATAGCATACATCGAACTTTCTCAACCAAAGTACGATTCATTCGTTCTGCAACTCCATTCTACTGTGGTGTACGAGGAACTGAAAAATGTCTGATTATCCCTTCATCTTGACAAACTTTAAAGAAGGGATCTGATTTATACTCGCCACCATTATCAGATCTGAGCCTTTTAATTTTCCTGCCTGTCTGAGTCTCGATCATTTTCTTCCATTTAAGAAAGATATCCAGAACTTCATCTTTGTGACTCATAGTGTATATCCAGACATATCTAGAAAAATCATCAATAAAAGTCACAAACCAGCGTTTACCTCCAAGTGAAGCATTCTTTGAAGGTCCCCAGACATTCGTGTGAATATAATCAAGAGATTCTTTAGTACGATGAATGGCAGTACCGAACTTGACTCTTGTTTGTTTTCCCATTACACAATGCTCGCAGAAATCAAACTTTCCAGTCTTGGCACCTTTCAAAAGACCTTGCTTCATTAAGCCTTGCAAAGCCTTTTTACCGACATGCCCTAAGCGCATGTGCCACAGGCGGGAAGAATCATTTGTCTTTTCTTCAGAACTACTTGAGACAGCTGCTCTTCCTGTAACTGTACTCCCATCTAGGAAATACAAGTTTGCCTTCCGAGTACCCTTCATCGCTACAAATGCACCTCGTACAACTTTCAAGACTCCATTTTCCAATGTTACCTTGTAACCATCAGAATCTAGAACACCTAAAGAAATAAGGTTTTTCTTTAGGTTAGGAATATACCTTACATTTGTAAGTCATCTGATTGTACCATCGTGCATCTTTAGTCGTACTGTTCCGATCCCTTTTGTCTGACAGGCATTGTCGTTGCCCATAAGCACAACTCCTCCATCGAGCTCTTCAAAACTCGAAAACCAATGTCTGTTTGGACATATATGATAAGAACATCCAGAATCAAGGATCCACTTATCTGAGTAGGTTTTTGATGATGAAACTGAAAAGGCTGATTCTTCATCTTCATCGGCCTTCTGTGCAACATTTGCATTTGACTTGTCCTTGTTTGGACAATCTTTCTTCCAGTGCCCTTTCTGGTGACAATAGGCATACTCGTCCTTTGCAGGACGTTTTCTAGATGAATCTCCTCTAGACTTTGATCTGGATTGCCCCCTATTATTTGATCCGCCAGATTTTTTGTTGTTAGTCCTACCTCTGGATGCCGTCAATGCTTCTGATATTGAGTCTCTGTGATCATGTTGATCCTTCTTTCGGTACTCGTTATTTACCAAAGCATTTGAAACATCTACGAACTTAACCTCATCCTTTCCATATAACAAGGTTGTGGTTAAATGCTCATAGCTCTCAGGTAATAAATTCAGCAACAACAAAGCTTTATCTTCATCGATAATTTCAACATCTAAATTTTGCAGATCGGCCAAAATTTTATTGAAATTATCTAAGTGCTCAATCATATGGGTACCTTTCTTGTATTGGAAACGAAAAAGTTTCTTCTTCAAGTAGAGTCTGTTCTCAATACTTTTCGTCATGTACTTGTCCTCTAGTTTCTTCCAGAGAACTGCGGCTACATTCTCTTTTATGACAAAGTACTTCTGATCTTTTCCTAAGCACAATCGAATTGTTCCACAAGCTTATCGGTTTACATAATTCTAATCTTCATTTGAATAATCTCCTGGCCTGGTCTCCAAGGCTATATTAGATCCTTCTCGAAACAATAGATCTAATACCTCACATTGCTACATGCCAAAGTTATTGGTGCCATCGAATTTCTCCACCTCAAACTTTGCGTTGGACAACATAGTTCTTCGAGTAGAACAACTTGGCTTGCCATAAATTCTATGGTCAACTTGTTCACCTTCTTCGGTCTCTCTTTTATCAGCCATAAGTACAAGTAGATAACAAAAATTTTGTACTTGTAACTTAAAATAGTGTTTTTCCAAATTTTATACCTTATTTGAAAAAACAGAGTCCGTAGTTGAATCCGGAATGGTCTAATTAGCTAAGAATAGATCCAACTCAGCTGAAAACGGATGAAAAACGGACCAACTCGGTCCAAATATCACTAGTGACTGAGTTGACTCGGTCTAACTCGGTGAGTTGACTCAGTGTTGGTAGCAACACTCCGGTAGCGATTCTGACTTTCGATTTGAGCGATTCTTTCACCGTTGTGTTCGTCTCATCGAGAGCTTCGATTTGATATATAATATTGCTATATTTGGCTCTGATACCAATTTGTTGTGGACGGAAGCAATAAATAGCGGTATATGAATATATCAAAACGATAAAATGAACACACAGAATTTACGTGGTTCGGCAATTCACCTAGGTCCACGGGAGGCAGCAGATATTATTTGAACTGAGTAAGAAATATACAGAATACAGATACAAATTTCCTCACTAATAATATCTCTCAAGTGTTTCCCCAAACTTATAAAAAACTCTCAAACTCACAAGTATTTTCTCTCTTTGAGTTTGTTTATGCTCTCTTTGATTTTTCTGATTTTTTGCCTTGTTCTTCAATGCATGAACTCTTCCCTATTTATAGATGAAGCAAGACTCCCTTTCCCTAAATTGTGTCATAATTTAAGCCTTAAATTAGGTCACTAATTTCCTTAAATTATGCCACTAATTTCCTTAAATCATGCCACAAATTAGGCCATTAATTTCCCTAAATTATGCCACTAATTTGTTACTTTTAGAACCAATATTCAACATATGGTAGCTTTCCACTGTATCTATCACTATTTTGCTATGTGAATTTGCTTTTCATGATGTCTTAGCACTGAACCTCTATGTTTCAGACGGCATGGTATATACAGTAAATATCATAAATCTCTAAGCATGACTCTACAATCTGCATTCAACTCCTCTATACTGTTTGACTAATCTGTTGTTGAAGCACTCTCTTATGCTTCTATACGTATTATATTAATAGACAGAATCACATAAATTTTCTACAACGCGAACTGAGCTCAAAGGAGGGTAAGTTCGAGTCTCGAGCTTAATTTTCCTCCATAGTATGAACAAAGCAATAATCTTTTCATATTTATTTTTTTCATAGAAATATAAGATAGCCCTTATAGAATAAATATTTAGTGCTTTGTGAACCCTCGAATACTGCATTTTTCAATTTTTGTTCAATTACTCTTTTACCTGTAAATGCCAGCATTCTGGAATCATCATAAGGGATTTGCCTGGTGGATCCTCTAGATCATAAAAGAAATCTTTAGCAGATCCAAGCAACCGGTTAAAATATTATCTGTTGAAGGACTCAAAAAGGCATTGAGGTTGGTCATAAATTGTACCGGATAATACATAGTCTTGTCTGATATATGCACCATCTTCAAGCAATGTATTGAAGCATAAGATTCCTTTCTATAATTTTTGTTTTTAACTTTCAAGATTGTTTGTGTTATAATAGCTCATTAGTGAGCAAATTAGAAAAGTCTCATATTAGTTAGGAATGAAGATGGGTGTTGGATTTGGGGTTATAAATAAAGGCCTCTTTCACCATTTGAAAAACATTCCAAAATTTGTAAATTTTTCACTCTTTTAGAAGGGTAATTGATTAGTTCAATTTTGCTTAATTATTTGTAATTTGGAGTTCATCTATTTGGAGATAGTGAAAGTGGTTAACGATGCCCGAGGACCTAGGTAACATTTATACTGAACCTCGTTAAATTTTTGGTGTTATTATTTTTCTGCTTTAATATTTCTGTTTCAAATATCTGCTTTAGTTTATTTTAGCATTATATTTTCAATAGCATTATTTTGTCGGATTAGTTTGAGTTTTATTTATTTAAATCATAAGTGAATAGTAACTACTTAGAATAAGAAAAATATACCCGATTTTCTCAACAATTGGTATCAGAGCCGAAGGTTTCTACCTAAGCATTTGTTTGTATTCTGTTGTTTACTATTGGAATATAGTTGCTAGTTGTTATAATTTGAAGAAATGGCGGAAGAAAAATATCTTTCAACCAAAGGCCAATCATCTACGTCAGGCAGAACTATGGTGATGAATGCAAGGTTCGAGGTGGAGAAGTTTGATGGAACCGGCCATTTCGGCATGTGGTAAGGCAAAGTTTTAGATGCTCTGTTTCAACAAGGTCTAGATATCGTCGTTGAAGAAGAGAAACCAGATAGAGCAGATGAAATAGAGTGAAAAAATATCAATCGATTGACATGTGGTACAATTCGTTCGTGTCTCTCAAGAGAACAAAAGTATATGTTCATGAAGGAGACATTTACAAGTAAGTTATGGAAGGCGTTGGAGAACAAGTTTATGAAGAAGAATGGACAGAATCGATTCTATTTGAAGAATAAGTTGTTCCGTTTTGAATACCTTCTAGGTACTACAATAAATGATCATATTACTGCTTTTAATCGATTAGTAGCAGATTTGTTAAATATGGATGAAACTTTTAAATATGAAGTTTAGCCTTGATGTTGTTAGTTTTCCTTCCTGATGAGTTTGATCATCTTATTACAAGCTTATTCATTGGAAAGGATAAAGTGTCTTTTGAGGAAGTTTGCATTGTTTTGTATAATTATGAGATTAGAAAGAAAGATAGAAAAGAAAGCAAGAATGAAGCAGCAGAGGCATTGTCTGTAAGAGGACGTCCGCAAACACAACAGAAAGGAAGGAGAGGTAGATCTCTGTCAAAAAGAATGCTTGGTAAAGATGAATGTGCCTTTTGTCATGAGAAAGGTCATTGGAGGAAAAATTGTCCAAAGTTACAGAAAAAAGGAAAATATCTATAGTCTGATGTATGTGTAGCTGAAAGCAATTCAAATTCAGATTTTGCATTGGTTGGTTCTTCAACAGCATCACATCCTAGTGATTGGATTTTTGATTCGGCGTGTACTTTCCATATGTCTCTTAACAAGGAATGGTTCTTTAACTTTAAAAAACTAGACAGTGGAGTTGTTTTCATGGGTAATGATTATCTATGCAAAGTTTTGGGGATCGGTACAATTCGTTTGAAGAATCAAGATGGTTCAACCAGGGTCTTGACGGATGTTTATTATGTTTCAGATACGAAGAAGAATCTCATTACTGTGGGAGTTTTAAAATCAAAAGGCTTTACTATGACCATACAAAATGGGGCATTGAAGGTTATTTCTGAAGCACTTGTGGCGATGAAAGGTGTTCGGAAGAATAACTTGTACTACTACCTTGGTAGTACGGTTATTGGGATAACATTAGCAGTAGTTTCAGAGGAAGAAAGAGATTCAGAAACTATCAAGCTGTGGCATATGCGTTTGGGACATGCCGGTGAAAAAACTTTACAGATTCTAGTAAAACAAGGCTTGTTAAAAGGTGTGAGAATCGTCAAGTTAGAATCCTATGAGCATTGTGTATTAGAGAAGCAGAAAAGAGTAAGCTTTGGCACTGCTCTCCATAATACAAAGGGCATTTTAGATTACATCCATATTGATGTATGGGGGCCAACAAGAACTCTATCCATAAGTGGCAAACATTATTATGCCACTTTCGTTGATGACTTCTCTATAAGAGTTTGGGTGTATCTCATGAAGAAGAAGGATGAAGTGCTGGGAATTTTTCTCAAGTGGAAGAAGATGATCGAGACTTAGATTGGTAAAAAGATCAAACGTCTGAGGTCTGATAATGGCACTGAGTACACAAACGATCCATTTATGAAAGTTTGTGAAGAAGAAGGGATAATGCGACACTTCACTATTCGAAAAACACCACAATAGAACGGAGTTGCAGAACGTATGAACCGGACTTTGCTAGAAAAGGTTCGGTGTATATTGTCAAATGCTGGTTTAGGCAAGTAGTATTGGGCTGAGGCTGTGATATATGCATGTTATCTCGTCAACCGTCTACCATCGTCTGTTTTTGAAGGCAAAACGCCTATGGAGGTATGGTTTGAAAAACCTATTAAAGATTACGATTTCTTACATGGGTTTGGTTCAATTGCATACTACCATGTAACAAAATCAAAGTTGGACCCAAGAGCCAAGAAAACTATTTTTTTGGGGATCCCTTTTGGTTCTAAGGGATATCAACTATGGTGCCTTAAAACGAAAAAGGATAATCTTTAGCAAAGATGTTACCTTTGATGAATTTGCCTTGTTGAGAAAGGTAACTGAGAAGATTCATGATACTTTAGAGCAGGTAAAGCAAACTTCGAAGCAGGTGGAGTTTGAAAGCAGAATTGTTAATCCAGTTAGTGAAGATAAGACATAAGCTAATCCTCCATTGACAGAAGATGAATTAGATGAAGAGGTTTTAAACCAAGAACCTCCATAACAACAAGAAGAAACTGTAGTTGATAGACCACGACAACAAAATGTCAAGGTGTCTCCTCGATACAAGGATTTTGAAGACCTACCTTCTCAGTTTAAGAATACGATGGCATGTGCACTTCAGTTGTGCATGGTGATGTTCCTTCCATATATAAAGAAGCAATCAAAAGCCCTGAAGTTGAAAGATGGAAGGAAGTCATAGATGAAAAACTTCTGTCCCTTCAGAAGAATAAAACATGGAAGTTGACACAACTACCAAGGGCAAGAAGGCAATTGGCTTCAAATGGGTTTATGCAAAGAAAGAGGGATTTCCTAACAAAAATGGTATTTGTTATAAGGCAAGGTTGGTGGCTAAAGGCTACACTCAGAAGGAGGAGATTGATTATAATGAGGTATTTTCTCCAATTGTAAAACATTCTTCCATTAGAATTTTGTTGGCCTTAGTAGCACAGTTCGATTTAGAACTAGTTCAACTCGATGTGAAAATCATGTTTCTACACGGTGACTTAAAAGAGGAAATCTATATGTCTCAACCAGAAGGGTTTAATGTTATTGGTAAAGAGAATTGAGTCTGTAAGTTGAACAAATCATTGCATGGATTGAAGCAATCTCCAAGGCAATGGTACAAACGATTTGATCAGTTTATGTTGCAGCAAAAGTACACCAAAAGCACACATGATCATTGTGTGTATTTTTGTAAGCTACAAGATGAGTCTTTCATCTATCTCCTATTGTACGTCGATGATATGTTGATTGCATCGAAGAGCTAAGCAGAAATTGAGAAGTTGAAGGCTCAACTAAGTTAGGAGTTCGAGATGAAAGATTTGGGATAAGCTAAGAAGATTCTCGTTATGGAGATAAGTAGAGACAGGAAGAAGGGGACGCTCAGTTTGACCCAGAGTCAATATTTGAAGAGGGTACTACAACGTTTTGGTATGAATGAACAAACAAAACCTGTAAATACTTCGCTAGTTTCTCAATTTAAGTTTAGTGCTCAATTATCTCCTAAGAATGATGCAGAATGAGAATATATGACAAAGGTATCATATGCAAATGCGGTTGGTAGCTTGATGTATGCAATGGTGTATACAAGACTTGACATTTTACATGCGATTGGTGCTGTAAGCAAGTATATGCATGATTCTGGTAAAGAACATTGGTTGGTTGTGAAATGGATTTTACGGTATATTATAAATACTATAGATGTTGGTTTAGTATTTTAGCAGGATAATATCGTTAATCAATGTGCAGTCGGATATTGTGATTCCGACTATGCAGGAGATTTAGATAAGTGTCGGTCAACTATTGGTTATGTGTTTACTCTTGTTAGAGCATCAATTAATTGGAAGTCTACCTTGCAGTTCACAATTGTTTTATTTAGTACAGAGACAGAGTATATGGTAGTTACAGAGGCTGTGAAGGAAGCTATTTGGTTACGAGGATTGCTTGAAGACTTGGGAGTTGGTCAAAAACATATTAAGGTGTTTTGTGATAGTCAGAGTGCTATTCATTTAGCAAAGAACCAAGTCTACCATATACGTACAAAACACATTGATATTCGTTATCATTTCGTGTGAGAGATTATTGAAGAAGGTGGAGTACTAGTTTAGAAAATCATTACTACAGAGAATCCCGTAAATATGATGATCAAGGGGGTAACAACAATTAAGTTCAAACATTGTCTGGACTTGATTAACATCCTACAAATTTGAATTGACACTGGCGTCGTTGATCTAGCGATTAAAGAAATCATTTAAGAATTACTAAGTCACTAAGGTGGAGATTTGTTATAATAGCTCTTTAGTGAACAAATTAGAAAAGTCTTATATTGATTAGGAATGAAGATGAGCGTTGGATTTGGGGCTATAAATAAAACTTTCATTCACTATTTGAAAAACATCCCAAAATTTGTAAATCTTTCACTCTTTTAGAAAGGTAATTAATTAGCTTAATTTTGTCAAATTAGTTGTAATTTGGAGTTCATCTATTTTGAGATAATAGAAGTAGTCAACGACGCTCAAGGACTTAGGTAATATTTATACTGAATTTCGTTAAATTTCTGTTGTTATTATTTTTTTGTTTTAATATTTATGTTTCAAATATTTGTTTTAGTTTATTTTAGCATTATATTTTCAATAGCATTATTTTATCAGATTCGTTTGAATTCTATTCATTTAAATCATAAATAAATAATAATTATTTAAAATAGGAAAAATATACCTGTGATCCCTAGTTTGCATTCTTAGATGGGCATGATAACATGTTCCTTTTCATTTCACTTCGTAGAATTTTTTGGGTTTATTTTTATTATTGTTTGTTTTTAATTGATCTTTATAAACCGCAGTGAAGGTAAGGTGACAACAAATACTCACTCACAAGGAATAAGATTTCTTTCCTAGGTTACAAGTTAGAGGTTATAATTTTTATATTCTCTTGCTGGCAGCATGCTATGCAATTTTCTCATGGCCCATCCTTATTTTGCAGGGGAAATAGCTCACAAAATTATTAGTAAGCAAACAGTTGTACGAAACCAACGTATCGCAAGCTTTGAGAAGTGGTAGATTGTCTATAAGAGCATTTCCTTTTTTCTGCAGAAGTTGTTATTTATCCATGCATAAAAGAGTTTCGTAATCGTTACTCTGGAAGTCGCCTGGTGCAAGCATGAATTCATCGGCTTTGATCAGAAATGAAAAACTAATTAATAATTAAAAAAATACGAAACTGGGGACGAACAAACTTTTGCAAAGAAACCAAAGCTGGCGCGGCAAAGATGAATGAGTTGGATTATATTACCTCAGATGAAGAAATCTTAGCCTAAATTGCATTATCGCTAAGCTTCCATGTTAATAATCTAATACCCCAAGGTAATTCAGATTTGTCTGCAGCTGAGTAGAGTTTATATCCCGTTCAGTGGTGGAAATATATGCAGCTGAGCGACCTCTAGTTTGACGTTTTAAACTCAACATCAGGGCTCAGGCACAAGTTGTCTATCTTCTCTTATTAAAGTCTGACTTCCGATTCCAAAAAATTTCCAGAATAAAAAAGGTGTTTATTCATCCATTAAAGAATTGAAGATGCACGGGTCAGATAATCAAGTTTATTATGAAGCAGCAAATTCTGTAGAGTAGTCATTCAATCTTGGTTGACAATATTCAACTTGCTCTCAGAGGCCAAAATGTAGAATCTACAAAATTTAAGGACCAAGTGTGTATTTAAAGCAAGAAGGAACATGGAGTACAGGAGTAGGTACAAAATTTTCCATGTGCTGCTCAAATATTTTTGCGTGTGTTTGTGTAGCACTAATTAGGGATTGGTCCATAGGGCTAGTTAGAAAATCATTAAAGATTTTGTTTAAGCTGTTTTTGTTAGGATTATAAAACCTCTGAATGTCTTTGCATGGTTTGGTTAATCTATGAAGTACTGGGAGAACAAGGCTATTCTTTTAATGAGAACTAGTAATTAGAAACTATTGCCTTTTGAGATGGTGATTCAATTGAAATGCTTTTGTCAATGATACAGGCATAATTTAACAATAGATGATATGATATTTCATATCAATTAAATTTAAAATTAAGATAATTTTTTTTAAATCAAATACTTAATATTTGATAAAAATAAAAATAAAAGAGAATGTGATTAATAGGAAGTATATTTCAAGTGCAATGAATAATACATTTATTTAAATGATATGATTAGAAATGTTAAATATAAATAAATTTATACTCATATCAATTACACTATTACATGTAACCAAATAACTTTAAAAATTATGAAGTTATTTATTTTTCAAAAAAAAGTTATATTATGTCATATTATAATTAATATAAATATAAATTTACTTATATTTAACATAGATGAATATAAATTTACTTATATTTAACATTCATTTTATCTAGGTTAGCATTAAATAATTTTTTCTTAAATACAAAGAATCTTTAGCCATTTTCACTAAATAATTTATGGGTAGTTTATTTTTGTTGTAGCCTAAATTTATACCTATTTTTGTATTCATATTTAAATTTTGTCATGTTTTAATTTTATATAAACAATTAAATTTTTTTAAAAAATTTTAAAATAATTATAACACGTAATAAAATAAAAATATAATAAGTATAAAAATATATCCCAAATTAGATGATATAATTATTTTTAATCAGATAAAAAAAAGAAAAGAAAGAAAAACATCTTGGTATTTCACTTACAAATAAAAGATTTAGAACTGGAAATTCCTTTTTCTATCCTACAAATCGTTGTGCATCTTTAAATTCCTTTTTTGTCCTACAAAGTGTCGTGCAGGTCTCTTTCAATTGAAAACAAAAATATTATTACAAAAAAAAAAAATCGAAGAAAATCTTCTTCTGTTTACAATATGTGTGAGTAATTTCCAGTCATTCTTATTTAGTCTCTTAGGGACTCTTTAGTCATTCTCAAATATAAATTCCCTACTAATACTAGATATTTGGCTCTTTAATATCTTTTCTTTCATTAAAAATTTATTAAAAGTGGTTTATGTATGATGGTAAGATTCAAGTCATCAATTTGAAACACATTAAATACTATATAAGCTAAAAAAAAATACATTGAAAATCATGAATGAAATTATGTTATTAAATAAATAAGTCAAAATTTTGGTTTAATTCCCCTTAGTGGACTAGTAACCTAAATCATAACTTTTGTTATCCTAATGGAGTGGATTTCAATCCTAATTAATTGCTTCAGTAATTTTCATTTTATTATTCTATGGATCTTGTATGAAAAATATTGATATTGAAAAATAACATAAATTAACGAATTTAAAATTTATGATAATAAAATAATAACTAATGTAAATAATAAGTTAAATTTTTTTTTTTTAAAAAAAAAAAATATATATATATATATAAATTAAACATAAAAATATTATTTCATAATTATTAGGTTTAGTTAATGTTATTTTTATTGTTTTAAAAAAAATAAATATTTTTAACTAATATTGGTAGTCTCAAATGGTAAAAAAAATATTGAAAATTTACTATGCATGCTTGAAATTTGCAAAAAAATCACCATTTATATTTTTTCGTGAAAAAAAAGTCATCATCTATATTAAATTTGAAACTTTGCAATATTTTTTCAAAGTTCAGCAACATACATCTATGTGATGGATCACTCTAGCATACAAAACATTGAAGATACATAATTTATTTTAGAATCATTAGATTAGTTTTTAAAAAAACGAAATCATTAAATCTATTAAAGGGGTGAATTTTGAGTTTGGCGTGGAGGGTATGTCACTGTTTGAAATTTGACAGATCCAATTGATGGGTGACTTTTTAAGGGTAATAAAAATTATCAATATATTTCTTATAATTAGTTAATATTAAAAAAAATTATTAAAAATTAAATATATCTACGTGGCCTCCAAGCATCTACTAATATTTTATCAATAAGAGGTTCGGTAAAGTTTTACCAAACCTATTATTTTATTAAATTTTAATATTTTTGATATACATCTCTTTTATTAATAATTTTGATTATTAAAATATTAAAAATTTTGTTGATAAATAAAATTGATGTGATTTGTGAAAGATGTGTGATTGAGTTTTGAGATTGTGAGATGAAGAAGAAAGAATAAGATGTATTGGGTTTACGTACAAGTTTTTGATTAAGAGGCAAAATATTTTAGAAAAAATAAGATGTGTTGATTATGTTAAAACATGGAGGAATAAAAAGTATTATTTCATAATAAATTTTAATTGATTTAAAATATTTTTTGATCAATGGAACGTAGTCTATTAAATTTACTGATATTTTTCTCAGAATGTTTAAACTATATTAGAGCAATTGGATTGCAAAGGAACTTTTCTCTTAGGCATGTGATGTGTGTAAACAAACTCTCAACAAAAAAAAAAAAAAAAAGGCATAGTTGAAAAAACAGATCTCTAAGGGATAGATGCCTCACCCCGTAAATTGAAGTATCATCCAAAAACTAGTTTCAGATAAAATAAAATAAAAACAATTGGTAATGAGTTAAAAGTCATAAAGGAAAAAAAAAATGCTATCTGTTCGTTTCGGTTCAATTTTGTAATTTGTCTATAGTTAATAACCAGAAGTGAAAAATAAGATGGATTCTTTTTATTTAATTATTTATTAATTATTTTATTTATAAAAAGATTCTTATTAATCTCTTTATTTATAAAAAATAATCGTAAACAAATTTTTATTGATAAATTTTTTAAACAAATATTATTAGGGTTATTTTAATTATTTATCTTCATTATATCAATAAAAAAAATTATAAATATAACTAATAAGGATATTAAATATATTTTTTTTGTTATTTTTATAAATCAAATGATTAAATATTATTTTTAAAAAAATTAAAAAAATTAAATGATACTTTTTATACTAATAAAAGTACTAACTTTATTTTCTGCCCTAACCAGAATGGATTAACACTTATACTGAGGTATAGTTCATACTATAATGAGTTTA
Source organism: Hippophae gyantsensis (assembly GCA_030763125.1). NCBI lineage: Eukaryota > Viridiplantae > Streptophyta > Magnoliopsida > Rosales > Elaeagnaceae > Hippophae > Hippophae gyantsensis. Next base: position 2,860,085 of record CM061035.1, read on the forward strand.
GTAGGGTTGACAATTGAGTTTATTTTATTTTGGCGTTTGTTAATGCATTAAAATCTTAAATAGTTTATAATAAGACATAATATTTTTTTAAATTAAAATAAAAATTAAAAATATTTTGTATAAAATAATAATAAAAAAATTATAAAAATAACACATTTTATATTCACTTTGTATATTTTTATTATTAAAATGATATTATTTAAATTATATTATAATTATTTAAACATATTAAATATTGAATATAATTAAATTAAATTATAAAAATATTATTATTATTATTATTATTATAAGTATTTAAAAATGTTATTTTTTTAATTTTTTAAATAATTAGTGACTAATTTTCGTCTTAAAAAATATATAATTTTTTTAGTGCAATATATTTTATTTAGTCTTATTTGTATAATATTGGCATATTGTATAGCGAAGTCATATTATCATATGATAGTAGCTGTAAAAGAGCTGGCTCTCTCTAGGACTGCCCTGCCCCCATTTTTCTTCCATCTATCTCCGTCTGTCCGTCTGTCTCTCTCTCTTCCCCTGTTTCTCGTTTATATATATATCTCTCTCTCTGTTTGGGTCAAACTATTAATGTGCTTGGCTTCGGGTAGTCAATTCACTCTCCTTCATTAAAGAAAAGTTCTACGATTTCAATTAGGGTTTTTTAATCCAAGAAGTTGTAAGACGAGCTTAAGCCAAAATGAGTGCTTCAAGATTTATAAAGTGTGTTACAGTCGGCGATGGTGCTGTTGGCAAAACTTGCATGCTCATTTCATATACTAGCAACACTTTTCCCACGGTAAAGTAATTAATGGTCTTTTGTTTTTCCGTGTGGCTACTTAGAAAATCTACGAAACACACGGGTTTTAGATTACCTTAATTTTCCTAGATCTTTTTGCTTCTTTCGTTGAATGCTTGAAATTGATAGGGTGTTCTGGGTACTAGGAAGAAAAATAAGAAAGGAACTATAAACTACTGGAATGTAAAGATTGTGACTTCAATTAGAATAAAAAAGGAAAATTACGAACTTCTGCTTGGGTGGGCATTGTCTTTTAGTGGAAAATTCTTGCTGAATAACTGCTCCTATGGGTATTTCGCGCAGTATATCAAAGAATGGATTAGTCAAAAGCAACATGCCTAATTGGGCTTTTTGGTGTAAATTTGAAGGTTTCATTTGATTCACGGAATTTGAATGAAAATGAAAATAAAAAGGAAATAATTTTGTTTGATCACTAAAATAAAAAAAATATCAGTAATTTATAACCTGGAATGAAATAGAAAACACTATTCTTATATTTAATAAAATTTAAATAATATCATTTAATTATTATTTTTTCATCAGATAAAATACATTATTGAAATTATTATTTTTTTAAATAATTATTACTTAAAAATAAAATATATTATTAAAATTATTATTTTTTAAATAGTGTTTATGGTTTTAAAGATTTGTGATTTAAGTTTTTGGAATTTGAAATTTAGAATTTAGGATTTAGAGTTTAGGATTTAGGACTTAAGACTTAAGGTTGGGATAAAATTGGAAAAAAAATTAAGATGAGAATGAAATCGTGATTCCTTAAAGGGGAGAAGGAATTATGATTTCTTCTCTTTTAGGAATCGATTCTATTTCATTCTCATTTTTCACGATAGAATGAATTGATGAAATCTAAACCATTGTATTTTAGTTTAAATTTATTGTACATTTTCTTCCGTTTATTCGAACTATGATATTGAATAATTGGTTATAAATTTGCTTACTCTCCCATGGTATTTAGGATAATTAGCAATACCATCACGATGCTTTTTATGAAGATGAATGTTGGGTGTGAGTCCCACATTGGAAATATATGAAGAGAAAATTGGATAATATAATTGGAGATGTGCTATTTCTATTAATTTTTTGGGTTGGAATACCAGGATCAATGCCTAACAAGTGGTATCAAATAATATATTACTTAATATCACAATTACCAAAATGTCATCTATGTTTTGTGACGCCTAAATAACAACGAGAAGCTGTCATTGGTTACTACTATACTTGTTTTGTTCTTGATCATTAAAATCTACAGATTCCAAGTTCCTGGAATGTTTCTTCTTGGTGATATTGCAGAAAAATATTTTTGGGCCATTTTATAGTCATTACCAGAATCTTTTTCTTGCAAATTCTTTAAGGTTTGGGAAAAAAATAAGAAGTTGTCTCACTTTCAATTTGTAAACAGGATTATGTGCCAACTGTATTTGATAATTTCAGTGCGAATGTGGTGGTGGATGGGAACACTGTTAATTTGGGCTTATGGGATACTGCTGGTAAGTTTGATATCTATGGTCATTCCCAATTTTTGAGTGTGTATAAAATATAATGATATGGAGTATGATGTTTTATTTTGTAAACAGGGCAGGAAGACTACAATAGATTAAGGCCATTAAGCTATCGAGGAGCAGATGTATTCCTGCTTGCCTTTTCTCTTATTAGCAAGGCCAGCTATGAAAATATTGCCAAGAAAGTGAGATTAATTTTATAATTTTTATGCATTTGTGCCTCTCGTTTACGTTGTGTGATTCTAATATAGTGTAATGATAATATGTTTCTTGCTTCACTGTCCAGTGGGTTCCTGAATTGAGGCACTATGCACCTGGTGTTCCAATTATTCTTGTTGGAACTAAGCTTGGTATGCTCTTTTACTTTATGTGGTTTTCGTGCTTTAGTTTTCTTGTTTGTCAGATTGAGTTCCAGTTTTCTTCAAACACATAATGGGATTTAAACCTGCAACAACTAAGATTGAACTTCTGCAAAAAGACAAGTAAAATCATGTCAACAACATTCTATCCTTGAGAAGACAGATGATTTCTTTTAGGAACGGGAACTTTCTAACTTGTTGCATAGAATTGAATTTGGAGTGAATTATAGAAATTAATGTAAAGACTATGGAACTCAGAAGTGGTCTAACTTTTTGAGCCCTCTGTATGTCAAAAAAAAAAAAAAACCTTCTCATTCATGAAATATCTAGAAGTTTGTAGTTCACATGATTCCAGCTCAGCCTCTTTTGAGAAGTTTAACATTTGCTACTAGAAATTTGGATCCCATTTTGCCATTGTAGTAAAACTGAAAAACTCTATCCTCTCTTCTCCGTCATTCTTGCCCCTGTCCCCATAGTATTTTGTTATCACTATCAGAAGTATTCTTTATGTTCCCATGTAAAATCATTTTCTTTTATATTCTTGTAGATCTTCGGGATGATAAGGAGTTTTTTGTCAACCATCAAGGTGCAACACCCATTTCCACCGAGCAGGTAATACCATATATGGCAATAGTGTATAACTTGTACATCCTCTTTTACTGTTGTCGTCTTATTTTGTTCCATTTCATATGCAAGGGTGAGGAGTTACGGAAGCTGATTGGGGCCCCAGTTTATATTGAATGTAGTTCAAAAACACAACAGGTATATTTCGTTCTATTCACACGAAATCAGAAAGATACTTTATTCTCATTGTTGACTAGTCTTATTTTACTTGTGAATGCAGAATGTAAAAGCAGTGTTCGATGCAGCCATAAAAGTGGTTCTCCAGCCACCTAAGCAGAAGAAGAAAAGGAAGAGAAGGGCGCAAAAGGCTTGCTCCATACTATGATTTTGGTAAAAGACTAATAGTAGGAGGAAATGTGACCCACCCTCTAGTGCTTACCGGCTTTGTACCAATACTTGTACCAATACTCTTGTCCACGCTCTCTCTCTTGTTATATTTGTGTCTCATGATGGCTGCAATCGGGTTCAAATTTCTATGTACTAAGGGCTCTTTGTCGAGCATAATGTCTTTATGGGATTTGTTTGTCCCTATGTATTTACTTTTAAGTAGGATGTTATTTCCTGATGTTAGGCAAAAGCTTATGTCATGTTTGTAACATGTTCTAGCACGTTTTTAACTTCTAAAATGCTATGTTATATATTACTGATACTGATTTAGCTTCACTTTTATGCAATCAATACAAGCCATTTATTATTTTCTAATTTTGAATTTCAGAAATTTAATATTGAGCAGTGTTGAAAAAACAAGAAATAACTCTACACAAAAGAGTTCTCTAGTTTGTATTATTTTCTTCATGTTTTCATTACAATTGTATAGCTATTTATAAGAAAATTTTACTCCTTCAATTATTCTTTAAATTAAGCATTCCTTGATTTACTCCTTGAATTAAGGATTTCTTGTTTTATTCCTTGAATTAAGGATTCCTTGTTTTACTCCTTGAAATAAGGATTCCTTGTTTTACTTCTTGAATTAAGGTCCTTGTTTTATTCCTTGAATTAAGGTCCTTGTTTTATTCCTTGAATTAAGGACTAATATCCAATACTCCCCCTCAAGCTGGATCCAGAAGGTTTATGGATCCAAGCTTGGACAAAAGTCGTTGAAATTGATGAGAAGCCAAGGGCTTGGTGAAGATGTCAGCCAGTTGGTCGAAACTTCTTGTATAATGTGTCTGAATTACCTGTGATTGAACTTGTTCACGAACGTAATGACAATCAACTTCAATGTGTTTCGTCCTCTCGTGAAACACTGGGTTTGATGCTATATGCATACCGCCGATTGTCACAAAATAAGGACATAGGAAGAGTTGTAGAACACCTAAATCACACGTAAGATCTTTAAGCCATATCAACTCACACGCAAATGAAGCCATTGCACGATACTCGCCTTCGCACTTGATCCGCAATGACAGTTTGCTTCTTACTCTTCCACGTGACCAAGTTTCCACCGACAAATGTACAAGAGCGCAAGTGGACTTGCGATCAATTGCATTCCACCTTGCCCAATCAAGATCACAATACCCCATGATTTGTGTGTTGTCATTCTTCTTCATGATAATACCACGACCCACTGATCCTTTTAAGTAGCGTAAGATTCTTTTAACAAGGGTTAAATGCTCAAGTGTTGGGGAGTTGCATGAATTGGCTCACAATACTTACGTAATATGTGATGTCGTGTCCGGTGATTGTTAGGTAGATCAACTTACCAACCAAATGGTAATAACTTATATCCACGAAGTGGTGTGCCACAAGCTAGGTTTGAGCTTCTTTGTCAAGAGGGTAATGGTGGTTTAGCATCGCTCATGTTAGCTTCCTTAAGCAAATCTAGGACATATTTCCTTTGGTTAAGAAAGAGTCCTCAGGCGAGGTTGCCATTTCTATACCAAGAAAGTACTTCAATATCCCAAGGTCTTTAATTGCAAACCTTTGTCTCGAGAGACCGCTTTGAGGTTGAAAATCTCGTCAAGATTATCACCGTAATTATCGGATCATCTACATAAATCAAGACAACCAATTTGCCCATAGCTCCTGTGCGAACAAATAGTGAGGAATCGACATTCTTTGCTTTTGAAACCAACACTAGTGACCGAGCTTAGCTTGGCATACCAAGCTCGTGGGGACTGCTTTCAAACCATAAATAGATTTATGCAATTTGCACACTAAATCCATTCATTGCTTTGAGGATGCTCTGGTAGTTTCATATAGACTTCTTCTTTGAGATCACCATGCAAGAATGCATTCTTCACATCCATTTGGTACATGGACCACCCCTTGTTTACGTACCACGCAGTAGCACTCTTATCGTGTTCATTTTTGCAACAGTGCAAATGTTTCTTTGTAATCCACCTCGAATGTTTGAGTGAATCCCCGAGCCACCAATCTTGCTTTATACCTCTCAATTGATCCATCTGACTTGAATTTGAGCTTATAGATCCATTTGCAACCCACAACTTTCTTGCCTTTTGGAAGTTTGGTGATGCTCCATGTGTTGTGTTGATCTAGGGCTTTAAGTTCTTCTTGCATGGCTTCCTTCCACACCTCTTGGCTGTTGGCCTCATGAAAGTTTTGAGGCTCACTGTAACTCGATATAGTGCTGAGGAATGCGGCATGGGTTGGTGTCACTCTCTTATATGACATATAATTTGAGATGGGATGTGTGGGTTTGTAGGTGACAAAGTCTTGAAGTCTTGTGGGAGGTTGCCTAACACGCATTGGATTACGTCGTGGAGTAGAAGAAGTTATCTCACACTCGTTCACATCTTGTACCATATTGTAAGGATCATCTTGATTATCACCATCTTCATGCAGTGTACCATTAAGACGAGACCCTTTATTGTTACTTTCAGTGAGAGATGCATCAATGTTGACATGACTGGGATCTTGTTGTTGTGGAGCCTCAAGTTCAATTCTTGGTAATGGAAACACATCCAAGATGTCATCCCCTTGACTTGTGATTTCATGTGACTTGCTGAAAAAAGGGTTAATTTCATAAAATCGAACATCTTTAGACACAATTAATCTCCTAAGTTGGGGATCATAACACTTATATCCCTTTTGTGTAGATGAATAACCAAGAAAAACACATTTAACAGCTCTAGGATCCAATTTATCTCGATGATGAGATTGAATATGTACAAAAGCAGATGCACCAAAGACTCTAAGGTGTGAAAGGTTAATTTTCCTTCCTTTCATGACCTCTACGGGAGACTTGAGATACAACACTCGGCTGGGTAATCTATTGATGTTGTAAGCACTACCATAACCCTCGGGACCAGATCTCTTTGGTACATTCATTTGTAGCATTAATGCTCTAGTTTTTTCAAGTAAGTCCCTGCTTTTATGCTCACCACACCATTTTGTTGAGGTGTGCCAACACAACTTGTTTGATGCATAATGCCATGAATGCTCAAATATTGTTTCATGATATGGGACATGTATTCGGTGCCATTGTACCTTAAGGTTTGAATTTTAGAAGAGAAGTGATTTTTAACAAGATTATGAAAGTCCTTAAATACTTCCATAACTTCATTCTTAGACTTTAAAAGATATAACCATGTGACTCGAGAGAAATCATCAACAAAAATCACAAAATACTTATAACCATCAAAAGATTCATTAATTGGTCCCCATACATCTGAATGAACTAGTTCAAAACACTTACTAGCCCTAGACAAGGAAGAATTAAAAGGCAACCTAGTGGCCTTAGACAAGTGGCAAGTTTCACATGTAATTTCATCATTTCCTAAGTTTGGAAATAAAGTTGACAAAATTGGTAGAGAAGGGTGAGCTAAACGTTGATGCCACAATTGATTATCTTGGATAGGATTAAACTTGGCTTGAAACCCTCTGAGATTGCTCTTGGATATGTAATAGAGACCATCTAAGTAAAACCCTTCACCAATCGTCTTTTTGGTGACACAATCCTGAAAAATGACATTGTGAGGAGAAAAGATGGCTAAGCAATTCAAGATATTTGTGATTTTTCCTACGTACGTAAGTTGGAAAGGAAAGGAAGGTACATATAAATCGCCGACTCGATTTCATCTGACATTAATTTTATTTTTCCCTTTCCTAAAACCTTTACATTCTCACCATTTGCAATTGAAACTTGAGAAGGATTTGCTAATTTTTCAAACTTATGAGACTTTGACACATGATTTGTCATATGATCTGTGGCACCTGAATCTACAACGCAAAAATCATGCAACATATTTATTTTAAGAGCGCTTTAAAGGCTTTTATGATACCTTGCATGTCTCTTGTGGTATGAGTTTTGTATCTGCCAGAAGCCCGCAAACTTGCCTAGCAATGCTTTGTCGAAGTTTCCTTCTTCTATGCTATCCACACACCAATTCTAGCTCCTCCGTCTTGCTTTGAAGATACAACATAAACTCATTCATGAGTTCAATCGATTCGCCGTGAAGTTCTTGAATGGATCGACCCATTAGAGGTAGAGGCAAAAGCATGATTTGCACGGTGTCGATCACGATTCACTTTCTATAAACCCTTATCCTTTATAAAATCGTGTTTTAATTTGGATGTAGAATCCAACACGTGTCCTTAACATGGCATGTATAGTTTGAGTGTTGACACTTCAAGTTTGGATGCTTCCTTTTGTACTTTCTCTCATTGATGAGATAGGCTATTGTCTCAGGTACACTAGCCATTGTACCCTTATTCATGACTTTCCTCCTTACTTCTTCACGTTGAATTGTCGCACATATACTGGTAAAGGAAGAAATTTCAATGTTCATGAGTATGTGACATCGTAGATCTTCATATGTTGAATCGAGACTGGATAGAAGTTGAAATATCTTATCTTCTTCTACTCTCTTTCCTAGTAGAGTTACATCAGTTGTATGAGAATGGTATATTTTTAACTTATTCGGCATGCTTTTCATGCTCCCTAAGAGTTATGAAAAAGGCTTGCCGTCTTATTACGGATCAGAGATATCCTTCTTTAATTGAAAAACTCGTGCAACATTGTTTTGACTGTCATACATTTCCTTGACTGTATCCCATAGTTGGTATGCGGATTCAGAGTAACTAAATATTTTAGCTAATTTACGTTTCATGAAATTTAGGAGCCATGACATAACCAGTTGATCCTTACTAAGCCAAGATTCATAGGTTGGTGAGGAAACATCAAGTACTTCGATGCTTCCATTTATGAACCCCAACTTGGACCTTCCACCTAGAGCCAGAGACACTGCTCTTGACCAAGGCAAGTAATTAAACTCATTCAACAAAACTGATCTTAATCTTTGATTTGGGTTGACATCCACCTCATGCATATTCATGAAGGAAAGTACTGATGAACTTTCAGCTTCTGATCCTAGCGGCTTGTCTTCAGCCATTTCAAAGATCGAAGATGCTAAGATAATAATAAAGCAGAAGCAAGTTAATTTTCCTGCTCTGATACCATGTTGAAAAAACAAGAAATAACTCTACACAAAAGAGTTCTCTAGTTTGTATCATTTTCTTCATGTTTTCATTACAATTGTATAGCTATTTATAAGAAAATTTTACTCCTTCAATTATTCTTTAATTTAAGCATTCCTTGATTTATTCCTTAAATTAAGGATTTCTTGTTTTATTCCTTGAATTAAGGATTCTTTGTTTTACTCCTTGAAATAAGGATTCCTTGTTTTACTCCTTGAATTAAGGTCCTTGTTTTATTTCTTGAATTAAGGTCCTTGTTTTATTCCTTGAATTAAGGACTAATATCCAATAAGCAGGATATCAATAAAGGGTCCACAAGGTGATTGAAAGGAACAACACGAAAAGAAATGGAAAATTCTGTAATGGTAGAGAGAGTATATTGCATTCTTTTTTGGGTGGAAGAATTGCTGTACGCCCATTTGCTTTGAAACTGTTCCAGATTCTGAACTTCAAAGAAAAAAAAAATTTGGGCATGGCCAGTACCCTGCCTGGAGTTATGAAAAGGAGAGATCAGGTGTGGGAGAGTAGTTTCATTTCTACCCACTGGTTTCGTTATTAAATTAAGTGGGATTATCGATATTAAGTTAAGTGGAATTATAAGAATTTATGAAGTTTGTAGTTTATTTTTAAATGAGTATGGAACTTTAGCAGAGATGTGTAGAGTTTTCTATTTTGGAAATATTTACCATCAATTTGAAGCCACTTGAACAAAATAACCTTTTCAATAACAAAGTATAACTATTTTTAGCATCCCAATTGCTAACTAAAACACTTAAAATTTACACGTTCGGCACACAAAAAAAAATTACATGTTGAAAAAAAGTGAAAATAAAAAATGAATTGACCTTTATAGAAAGTGAAGAGAAGCTTCGGCAACTGATTTCATATTTAGTGTGAAAGTAAGTTTATGATTGAAAAAATAATGAAAACTAGCACTATCTATCTGTCTTCAGGTTCCGTATTTGAAATTCATTGATTCTTTAATAGCCACCTCTCCTTTAAAAAAAAAATAGTAAGGAATTTATTCTGTTTCCACTCAATATATCCAAAGCAATTCAAGGAACCAATGCCTACAATATCCTCTATTAAAATATATCAGTGCCTATATATATCGATATCTATCTTTTGCAAATTAATCATCTTAACACTTCTCTTGCAATATCTCTAAATTTTGTGTAGCTTTTGAAGATCAAACTCTGAATAGTACTTATTGAATGGCATCAAAGAGAATATTGAAGGAGCTCAAGGAATTGCAGAGAGATCCACCGAGTTCATGTAGTGCAGGTATGACAATTGAAACAAAGAGAAAAACAAGTTCGAATTAAGCATAATAATAATAGCTTGTTAATTCTTTTTTTATTGAAATTAAATCTCATATGATAGCCCATTATTCAATAATAATTTCAGGACCTGTGTCAGAGGACATGTTTCATTGGCAAGCAACTATAATTGGTCCAAATGATAGCCCTTATGCTGGTGGTGTATTCCTTGTTACCATCCATTTTCCACCTGATTATCCTTTCAAACCTCCAAAGGTAAATTAAACCCAATTATAGTAATTATATTAGGTGACAATCTATAACACAAATTCATTAACACAAACAATTATTTTAATCATATTTGATGATTGGTACTATTTTACATTTTTAAAGTTGTAAACATAATAAAAATTGCAAATTCAAATGCATTCAGGTTGCTTTCAGGACCAAAGTGTTTCATCCAAATATAAACAGCAATGGTAATATATGCTTGGACATACTGAAGGAGCAATGGAGTCCAGCACTCACTATTTCCAAGGTACGAACACGTACACAAACACGATTCATTATCATGCAACCCGTCTCCCTATTTTTGAAATTTGTGATGAATAAAAGTGGTCGAATTACATGCAGGTTTTACTGTCTATATGTTCACTGCTGACAGACCCAAACCCAGATGATCCACTGGTACCAGAGATAGCTCATATGTGCAAAATTGACAAATTCAAATATGAATCCACAGCTCGGAGTTGGACGCATAAGTATGCTATGGGCTAGCTAGATGCCCCAAACTCTTAAATGCCAAGCCTCATTGATTCTCATATATCTATAAACTATATTTATCTTTAATCATCCTTTTTCTTTTCATACAGAGATGGCCTAAGTTGGGCTTTTGTCCCCTAATCTGAACATTTGTTCGCTTCATGTAAATGCCCGGTGGCACAATCATTTCAAATAAAATTGTGATCTTTTCTTGCAATTTAAAAAGTCTCTACTTTCTTTGTATTTGTTCAATAAACAGACTTCAATTGATCAACTAATGTCTCTAATTCAGTAATTAATTGTATTTGTTTCCTATTAATTGCTTTATTAAATCTCGACAACATCAACAAACAGGAGACTGCAAAACCTGCAAAATTCAAAAATTAAACTCAAAATCAATCAATTCACAATTTAATGACTCGTTAGAGCCGGTTAAGCAACCAACTAGCAGAACTCTTTCCATAAAAAAACACACACACAAGATCCTAAGTTAGTCATTAATTAATATTATAATTACATGTATTAAAAAAATCATTAATTTCAAAATACTAATAGCTTAGAAGTAAGGATGTGCTTTGCACTTTGCAGTTTCATCCTAATAGTACAATTAAGTAGATATCTAGATAAAAAGAGAAAACAAATGTTCCTCATTAAGAACTGTTGTATTTGCAACATTTACTATGGTTAAAATGATCGAATGTGTGATGGTGTAATATGGATGAGACATGCAAAACAGAAAAAAAAAAAAACGAGTCAAAACAGAGTGTTTTAAGGGATATCCCTCCAATACCTAAGTCAATCATGAAAAAATGAGTAAAAGATATGAGAAGAGAGGTGAAGGAAAAGAGATCAATATAATGAAGGGTTCAAGGGAGGATACTTTATAGATAGTTCATAATTCATTTAGCTTATATATTTAATAGTTAGGGAAAGAATACCTCCAAATGGGTTAAACGATGCGCCACCCTTATAGTGGGCTAGGTAAATTAGTTGCATTTTGGTTATAAAGTAAAAGCACTACTATAAATTTGGTCATATCATAAAAATGATACAAAGGTATTGATATGGATTTAGAATGACCGAACATTTAGAGGAATTATTTATTGGTACAGATTAATGGTCCCAATTAATGATAAAACATTATTATAGAATAAAGAGCTAAAAGTTGCTCCCATTTTTATTTTATTTTTTACCATTAAAATTTATAATACTGATTTTTCATAGTTCTTGATCACCACATCATAATTGGTTCAGAAACGAAGAATAATTTCTCGAACATATCTAATCATCCACGCCATATACAACATCTCAATTCTAGTTCCCAATTTTTTCTCACTTGAATAAAAACAAATTCCTAAATTTCAATCTTCTTTTTTTCTGGGCATGCCTTCCCCTCAACATGTCCCTCCCCATCTTCCTCCTATGGCTTGTCATCATCCCTCTTCTCGTCCATTCCGATGTTGAACCCAGAGGTATGCTTTGTCTTTATATATATATATATATATATATATATGATCACCCCAATTTGCACTCTCTTTTATATCACGCTTTTTGTATTTCTATACATTGCTTTCATTACCCTTTTTTTTCTCTCTTAATCCAAGATCCAAGATCTCAAAAGAGAGGAAAAAACTATGAAATTGTTTATTGTATTTTATTTCTTTGACACATATATTATTTTCTCTTTTCTTTTTCTTTGAGCAAACGATGTCAAACATGAATCAATAGTCTATGTGTTGGGAATTCAGGTTTTATTTACTTGTGCTTAATAAAAGTGATTTGAGACAGAAATGGTTTTTAAAAAAAGTGTTTTCATATTAAATGTGCTTTCTGCACCTTAAAATTGCTTCCGACAATTTTTTTCTTGTTCGGTCCTAAAGTTTTTTTTGTTTTCATACGTGCTTTTATAAGGTTCCACAAGCAGAAACAAACTTATTGTTGTTTTTGTAACATTGTAAATATTTATGAGTAGGATATGTTTTTGCTTTTGCTTTTGAGACGGGTAAAAAATACTTATAACAAAAAAAAAAGTTTCTGAATCATACAAAAAAAATTGTCATAATTGTTTTTAAGGCTAATTTTTTCTTGCTTCCCAGAAAAATCATATATCTTGAAAGCGCTTTTTACTAAAATCACAAAATTGGTATTATTTGGTGTTAGAAATGTTAAAAATGAATGTACAATTGTACAGACGAGTTTAACTCTAATATTATATTATTCTAACATATGAATACAAAATGAGAATCATGCAGGTTATATTTTAAATTGTGGAGCTGGTAAGTCATCAGAAAGTACAATCGTCGATGGCCTGAGATATAAAACCGATGAGGGCTTCATATTAGTAGGTGAAATCACAAAGCTTAACACAACAGGCTTGGTGCCAATACTATCAACATTGAGGTATTTTCCAGACACCTCTGCCCGTAAATACTGCTATGTGATTCCTGTTGTCAAAGCAGCAAAGTACTTGGTGAAGACAACATATTATTATGGAGGATTTGATGGAGGGAAGGAACCGCCGGTGTTCGATCAAATCGTGGAAGGGACTAAATGGAGTATGGTTAATACTACTGAGGATTATGCTAATGGACTTAGCTCCTATTATGAACTTGTGGTTATGTCCTCAGGGAAATCACTTAGTGTTTGCCTTGCTAGGAATCAACACACCAAGTCCAGCCCCTTTATCTCTGCTTTAGAAGTTGAGTATTTGGAGGATTCTGTCTACAATACAACTGATTTTAACAAGTATGTGCTTAGCACTGTGGTTAGAAGTAGTTTTGGATATAATGGGACCATGATTGGGTAAGCAAATTTTAACCCCATTTTAGTTTTCTTTGTTTTTCTCTGCCTTAATTTTTTTTTTTTAAAGATTTGTTTCTAAATGTGAATAAAATATATTAGGATAAAACTTACGTAAAACACATGCATTAGCTTATTCTAATGTAGGTGACATTATGTTTTTGGTCTAGCTTTCTCACATTAGAATCATAGATTATCATCTGAGAGACAGGGGAGGAAAAACAAATTCACAGCAAACAGAAAAATCAGATGCAGTTCTAAATACATGGGTTTTAGAGATTCAGCAAAAAATGTCCCAAAATCACGTATGTACATCACTCATAAGTATACTGTCAAATTTTGCGATTTTGAAACAATTTTCACTTAAATCCTACAAATCTGCGGTTTTAGGCGTCAATACGATCAAATGGGCATATTTGTTTGATTAGTTATGAGACATAGAATAAAAGTACATTGGCTAATCCTGTATTATGTGATATATGTTGCTTGAGAAACCAAGGAACCAAGTATGAGAGAACAGTGATGTTGAAGTAATGTTTACATGTGAACCTAGTTTTTCAGATGACAAATTCAACCGGATTTGGCAACCTTTCAACGACAAGAACCCAGTTGTAAACAGTCATTCCAATATAACTCCTTCAGATATGTGGAACTTGCCACCGGAAAAAGTATTCAACACAGGTCTCACAGCGAGCCGAGGAAAAGAATTGAAAATCCAATGGCCTCCTTGGCCACTCCCAAGTGCAGCTTACTACATTTCACTCTACTTTCAGGATAGCAGAAGTCCAAGCCCATTTAGTTGGAGAGTCTTCAGTGTTTCTGTGAATGGCAAGAACTTTGTTAGTAATTTGAATGCTACAACAAATGGCGTGACAGTTTACTCAAACCAATGGCCTCTTTCTGGACAAACTCAAATCCTCCTTACTCCTGCTAATGAAATGCCTGTTGGTCCTATCATCAATGCTGGTGAGGTCTTCTTGATTCAGCCTTCTGGTGGAAAAACTCTCACTAGAGATGGTATGTATAGATATTCATGCAATAATTTTACACAACACTACCTCAGAGCCCAAAAAAAAGATGTTCAGGCCTAAGTAGCCTTTTTTTTTTTTTTTTGGAGATTTGACCAAAAATATGGTTTTCTCATAATCTATTATATCTATATATAAAACTCTGAATCACACTTAAAACAATTTTGTAGAAAAGTGTCCTTATAACAATGACATATCTTGTCTTTATTTTAAATTTTGGAAAAAAAAATTAAGCCAAGCACCTTAAATATATATAAATATTTTTATAATATTAAAGAGTTTAATTTCCTAAATATATCACATTTTTGTTCTTAGAACTTATTTGGAAAAAAGCAATTTTAAGAAAAAAATATGTCATTGTATCAAATAAATTTTAAATATGTTGTATAAATTAAACAAAGAAAATTACAATAATTCACATGCAAGTCACGTGTGTTTAGTAGTAGTAAAAGTGACTTGGTTTTTGTTTCTGCTATGATCATTCATCCTTTTTGATTGTTTTGCAGTGGCTGCGATGGAAGATTTAGCAAGAAACTTCAATAATCCGCCACCCGATTGGCGTGGTGATCCTTGTTTGCCCCGAGAGAACTCTTGGACTGGAGTTACATGTTTAAAATGGAAAAAGTTTGCTCGAGTTGTTTCTCTGTACGTTTTGAAATTAAAAATCTTAACAGTCTAGTTTGTGATTTCAATATGCAATTTTGATCTTCACTAAATGAAAGTATATACTGATCTCAATTTGATTTTGATATTGTAACAACATGTTTCTTATATGTAATATGAATGTCAGGAATTTAACTGGCATGGGTCTGTCTGGATCATTGCCTCCATCTCTAGGAAAATTAACAGCACTCAATCATATGTAAGTAATAAACATCACATTTAACTGTTGATTAATTGATTCCTATCCTAATTGATCTTTATGGTTATCAACTAAATAAATAATTAATATTAATTGAAATTATGTGCTTATAGTTGGCTTGGAGGAAACAAACTTTCAGGCAACATACCAGAGATGGCCTCTTTGAAAGACTTAAAGACTCTGTATGTTTCAACATTTAGCATTCACTTTTTCTAGCAATACTTAGCTTAGCTTTACATAGATTATCTTACTAATGAAGTGTGTATTTTTTTCTCCTTCTTTCTTTTCTTCTGCTTCATGTTTTGAAATTTTATGAAGGCATTTGGAGAACAACCAGCTTACAGGGAAAGCTCCTCCAACACTGGGCCAACTTCATACACTACATGAGATGTGAGTACTTTTTATACAATATGCAAAGAAATTGGTTTGATTGGGTAATAATAATGTTTTGGTGGGTTTGATATATTTCGGTTTCAGATTCCTTCAAAATAATCATCTTGATGGTGGTATTCCTGAGACACTAAAGAAGATAAATGTTCAGTAAGAATAAGAACTATCCCTATCCCTATCCCTCTCAGTATTTGATATTCTTGTTAGAGTGTGTTTGTTTCTACTTATGCTAGAAGTGATTTTAATTAAAAGTGATTACAAAGTGTAACTCTGCTATTATTTTAGGGTGTGAAATCAGAAAAGAGACAATGGAGGTGAGAGGAGCAACTGACATGTCTATTCCTAAAGCATTGAATGGAGCTTTGTGACAGGATTAATGGAACATCTGGAGGGATGCATTTATGAGCACCCCAATTTATAAGTAAAAACTAGTTTCACATGGAAGGCTTATGCTCTTTTTCTATTTCTCCTAAATTGTAGAATTTATCTATAATATTAATATATATTTTCAGTAGAATTAAGCATCATATTTATTTAACTAAACAGTAAATTCCAAAACATATACATACATAAAACTAATTTTTCATGTTTTGTTAATAACTTTATATTTGAAGAATTGCGAGAACTGAGCATGAATTTCTGATATTTACAGTTTGTGTGATATTGTTTTACTCTCTTGACTCTTATTCTCCTTACACACTAAGAAAATATTTTTTTCCCCTATTTAAAAAAACTGAATTTACTAATTTAGAAGCGCAGATGAAATAACTTTAGGGCTTCAGGCCCAGCTCGTATAAAAAAGAAAGCCCGACGATCCCATTTCTCTTTTCATTTGAAATAAAATGGTACAAATTACTTAATTTAAGATACTTTTATTATATCACATCTTTTTTTTAATATGTATTTTCTCAAAAAAAAAACATTACTATCTTAAATTTATAGAAATAACCAATTAAGAATAAATTATATTATTTTAATAATTTTTCATTTAAAATATTATTATTTTCTATTAAGTAATTATAATACGATTAAAATACGAATCATAAAAATGAAATTTAATAAGAAATATTTTTAAAATAAAAAGTAATAAAATTCAAAGAATTTTTTTAAATGTTTTATTTTAAATTTTTATATTAATAAAATAGTAACAATTAACAAATATTTTAAGATATTTTATATTAATTGTGACTTTCCTATTATTAAATACTTGTATATTAATTACGTATAATCAATTTACATAAAAATAATATTTTAATAGAAAAATTATTAAAATAATATTATTTATTCTTAACTGGTTATTTTTACCATCATTTCTAATTCAAGGAATTGAACAGCACAAATAACTTAATTTAAGAAGATTTTATGTTATTTTTCTCTAAAAAAAAATAAGTTGAAATAATTATTTAAAATAACAATTTTATTTTGAAATTTATGAGTTTGATATTTCAAGTCCTATAATTTATAAGAAAATATTGAGTTAGTCTTATCATTGAAATTTCTTTAAAAAATTAATGTTGCAAAAAATGTAATAAGTATGTGATATTATTTTCAAAAGGGTATATTTGTGAGATAAAAAAAATCACTCTTTCAATTTTTTAACAATTTTCTCCCCTATTTTGATGTAATTTGGATTTAAGCATTGTAATAGATTATGTTAGTTTTTCAAAGTAATTTTATTTTAAATTTTAAATTTTAAATTTTTAAAAACATTGTATAATATGAATATGCTATTAAAATTAAAATAGTTTAATACAACTGAATGGTAAAAAAATTGAAGGAATTGTTTACAGTGATAGGTTTAGTATTTTTATCTCAGAGTGACATTGTATATGTAATAAAAAATTAATATTAGGTACTTCTAGGTTTACTAATTGTTTTTAATTATAAAAATATATTATATGTATTTAATTTTAATCAAATATATACAAATTATTAAGTTTGTTGTGAGTTATTAAGTGTTAAAATCTTAAAATTTAAAATCCAATTGCAATATAATTTGTCCATAATTCTATAAATATTACACTTAAAAATTTATTTTTTGAGAGTTAAGATAAGATACGTGCCACTTCTCACTGATGTAAGTAAAAGTTTATTGGTTAAGGATCTAATTAACTATAGGTGATAAATAGCTAATTAATTGAATTATATTAAATTAAATTTTTACAAGTAATCATATATGTAATCGTGTGTAAATAAAATAATGCAGAAATAAATATATATTTAACACGTGATATTTTTAAATAGAAACAACATATATCACACTAACGACCTAAGAGAAAAATAACCGATCTACCGGACCACCTAGTTATCTACTATAAAAATAAGATTAAATTACAAGTTTATGACTTAAACTACTCGCCTAGATAATAAATATAAGTAATCTACTTACAAGCTGTTGCTTTCTTTCACGGTCTCAATAAGAAAAGTGTTTAAATTCGAACCAATATTACGATAAACTTGAGTCATATGAGAAATCGAACACGTTTAACTGGCACTTGAAATGTTAGCACAATAAAACAAGTGTAATTTGTATCTCAGAGTAAATTCAATAATGAATAACTCTAACTAGAATATTTAAAAATATATCAATTAATTTTAAATCATTTAGCAAACCCAGAACAAATAGATCAAGCACATGTTCAATAAAGATAATTTTTTTAAAATAAATATTCAAATAAAATAATTATAATATAATACATATAATTATTTGATCAAAATATAAAAAATATAAAAAAATAAGCTATATGAACATATATAAATTAAATAAGTTTATTAATTAATGAAACACATGATCAATATTTGATAGATTAATTAAAGAGAGAAACTTAAACAACGATAATCTTGTTTTTATAAAATGTTTTGAGAAAGAGAAAGCACAAAAATAATTAAAAAATTATAATTAATGTGATTATTTGAAGCAATGGTCAATGAATTTTATTTGTATAAAAAAAATTAAAATCTTAATCATATATAAATATATTTTCTATTGCAAATAAGATTAATAAAACTCATTAATCAAGAAGATTTTTATTTAAATAATAACTATTTTCTAAATAGTTTTATGGAGATTTTAAGTTATATTTTATCTAATATTTTAGCCTATATTTTATTCTATAATTTAAACTATATCTTATATAATATTTTGGTTTATATCTTATCTTATATTTTAAAAAATATTTTAAAAATATTAAAACACGTTAAAGAAAAAGCTAAATGATAATTTTATAAATTGGTTAGAGTTTAAATAAATATTTCAAGTTGAAAACTTATGTACTCAATATATCTAAAATAGACTCGATCGATCTAGTAATAATTAATAAAAAACCTGAGAGTAAGTTAATCAATTCGATCAATCGACCTAATACTTAATCAATCGACTAACGTATATACCAAATATTCCTAGGTGTATAACATGTATTCTAATGTACATAAGGACAAATATATACTAGAAACATATTATCTTAGAGTTTTGTAGTTTATTCGATTTGAATAGTGATCTTAAAAACATACATATAAATTAAATTATATTTAAATATTTTATTCATAAATATCGTTAATACGCATAAATCTTAATGTAGATAAAGAAAAAAATATGATTCATCATATATTATATTTCATATTAATTTTTACTAATATCTTTTATTTCTTTATTTAGTTTGTTACGTAGTTATGTTTATTAAAAAAATAATATTATAGGGATAAAATAATGTAAGAATCTTTTAATTATCTCATATTTTAATTATTTATTGTATAATTATTATTTTTAATGAAATAGTTGAACTTTTGATATGTATAAAATAATAATTTTAAGTTTCAAGTGAATTTGTAAGTAATTACTCCCATACTTTTCACCAACTTTGAAATGTTTTAAAAATAATTCAAATATTAGTTTTTTTTATTATAAAAATTCAAATATGAGTTTGTTACGTTTTTTTTAGTAGCAAAATATAAGTTTCTTATGTAATAGCCTCAAATAACTAGAGGTGGTTGGAAGCAGTTAGGTTTTTTTTGTTTAAGTCATCTTATAAAGTGGATGTTATTTTGAAAGTTTTGAAAAAATTAAATCATTAATCGAACTATTATCAAAATAATTTAGTTATGATTAATTAATTTTTAAATAAATTTATATAATTAAAATAAAAGATTAAAAAAGTCAGCAAGGTTGCTCCACATCATGAAAAGGAGTAGTTAAATTATAGAAACACAATATTACGCTTTTTTTCAAAAAAAAAAATCAATAATAAAAATGTTAAATTTTGTATATAAGAATAATTTTAAAAAATTAATATGTATTAAAAATATAGATTCGATTCAATTTTAAAGAGTTTTTTAATTTTCAAACTTTAGATAGATCCAATAAGATGGGTTTTGATTTTTTTTAAATCTATTCGAATCAATTAATCTTAAAAAAATATAAATTTAATTTGAATTTAGATTTAAGTTGGTGGGTAGATTTTTTTTGAAAAAAAAAAATAGCCATCCATATAAATAACAATTAGTCACTTGTGCCTTTCTTATGTAGTTTTATGAATAGTTTATGTCCATGTACTTGGCTTCTTGTATGAAAATTTGAAAACGGAACTGCTTGGATGAGCTTGTTCCCAGAATCTGCAAAATGCTATGAATGTACCAGATAATTGTCAAAAGTTGAATTCCAATAAAATAAATAAATACTAGCTAGCTAGGTAGCTAGGTAGCATGTAAAATATGTAGCTTCTAAAATTGAAACTTGTGACATAATTTATCTAGTCTTTTCAGCAAGTCAACAAATGGATTGAATTAAACCTATCACTTAATCAGCATCACCTTTATTGTGTCAAAAAGATTTATTTTATTTTATTTTATTTTCCATCTAGTGATACCGAGTCAAAAGATATGTTCTTTATAACCTTGTCTCAATAGACTTATATCCAACCGCTATTTTACGTTTTTTCATACCACACTATATTAGTATTTTCCATGTTCAAAATGAGTAACTTGTTTTCGTCTTTTTTCAAAGTTTTATTCTCCTATAATTAAATTTTTTTAAATAATAAAAATAATATTTTTTAAAATTTATAACTATAAAAATAATATTTTTTATTAAAAAATACAATCTATTATTTCATATTAAATTTTATCTAATTAAAAAATATTTAATATTAATCATTATTGTTACGTTCTAAATTTTAAAAGTATTATTTTATGTAATTTTTCTTAATTTTTTTAGTTTTTAATTTCTTAATGTTGGTTATTATTATTATTTTAAATTTAGTATACTTCCGTTAATATATTAATACCTTAAATATATCATATTATTAAAATATTTTATTTTAATACACTAATTTAAATATTAATATTATTATTTTTTAATAGTAATTTTTTTTCTCAAAATACACTTTTCACTTTTTAGCAAAGGTTTTTTTAAAATAATGATAAATATTAAAATAAAATTTTTAATAACATATAATATTTTAAATATCGGTACGAAGTTACTGATCCCGTTGCTCGTTATTAACTTTAAGGAGAGGTCGTTTTTAATTTATGAATCTTTTTAGAAGATTTAAATATAGGCTACCGCAAGGATAACGTAACTTTTTCTTAAAAACTTTATACTCAATATTTTAATTAAAAAATATTTTTATGTTAATTTAAATTTATGATTTAAAAAAATATTATGATTAAAATATGAGTCACACTCAATATGTCATTCTCATTTCTCTTTTCTTATGCAAAACATAATGCCCCTAGTAAAAATCTACGAAAAGAAAATGTCTGGAAGGCTGCGTAATTATCAACGTCACAAAGACCGTAACTTTCGGCTGTTAGAAGATAACGAATCAGCCTCAAGAAAGTAAGAAAAAAAAATTTAATATATAATAATAAAAATAATATTTTATTAAACGTGATAAAATTAAATAATTATAATTTAATTTAAATAATTTTTAATTAAATTATATTTAAAATAAAATAAGTTGTTATATATTTTTAATAAAAATAACCGATATTATTCTATTATTATAAATTTTAAGATTATATTTTTATTATTTGTTTAAAAATTAATTACTTTATATAAATTAATCTATTTTTAACAACTCTCCACGTATTTTTATAATATAAAAATATTTCTTTACGTGTGTATATATTTTTTATAACTTAAAGAAATATTTGTTTGAATGACAGTACAATTATATAAAAGAATTAAGTAAAAACAAGCTAGAGAAGAAAAAAAAATCAGGAAAAGAGGACGAGGACGTGCTTCAAAATCAAAAGGATAGCGAGATATACATATATATTATTTTAGACTTAATAAAATAAACGGCAATAATATGGACTTTGGCTGCTGAAGTCCCAAATTACATAGTAATATTGTCATTTGGTTGTTCAACCACATATTTCAGACAATGTTTTTTTATAACAATAAAAAATTAAACACCATGTCCTAACTCATATTCTTCCAATTTTTATTCTAAAAATGTCTTTTACCTAAAGAAATAGGTATACTCATTTTATAAAAAAAATGTCAATTTTTACATATGTTCATAATTTTTTTTTACATATGTTCATTTTTTATTTAATTATATTATTGTATAATTTTATATAATATTTCTTGTACAATTGAACAATATGTGATTAAATATATAAGAAATATAATATTTTTAAATTTTTTGTTGAAATGAGTTTCAAATTCTAACTATTTTAAAAACCAGTTTTTATTTTAACATATAAGATTTTATTTTTTAATTCAAATAATATTTAATATAATTTTAAAGGAAGGAAAGAATTGAATCTTACCTACATACAAATTATTTAAACTACTTTTACACATGACTTTCGAGTGCTTAAGGATTGATAAAAAATAAAAAAACAATTTAAAGTATATTTAGAAAAAAGAAAATAAGATGCTACCACTCTCACAAGTACCGATATAGCAAGCAATACGGCCTGTTGCAAGACAACCCGCAATGGCCGGTCGAAGGCTTTAATCCGAATTTGTTGGTCCAAGAAAAATTACTGGATATCTGGGTTTTTTTTCCCGCGAAAACTGCCGGTCCTTGAAATTATACTAGTAAGTAATTTAACTTCTCTATACTAAAGCTTACAATTAAGGAAAAAAAGAAAAAGCGCCCATTCTTCTGGGAAATTCACTTTATGCCGACACTTTCTTCTTCGCATTCCTCAATCCCAAAACATTTTTCTTTTGTATTAGAAAAAAATATATTTTAAAGTTTATATTCGAACCAATTAGATTAGATGAATATTGATGGTCACCTTCAACTCTTTCGTAAATTATTTTCTATTTTAAAGAGGAAAGCCAGGTAAATCCAAATGAAAGAGGGATAAAATATGACTTATGAGCCTTTGAATCTTAGTTGCAGTAGGTGGTGGTAGGCTGATGTTATTTGGCGTCATTTTCTTTTGAATGACATGGTGGTGGGCTTTTGAACAGCGAATGTTTGCATAAGTTAAATTTTTAGGTACATCTTTATTTGTCAGATGGCATTTATCATTTACTAATATATTCAATATTCTTCTTATGCTTTTCTATTTGTCATTCTTACTTTTCATTTTATTCTATGGGCAATATCTTTTTGGGTTTAATTTTTAATTGTAATTTAGAATTCTACTAATCTGGGTCTCCTTTATAATTTGAATATGACCATCGGCACCATTTGTTCACTAATGGTATTCTTCTTCTTTCATTGACCATGGTGGCTATTTTGTTTCAGGATTTGACGGGAATTATTCTAGAAACGGCGCTTTTTGTAGATGCTTGCAAACTGTGAGAGAAAATTGAGCATAGTGATTAACAAAATGACAGTGGATGAATTGAAAGAAGATTTGAATAATAAGAAGGTTGTTATAGTTGGGATTAGAATCGATAGCCATAGCAGAGAGGTTCTAAGCTGGGCTCTTGTTAAAGTTGCTGAACCTGGAGATTGTGTTGTTGCAATTCATGTTTGTCAAAGTTCTGGTAATATTGCCCTCTCTTTTTTTCCTTCTTTTGAAAACTACTTTCGTCTTATTTCTTTACTGGTTTTCTCAATATATTATGAATCTTGTTAAAATTTCAGATCATGTTTTGAGTGCCAAGCCTTTGCTGGATAGTTACTTAAAGGTTTACAATGGTCTTTGTAGTGTAAAGAAGGTTTGGAAAATTCACTTGCTCTGTTTCAATTCTCTTTTTATTTTTTTTATTTTTTCCAGTTTTAAATTGTTATAAAGTTATAAACTGACTTTGATTCTGTCAAAATTTCAGATAGGTCTCACCGGTAAGATACTGAAAGGAAAGTCTGTGCGTGAGGTTTTAGTAAGTGAGACAAAGAAATGTGGTGCTGTGGCTCTAGTTTTGGGCACAAGCAATCAATGTACTCTTGGGTAAAAGAAAAATCATCTAAATTTCTTATATTCTAAATTCTAATTAATTTCGCATCGATTTTAGTTTATGGGTTTTGATTTTCAGTTAGATAAAACATATATACTTTGCAGAAAATGGGGCTACACGGCCAAATATTGTGCAAAGAAGTTGCCTCCAACCACCAATGTCCTTGCGATCAACAATGGGAAAATTGTCTTCAGAAGGTCTAACAGCAATCAACTACCAGGTTTGACACTTTCTTTCATAGAAAATGAGTAACTGTTCTTTAGAGAATAATTGAAATTTGATTTCAACTCTCTTAATTAGGTCTCCAAGGAGATCCTAGACCAAGTGTTACTTCTAAAGGAAGTGCATCAGAATTAGGTGACTTTGCATCTGAGACTGAGACTGTGAAATCTACTTCTGATCAAATGACTAGTTCCTCCCAAGATGGTTCAAGTTCTAGTCTTGGCAGTGAAGACTTCAGGAATTACATTGTTGGCTTTGTTCATAAACAAGAGAAAATATTAATATCCAGATCAACGTCTCTTGTAGCAGATCAAGATATTATGGAGCAAAGTCGTGGTTGGCCTTTACTTCGTAGAGCAACTTCAGCAATCCCACAAACCCAAAACGCAAGGGACATGTCTGTGGTACAGTGGGTTATGAGTTTGCCGGATCGTTCTCCGCGAAAATCTCCGGAATCTTTCTCTCCAAGAGAAAATACATTGGATAGAGAAATCAGTGACATTTCTGATCAGGGTCTGAAGAATAATTTATATGCTTTGGTTGAAGTACCAGAAAGCTTTGAAGATCTCCTTGAAACAAGCTCATATGATTGCCAATGGTTTAGTCTTGAGGTTCTAAAAGGCTGCACTTCTCACTTCTCCCCAGGTTTTTATTGCTATCTTAAAATTACATATCCAAATTTGATTAGAAAACATATCTTTTTTAAATCGAACCATATTTAAAGGTGTGACTTAAAACAGGAATGATGAGTCTTATCTACCTTATGTGAACCATAGTTAAAAAGCATATTCTCTGTATCTAACTGTTGTTTTTATTGACAGAAAATCTGATTGGAAAAGGAGGTTCGAACTACGTGTTCAAGGGAAATCTTCCAGATGGAAAGAAAGTAGCTGTAAAGACTACAAAATCAACCAGAGAAACATGGAAGGATTTTGCTTATGAAGTCAAAATCGTCTCCTCTTTGAAGCACAAAAACATTGTACCTCTCCTAGGCATATGTGTTGAAGATAGTGATAAACTAATCTCTATATATGATTTCTTTCCTAAGGGAAGCTTAGAGGAATATCTACATGGTAAATATTATTTTGGTTAATCTAGTGTTATTATTTATTTTGTTAAACTTTAAAGAAACCATCTTAATATCAACATGGTAGTTGATGCAGGCAAAAATAAAGACAAATTTGTATTCCCATGGGAAATAAGATTTAACATTGCTGTTGGAATTGCCGAAGCCTTAAATTACCTGCACAAAGAGTGCCCTGAACCAGTCATTCATAGAGATGTTAAGTCTTCAAATATTCTCCTTTCTGATGGGTTTGAGCCAAAGGTACTTACTAGGTTAATATAGATTTTGATTGAAGATATGAGTTGCTTAAGTTAAGAGTATTATTTACTAATGGTTGCTTCTATATTAAGTTGTAACAGTTATCTGATTTTGGACTTGCCTTGTTGGGACCAACCGCTTCCTCTTTTATGACTGAAGGAGATGTAGTAGGGACATTTGGTTACATAGCTCCCGAGTATTTCATGTATGGGAAAGTAAGTGACAAGATTGATGTCTATGCCTTTGGTGTAGTCTTACTTGAACTGTTATCTGGAAGAAGGCCAATTGGTTATGATACTCCCAAAGGACAAGAGAGCTTGGTCATGTGGGTAAGACCAGCTTCAATTTCCACTGTTCTGTCAATTGAATTTTTTACAATCATACCAGTGTATTAGATCATAATTAACATGATATGGTAATTAATTTTAGGCAAAACCAAAATTAGAGAATGGGGATGTAAAAGGCATACTGGATCCAAATTTGGATGGAAATTTTGACGAGGTTCAAATGCAAAGGATTGTTTTTGCAGCAAATCTCTGCATTACTCGATCAAGTCGACTTCGTCCCAACATCAATCAGGTACTGATAAATTTTCCCTCACAACCATGTTTTAAGAATAAAAAGCGAAAATTGATTCTGCTTTTGCTTCTGTTTTGGTTTCTATAGATACTAAAGCTCCTTAAGGGGGAGATAGATATTGAAAAGTGGGTGAAGTCACAAAGTGTTTATTTAGAAAACCAAGATTGTAATGATGATGAGGTTTACCCAAGCTCAAGTGCAGAGTTACATTTAGGTGTTGCAATGGTTGATGTTGAAGATGATACAACATCATTTAGCAGTGTTGATCAAAGCAACATTAATATTCATATGGAAGAACAATACCTGAATGGAAGATGGAGCAGATCATCAAGTTTTGATTAGCTTATCATTTTTAAACTTTTTGTTTTTTTATTTTTCTGAAAAATAAAAAGCATCAGATAGTGGAAAGGAGTTTATATCTGTACATTTGAGAGACCCTTTGACTGCTGGGTCTGTAGTTATAACTTACACATGTAAATATCTCATTTGATGATGTGATAATATGAAAAGTTTAAAGCGATTATTCATATATGCTTAGGAGAACAAAGTCTTGCTAGAAACTGACACAAAGAAGCAAGACAAGCATGATTTGGATCATTCAGTCAATTAAAACTTCATGAATGACTATAAAAATAAGGTTGAATCACATCATAAATAATCACATAACATATCAGATATAATATGACAACTAGGTGTACTTTTTTTCTTTTTTAAGAACGTTAGTTGTAATTTTAGGGCTAAGTAACGAATTAATATTATTTATTTTTAATTAATTAAAAATCGATTAATCTTAGATTTAAAAATTTTTAATTTAATTTTTATGTAATGATATAATCAATCTAAATTAATTTAAATTTAAATAAATTTATTTTTTTAAACTAGATAATATCATATTAATATTAAAATTTATTTATAAATTATTATTATGTATAAAATAAAACATACAAAATATTTAAATTTTAAATTTATGAATTTATGAATTTTTAACAAAACTTAATATTTATAGTTATAATTAAGAAAATAAAATAATAAAAAATATATTTGTATTAATATAACTAAAATATGTATAATATTTAGCTATAATATATTATAAAATAAAATATATATTTCTATTTATAATTTTATAGATCGAATATAATAGATTAAAAAATCTTTTAATTTATATTTAAACAAATGATATATACTTCGATTTGAATCCGATCTAATTAAATTTTTTTTTTAATCTATTCCAATAAATTAGATCAAAATTTTTAATTTAAATAAATTAATTGAATTATTTATTCATCTTTAATTTTTTGATATATGTGCATGTTAAATAAATTAAAATAATATATATATATATAATTACTTTTTAATTTGTGTAGAGATAAATGTAGAGCGAACAACATATGTTCCACAGAATTTTCCAAATAAGCCATTTGATTTGGTAAAATATGCTACTTAGTATATTTGTTTATAAGTATTTTGATTTTTTTTTAAATAAGTTAATTATTTTTATTGGTAAGAGATTATTACAATCTTTAATTTTTTATTAAATATAGTATAATAGAATTTGCTTCACTTATACTTTTATATTTTGTTAATAGATATATATGTAAAAATTTATATTTAATTAAAAAATTATTTATTTTTTAAATATTTTAATATTAAATCAAAATTTTATTTTTTATATTAAAAATCACATATTAAACAATAAAAATTTAATTGAAATTTTTTGTTTAAAAATGAGTAATTTTTAATTAAAAATTACTTCAATAGATATAAATTTATCAAAAAATATAAACATATATATGACATGTATTATTTCGTCATATTTCATAAAAATTTATATTAAAAATTAATTTTATCATTATTTTAAAATACATTTTCTATTCTAATTCTAATATGATATTAATAGAAGAAAAGGGAAAACATAGTAGTTTTTATAATAATTTAAAAAATAGTAGTTAATTAACAAGCTTTGTTACTTTTTTTCAAAATAAAATATTAAAAATATTTATCACAACAGTTTTTCTTAAATAAATAAAAATTAAAATCAAAACAAAAATAACGTTATTAAATGCATAAGTACAAAATAACATTTTTATGTTAAAAACAGCCCTTGAATAGAAGTCAGTCACGTATTCTAAAACCCTGTGCTAGATCTCCGGCACCACTACAAACCTGTCGCTCGGAAGCTCTCGTCGGCACATTCCGCCTCTCTTCCAAAGCTGCTTAGCACAGCCCACTTGAAGATTATTCTATTGATCAATGAAATTCATTATTCATATATATATATATATATGATTGGGTGTATTTGCTTATATTATAATGTTTGTGTTATTTAGTGATTAAAAATGATATTAATAAATTTTTTAATTTTGTAAAAAAAATTAATAAATTATATTATTTTATATTAAGTATTCAAAACGTTATCAAAATTTGTGTTTAATAAAAGTAAAAATAAAATTTAATAAAAATTATCAATATATATTTTAATTTTTTAAAAAATTAATAAATATTAAAATTAAATAAAAATAATTAATAAATTTTAAAAATTAAATTTTTTAATATTAATTATGATTTTATTATTATTAAAAATTTATATTTTAATAAAAAAATATTAAATTAATATAATTTATTTTTAATTTAAAAATAATAATATAAATAATTTAATTTAAAAAAAATTTGTGATATTTTTTCGTTATATATATATATATAATTAAAATTCTTACAATCTTCACACCGATCACAATGTCTAATCACAACAACCAAATGTAAAGGTTAAAAGGTTGATGAATTGATAATGTTGGTACGTCATTGTAAAAAAATAAAAATAAAAGAGGATAATGCTGGTACGTCACATTTATTTAAAAAAAAATGTTGACTAAATATCTAATAATATTCTGAATAATCATACAAGAGTTTTCATTGGTTTATGTGTTTATTCAAAATAAATATCATGGCAATTAACGCTCAGTTTCTAAAATAAAAGAGAATGAAAGCAAAAACTAGAGAATGAATGAATAAATAAATAAACAAAACAAAATAAAAAGGAACGCGAACAATTTTTTTTATTGTTTCTTTTTTTAAGGTTTAAACTGACGAGTTGTCCTAATCTTTTATATAAACTTATACTTCTTCTGTAATTCGAAAAGTTATGTAACACTTTTCAATAATTAATTAATTAGATATTATAAATTTTTAACATTATTTAATAATAAATTTATATAAATTCTACTTTTACATATATTTTATTAATATTTTAAATTATAATTTTTTTTTCAAATTATACTATTAAATTCTATACAATATCAAAACTATAAATTTCATATATAAATATCTTTAACATAATATTGATGTGTATTATTTAATTCAATCTTTATTGATTAAAGTGAGTTTTTCATTGTTTTTTCATATCTAACAAATTTGGATATTTTTTCTTTCATGGTTGCTTGTTGATCTTTGTTTTTTCATAACGAGTAAATTTATTAGATAGAAAAATTTACTCTTATTAGAATTATGTGATAACAAAATTTGAAGAGTAAAAAAGAATGTGGAGTCTTAATAGTGGCACCTATAAGCTAAAAAATATGCAGATTTGTTAGAAGCTTATAATGTTGATAATTCAAAATTTATAAATTAAAATAATAATTCTATGATACATTTGATAGGATCTCATTTGACAGAGTATGATACATTTGATAGAATCTAAGTTCACGTAGTATGTTAATGCAAATGATGTTTGAGATCATTTAACTAGACTATACATATATATATAGTTTAATTTTATCAATAATATCAATTAAAATATGATATTTGAACTCTAAAATAAAAAAAAAATTGAGTATTTAAGAATTTTATTAAGTTACGACAGATCTATAAGACCAATTAACACTCATGAAATCAATAAAATTAAAGGTTTTTATACCTTGCATTGTCCTTAAAGAATAACATTGCGACAGGTTTAGTTTTTGATGGCTATTTATAATGATTTTGAAGGATTTCATGAGGGCATTTTACGCCGTTGTTTACTTCATTTTATTGATTTAATAGTTAGTAAATTGTTGACTCAAGAGATATATTTTAAATCATAGAATTAAAAGAAAATTCTCCACACATGTCTTAATGACATCTCAAATATTACCTTCAAGTAAACAAAATGTAAATTCTTTCATAACTACACCTTATAAATGTGCCTTTTGTAAGTAGAAGGGCAACGATAAGGTTTAATGTTTTAAGCCGAATAGAACCAAACAACAATAGAGAGTTGAAAATCCATCACAATAATAATTGTATTTTACAGCTTTAAAAATTGATAAAAATTATATTAATTATTATTCATTAAGGTTTATGGGTTAATTAAAAGGTTAAATATAACTCATACGAAATCTAAACCGTTAGATAAGTTTTAGATTAAAATAAGAAAAATTAACAACACAGACCAATGAGAGTGCAACACGTGACATTGTGGGACACGTGACAAGGAAAGATTAGTCTAGTCAACGCATGTTAAGTCAACGCTACAATGCACAAAGTGATTTACGATTACGACTTACGTGGTGTATGTGTAGATAAAATAGACAAATCAGGATGTGACACATGACATACGTGTTGACCAAACATTAGACTCAAAATTAACGTTGTGTCGACGCATGACATTGTGTGATTAATCCTATTTACTTCGTGGTGTCTATTGTGTCAGTTTCACTGTGTGCATGATGTTCACGTGATAATTCTTGATTGATCATATGTTAAAAATTTATAAAAAAATCATAAAATTATATTATTATTATTTTTTATTAAAAAAATCAATAAAATTAACTCAAAAATTATTACTTAGTACTTATTGGATAAAACTATCGGAAAATTTACTTATAACTTCATAGTAATTAGTATCCTTATGTATATCTATTTTTAATTTTTGATAATATAACGTTTGAATATTTTCTCAAATAGTTTTAAATAATGATTTTTTACCAAAATTATTTTATTCTAATTAAACATGGTTACCGAAAAAAACCAATAGAGCATTGTTGATTGTCTGACCTTTCGAAAAAGAGAAGAGTTTTCGTGGAATCTCTGGGCCAGTCCCACTCGTCCATCTCTGGTTCGTTCACTTTGTGTTTCGTCCTCAAAAATGGTTGCCATGTTTGTTCCTCTATGTTTTTTCTTAATCTCTTTCTTTTCCACTACCCCCACGAGCGGCCAAGTGTTTTAAAAATTTATGGCCACGTCCTTTTTTCGATTCGCTTTGTCGCTTTTTTCTTTTGGGTAGTGGCTCTTCCTTCTTTTAACCACAAACCCACCTTATTATTCTATCATACTTTTGATATCTTCTGCAATTTGGGATTGTCGTGGTAAGCCTTTTCTCCTGCTGAAAATCTTTAATGTTTAGCTGGAATGAATTTGTTTAGCACTTTGGAGCTTTGATTTGTTGCTATTGATTTGCTAGATGCCTAGAATTTCTTATGCTTTCTTATTAGTTGTTTAAGTTTTTTTATTTATTTATCTAACTGTCGAATAACCAATATTGGTGTTTTTGGTGGTTTTTTTGTGGCTTCGAATCTACTAGGTACCTCAATTTTCGTACCTGGGTATTGATTATATCTGCTAAAAACGAAATACTGCGCGAGATTTTATCTGGGCTGAGGCCAAAGTTTGAAATTTTGTCGCTGCTTTACTGAATTGCTCGATTTTCTGTATTTGTTCTACAATTTCAATCTCTAAATGGACGACGGTGAGCTTGATTTTTCAAACCAAGAAGTGTTTTCTAGTCCCAACATGGGAGGTGAGCTTCCCAGTAGTGGCTCAATGGACAGTTTCTTTGATGAGCTTCTGAAGGACACTCATGCTTGTACTCACACCCATACCTGCAATCCCCCAGGACCAGACTACTCGCATACGCACACTTGTTTTCATGTGCATACCAAAATTGTGCCTGCCCCATCTGAGGACAAGGCTGCAACTGATGACACAGCGGAATCTTCTGAAAAGAAATCCAACAAACGCCCTCTAGGAAACCGTGAAGCTGTTCGTAAGTACCGTGAAAAAAAGAAAGCTCGAGCGGCATCTTTGGAGGATGAAGTTGTGAGGTTGAGAGCTGTGAATCAGCAGTTATTGAAGAGGTTACAGGGTCAGGCTGCATTGGAGGCGGAGGTTTCTAGGCTCAAGTGTTTACTTGTGGACATTCGAGGGAGGATTGAAGGAGAGATTGGATCTTTTCCGTATCAGAAATCTGTCACTCCAAACATGCATAATCCAAGCATATCGAGTGCCTATATGATCAATCCATGTAACTTGCAGTGTGATGACCAGACGTATTGCCTTCATTCAGGTTTGGATGGAAAAAGCGGAGATGGGGCCATATATAATAATAGTCGTTGTGAATTTGGGAGTTTTCAATGTTTGGCAAATCAGAACCCTGGGTCCACGGAGCTTCCTGGTTGTGGGCTTGGAAATGGAGCATCTAATGTCAATTCTTCTGGGACAAATAAGAGGAAAGGTAAAACCTATAATGCCTTTTAGCCAAGGGTTTTACATTTTTTTGATAAGTTTGTTGCTCAATTTAAAAGCTTTCTTATAGTATGTTATATGTATTAGCTATTTGTTTTCCTAGTTTCTTAATGGCCAGTTATTGAGTCATGTTCATGAGCATGTGTCTGATAGTTCCTGTTGTCTCCCTAGGTCTTGCTGAAGTGAATAATGTTCATGAGCATGTGTCTGATAGTTCCTTTTGTTTTCAATTTCCTTGAGGATTGGTTTTGATAGCTCATTGAATAATGTTTTGATATCAAGTGATGACCAGGAGTTAACCTTATGTTGATGAATTATTGCATGTTAGCTTGTTGAATTCTATCCATGGCAATCAGTAATCTAACCGAAGCCAGACTAAATTTGTCATGAACTTCAGTAGAGCAAAGAAGTGTCCTGCTCAGGTTCCTTTGAACTAGCAAAACACCTTTTGATTTCTTTTGAATATTTTTTTCTTCTAATTTCCATCTGAGCATTTGTTTCTAAAACATGCTAGTTGACAATGTCTTAAATAACATGAGCTGTCTCGTGTAAAGTACTTTTCTTTTATTGTCTTCTGTTTTTTTTTATCACGATGTTAGTGAAACCATTTCATGTTTAACAGCTTTGCTACTTAATTTGTTCAAACTTGTGTTTATGGTGTCTGATTTACCAGGTGGGCGTCATGCAACAACATCTGGTTGAATTGCTGATTTGGTGGAGGTATCTTAATCACCAGGAGTACATATTCTCTTCAAAGTAATAGTTTGACAAACTACAGCATCAGAACTGCCTCAGGTTGTTGGTAATTTTTTCATTAATGTTTCTTTTTTGATCTGTCTTTTGACTTAAACCCAGTGTTGAGTACTATGAGTTTATGCTTTCAAATCAAGCTGAGGCTTTGTGAGCTTTGCAGCACCTTCCATTTTAATTTTTATTTCCGTTAGCTTTTTGTCCTAAATTTAATATTTTGTAGATCAGACAACCTATCGATGCGTAGACATGGAACTCGTCGAAAAGACCAACTTTAGTGAGTTTATGTAAAATCTCGATCCATTTGTATTGTTTATACATTTAGGTATGAATACGAATAATGTTATACCATTGTTTGTGTTTGGTCAGTACATGTGTACTATTGTGGGTTTCTTTTCTTTAAGTGAGTTATCTTATTAGATCTTCAATCTAAATCACAGAACATAGGAAGATGGGATGTCTTTGATGTTTCCATTATATGGCCTGTGAACAGGTGAGTTTTAAATCTCGCCTTATAAGACCCAATAAGTTTAGCATGCTAAGCTTCCAGCAGTTGTTTCTCGGGCGGCCTTGCAACAGATGAACCATAGACCTTTAATCTACTTTTGCTTTTAGCATTGGTTAGGAAAGAATGTTAGGTTTCTCTTATAATTGAAGAATATGACAGCAGATACATGTTATGACAATTTTTGAATTGAATCCATGGTTCACTGAAATGTGTTTTTTAACTGATCGATCTCATTAGGACTTTGAGCTACCATTATGTGAATAATGAAGATGGTGTTAGGAGAATTACAATTTCAATACTAACTTAATGAAGTTCTAAACAACGAAATTAAACTTATTCTCCTTCTTTGTGTGAATCTTTTAGGAAACAAATAAATAGAGCTTAAAATGAAACATGCACAAAATCAACACAAACAATTTACGTAGAAAAATCTTCCCGGTGTAGGAAGGAAACAACCACGGTACTCCTTTCCAAAACTTCCACTATGAAGAAATAATTGTACAATAGTTCTCTCTAAGTAAAACTAGAGACAAACAATCAACAACATCATAAAGAATACACTTCTTGGAAACTAACAATTATTTCAAGAAAAATAGAGAGATCTAACCCAATTCGTAATCACTGTTCACTGCTCAGAATTTCTCAAACCGATGAGCCAAATCCCACCGCATAGATTAAAGAGTCTTGAGTCGTGAACCTACCTGCAAAATTTCAGCTTAATCGGATCACAAACGACCTTTAATCGGAGCACTTGATGAAGGCTTGTTGGAGAGGGAGAAACTGAAAAACTACTCTCAGTTTTTCTTCTACTGGTGCTGCTTTGCTGCACACGTTTTTCTCTTCTGATTTTTTTCACCCACAACAAACTCTAAATGGGTTTATTAATTAAAGGAATGAAATGACATAATTACCATTCTTACTCTATAGGTTTTTAAGCTACATTAGTTTCACTTGAGCTCCTTCAAATAAGAAGAAAACCCAACAGTTGGTAAGGAGCATGATCCTTAAATGTCCATCGGCTTTCTCGGTCATACACGTTAGTTCACATGGATGTGTCTTTGCTGGTTTATTTGCTTAATTGATCTGGAAATCATTTCAAAGATACTTTGGATAATAGTTAAAAAAAATGCAGAAATTGATTTTTCATAACTAGTAACTTGTGAAGTGATTTGTCATTAAGTTGATTTCGTTAGGAGCAAATCAAGAAAATGGATAGGAGTTTTTCTTCTAGGTGACTTTGGCCCTAATGTCCCAACTATCATAGTTGAGATTTCATGAAAATGGAGTATTGGGTTTGGTTATAAGGTCCTCAAGTCCACGTGGAGTATTGCTACTTCGAATGCATGTTTATCGTTTAAAATAAAAAGAATTAGCTCATTTTTTACAAGACCTATATTAGACTACAATATATTTTGGGTTATATGTTTCTTGTGACTTAAATTGTAACTCACGTGAAAAGACTAGTTTTTTTTTTTTTGGTTTTAAGTTTTTACGTTACACCAACTATCATTTATTCTAAAAATAATCGTCATAAACAATGTTTCTTAAGAAGTGATAATTGCTCTTTCCTCTAAAGTATATTTTTTAAAAGAAAAATATCCCTCATTATTTTGCTTTTTAGCCTTTTGATTGGACACTATGATTTGCTAATAAGTTGTTTGTTTTTATGAGCTCTACCTTAGCGAAATATTTTTAGTAGTAAAAACTAGAAATAAATTCGATCTGGCTTTTGTTCGGAGTGCAAATTTAGGGACCAGTATCCCCATGTATTCACTTGTTTTTCACTGCCCAGCTTAGGAAACAAAATCCACACCCACACATGCAAAGGGCATAAAATTCCAAAAGCATTGTCGCAGCCTACTTTTTTTTTTTTTTTTATAACTGAAAGTCGAGACCATTACGATTTTAAAAGTACAAGTTATGATAATTACGATTTATAAGTTTTTTGAATTTTTGAATTTTTAGCAACAAAGTAAAGATCGTTCACTAACCAACATGATGATGTTTCGTGCAAAAAGGGGAAAAAAATATTAAAAACAAAATGGTGGAGCAATTCTCCTAAGCTTTAGAACTGAAACTAAAAAAAATTAAAAGGTTGGTATTAGTTTTCATTTCCTTTTATTTTTTTGATTGTATTCATAGTTTGATTTTCTTTCTAGTTGTCCTATCAAACAAAACTCTTTTCAACACAATGCAATGCATTGCTTGTATGCATAATCGGGTAGATTTCTAGGTGATTTATAATTTCTAATGTGATGACAAAATAAACAAATTTTTAAAATAATATATAATATAATATACTTTCCCAACCTAATAACTTCCTAATTTAGATTCAAAATCTAAAATGTAGCAGCTTCATTTTTTTTAATTTCTTTATATATTGATTAAACGTCGTTGACTAGGCTATAATTTGGCTGGTTTTATCCGATTTCTGATAGATAACTTCTGAATATTGCAAGGGTTATTTATTGCATAATTAGCTAAACAAGAATAATTACTCCTTCACAACATCTCAATATTTTGAGAGAGAGAGAGGGAACACACACATCAACTGAGTAAACCACTGGGAGACATTTCGAATACTAATTTACAAAGTTCGGTCCCATAGAATTTTCAAGTGACGAACGGAACTAAGTAAATATTTACTTGGAATGAATGGAAACGTGTTCGTGATGATTGATCAATTATCAATTTATCATGTTTGGTTGGGCTTTCATGATTTATTGACTTTAACGAGTTACTCGTTACCATCCCATATGTTATTTAAAATAAAATATTTTTGAACTAAATCCGTTTGAATTAATAAATTTATCATAAAGTAAAATTACCTTATAAAAAATAAGGTTTTGTAAATATTAAAATTAGGGTGAAATAATGTAAATGTGATTTATATTAAAATATTTGTGTTAATTACTTCATTACGTTATAAAATGTATCCCTTAATTTTTTATATTTTATAAAAGATATTAAAAAAGGATAAATTTTATAATTTATTCAAAAGATAAAAATATAATAAACAGTAGACATATTTCATTAATAAGGGTGTAGCTGGGCCATTTCATTATTCCCTTCTTACTATTTTTTGGCGATAAATTGAAGTCGAGAGGGTTTTTTTTTTTTTTCATTTTTTTCACCATTAGTATCACCCATACCACTCTCATCTATCCAATTACCAATCCAAACTCGTTACTTCATATCCCTTCCGTCACCAATCCTAACCTTCTGCTGCCAGCTATTATATTAAATAGTTTTTTTTAGATAATTTAAGTAAAATTGTTTAATATTTGTATTCATATTATATAATTAATACTTATATGTATAATATTTTATTAATAAATAAATCTCTTAATAAATTTACACAATTAATTAATTGTTTTTACTTCTATTTGGAAATTGGATAATAACATATAGTAATATTTAAATTACATCATATTAATCTAAAAAAAATTAGATTAATATTATTTGGAGCATAAATTTTACATGTAATTTGAATACGGATGATGTTTGATTTTATGTTATTCGAATAGAAATAAATAAAAACAAGATAGCGATATTTAGGTAGAAATGAAGTAAAAGAGAAGAGGGTTATTTGGCTAGATATTAAGAAAAAGAAGAGAGTCTTTTGAGGAGCT
The DNA here is from genome assembly GCA_030763125.1 of Hippophae gyantsensis. Classification (NCBI taxonomy): domain Eukaryota; kingdom Viridiplantae; phylum Streptophyta; class Magnoliopsida; order Rosales; family Elaeagnaceae; genus Hippophae; species Hippophae gyantsensis. Next base: position 2,897,798 of record CM061035.1, read on the forward strand.
AAAGTCATCGGAATTGATGGGCGTCGGCATTAGGGGGTCAGCTTTAACACGAATATTTTATCCACCTTTCAGCTTCTTTTTATTATTTTATTTTTATTTTTTAAGCCATATCAAAAAGTCTTGTTTATCTTTTATTTATTTATTAATAAAATAAAAAAAATTGATAAAATAATATTATTTTATTTAAGTTATAAATTAAAAAAAAGTTTTGTTTTTCTTAAACCTTTCTTTTATAAAAATAAATTATCAAATGACATAAAAAAGAGATTAAATGACTATTTGACCTAATATTTTCTCTATTAAAAAATACAAACATATAATTTACATTCTAAGCTAAGGGGTATAATTGTAAAATTAATATATTTCATTGCATTTCAAGCTTAACTCGCTGCAAACCAAACATGTATAATAAGGATAATACTAAGATAAAATTATTTTGTTAATATCAGTCTTATTTGCTTTGAAAATAGCAATTCATATAATAACAAATTGTATTCTTTCTATTGAATTATATTTCATTAGCATTATTAGTCAATTATGTTTTGTTACAAGTTGCAGATGCATCTCATACTTCAAATTGAGATATATAACTAGAAAGATTTTATATAAAATGTTTTGCTTCAACTTGATTTATTGCAAATGCCTAGAAAGATGTTAGCTTTTTTAATAAATAATTTTATGATCACTTTATTTACCTAACAATCCCTACACCCCAACAAATAAATGGTATAAAAGGCTCGAATTATTAAAATAACTATACATCTTATAAAATTCGTCTTAATATTTATAAATATGTATATAACATTTATACTTTAACATATTAATATTAAATGTGACTATAACTTTAATATCTTAAATACATAATATATATATTTATAATTTTAAAAACAATAAAACATACAAATGAAAATAAACCTATTTTAAATTGTAAGCACACACACAAATCTAAAAAAAATATATTATCACATAATAACACATGCAACGGGATTTTCATCGCTAAAGGCGGTGGTGTAACGCACTTCAGCGGAACTCGCACGTGCCAACTGCGAAACCTGAGGGTCATAGGAGTTTCGCACGTATCCAGCAGGGGCCTTCTTATCGTAAACCCCCGGAGCATAAGGATGATCTACGACGTCGTATGGGACGTAAGGCCAGATCTCAGCTTTCTTACCCGTCCGATGAGCAACACGTGCCACTACCTTATTGGGGTCTACATATCCGACCACTGTGAGCTTGTTTGCCTTTCGCTCAACGTCCACTTGCTTCACTCCTTTCATTCCCTCCACTGCTCTCTTCACTTTCCTCTCGCATCCTTCACAGTCAATCCTCACCTTAATCTCCACCGTCTGATCAAAATCAAATAAAAACTAGTTTTAGATGAGAGCTTAGAGCCATAAGCTAACGAGAGAGAACTGAGGCTAAGTTAGAGTAACTTACCTGAAATGGCTTGCGTTTCTTGAGCTTGGAGCTGCCATGAGAACAATCAAAGAGATGAGAGAAGTGGTCAAGAACCCCCATTGTTAGTATTTTTGGTGTACAGATTTGGACGAAGTTGTAGATATTTCTATGTACTAAACAACAACGGAGAGTATAGAAGGGAAGCTTTTTATGCTTTTCTTTCTTTGTTCTTTTTTAGTTTCCAGAGTGAAAATGTTAGAACCATGGACAAAACGAGTTGAAGGATCCTCTATTTATAAACATTAATATATATATTTTTTTTCTTTTTTAATTTTGAGATTATATAACAATTTATTACGATATTAGCTTAATTAATTTTGTTATTTACAGTAAAAATGGATATATTTTTGTTACATTCTAATATTTAATTATATTTAAAGTAGTTATAATAATATAAGTATCATTTATTATTGATTTTTTTATAATATTTATTAGTATGTGTAGCATGATATTTATTTTTCTGAAAAGAAAAATTATAATCTTATTATATCCTTAGCTACTTTAGTTATTTTATACTTAATTTTGTGTTATAATCAATCCACTCTCTACGTTCAAGCTTGAAATCTGGGTGTCCATTTTATTAAATTAGAAAATTTAATTTATTATAAAATTATAAATAATATGTAATAATATATCGTATCCATATATTCTATCTAAAGTTAGAAAAAAGTTTCAGACGTCTTTGGTAATTGGATTTTTAGCCACGTGTCATGGATAGGCCAAGATTACAGTTAATACGATGTCAAAAATGGTATGGACAAGGGAACCGTTATTATCCAACTCCAACGCAGTGAAGCTACACCGCACCGACCTAGTGGGACCACAATGTTTGACGGGATTAGATTTAGACAAGAGAATATCCTTTATATCTTCTTTACTTTTACATCCTACTCTATCCTGATCCAAAATAAATTAAATTTAGATATACAAGATTTGCTAGTAGAAATTATTAATAAGAATATAAAACAAAATTATTATTTCTTTTAACTAATACAAAATATCACAAAATTATAATATTATCAATCTACTCAAAAAATACAATTATCTACAATGTTTTGTTAGATTATTATTAAATTTAATATTCTTTGATAAATTTAATTTTTAAATATAATTTTAATTCTTAATATCTGAGTACTATAGTTATCTAAAAAAAATTATAAAAGTATATTACATGTTATGTAAGCTAAAATGAGTCAATGTTAACTCGTATTTTTTGTTGGATTTTTGTAAAATTATATTTGTATATTTTATGCTATAAAATATTTTTAAAAATTAATTATTATTATAATAATATATTTTTAAATGATTATCATATAATTATTCAAATATCACATCTCTGAATGTTAACAATCAATTAAACACCTTAGTTATCTAATATATACAACAATTGAGATATATAATACTATTATAGTTAAATTAAATAGATGGTGTGTAGTTAAAAAAATCGAATGTGTAATTAGCATTACCCAAAGGAATCTCAATCGATTCGGTGACATTGATTCTCTCATGACATGTGTCGGACAAAAAACTAATTTCAAACAAATATAAAAGAATGCAGTGTATTATTTATCTCTGTTTCTCCTATTTGCTATGTAATCGATCAGAATAAAATCCTTTATATTATCCAAATTAATTAAGTTATTAGACTATAATTATATTTAGTTTATATGGATATAGACCTAATTTTTATTTTATAAGTTTGATATTAAAAAATAAAATTTCTCTTTTGATTATAAAAGCAAGAAAAAAAAAACTAATTTCCTTAGAATTAGGTAAGCATGTGGGCTTAAGCCCTAATTCACAGTTATTGGATTCGTAGTAAAATAGATATATATGGGCCTACGGCCCATTTTTATTTTTACACAACCCAAAACTCAGTAAAAAATACGATAAGATGTCTTTGGGTGTTTGTTTTTGAAATAAAGATACAAACGCATTTCTATGAAATGAATGATTTCAGGTGATGTCAAAAGTTAGAAGAATTAAGTGTCTCAGCTAACAACTAAATGATTGTTCTTGAAATGTCCATGTTTTGAATTGATGAGTGTTTTTAAAAATAAGAATATTACTTTTCAGAGAAATATGTTAAAGTAGTCAATTTATTAAATAAAATAGGAGGATGTGATTGTAAATTTAATAAAAGCATGCATTGATCTAAGTCGCTCTTTTCCTACTAAGTATGGGAACACAGTAAAAATAAATCATTCACTTCTATGTCCCAAGCGTACCAAGTGAGTTAAAAAGAAGAAAAAAATCCAAAATTAAAATGGATCGGTAAAACTATACAGTACAATTTGCTTTTCAATTTCTAACTATTGGGAATGAAACTATAATAAATATATTTATTGAAGATGAATAAATAAATCTTGTTGTTAGTGCAGCAATGGTTCCGGTGGGTGATTCTTATATGCAAGTTACCATGATTTGTGTCATGCTATGTGCTTTCATGACGTTTGGTATTTGTACACTATTTTTTTTATTTATAAAAAAGGGGTTCAAACATCAACCCCTTAGAATGCAAGCACCAACATATATATGTAAATAAAATTACAAAAAATTGTATATTTTTAGTTAAATATTTAATTCGAGTTTAACACTCTCAATTACCTAATAATTTAATATTTAAATTAACGTGATGTTAACGAATATGATTTTCAATTAATAAAATCAGACATTTAAATCAGTCTAATTTAATTCAATTTTTTTATTTATATCACACTATAAAATAACAAAACTTTTAACTCAAATTTTAATTTTAATATCAAAACACCTCATCACCAACACCAATACAAATATACACAAATAAAAGCAACAATGCTCCTTACATAAAAACAAAAACACCAAAAACAGTCTAGACAAAACAATTCACAACCAAAATTAGCACATCACTATCAGCACCTAGCCTTCACAATCAAATATTACAGCACCTACTCAATTGACACCAACAACACATCCAAATTAATACATATAACTCACCCAAAATTAGGCATACTACCATTAGAAGCATCTTGCACCTCCATCAGTAATGACACACTATCCAATTTCATTCTCAAGTGCTTCTGCCACAACCTTCACATCCACCCCGAACTTTAGCTCCCACCTTACCACGTCTATCCCAACCACCACCTTGTTGAGCATAAAAAGTTAGCTTGGTCCCTTTGATCCATAGAAAAAAAAAACCTTACCATCTCTTAGAGTCAATGAACGTTGCCATCAAAATTCTCAATCAAGTCATCAAGATCCATAGTCAAGTCAGACTCTTTAACAATAGGAGTCATATTTTTCTTTTTGCAACACAAAATGATGAACCTAAACAAACTTAGGGTATGGAATTGAAACAAAACAAAATCGTAAAAAGGTAACGGGTTCAAATATTGTTTGGGGATAAAAAATCCTATTAACAAATAAAATACAAATAACCTTATTGGTCGATTTTTTTTTAATGTATTTTGGTTGATTGAGTTTTTGTATTTTATTTTGATTAAGTAATGTCCCACATTTATTAGAGTGTTATTAAATAAAATTACGAGAGTGATGTTTTATAAAATAAATCTTCCCTTAACAAAAATTATTATTATAGTTAAAAATCCAAAAAAACAATTGTATCACAAGAAACACAAAAAAAAAAAAAATTGTCATGATATCCTTCAAACATGTGTTATTCGTTAATGGAGTGTAATTTAATAATTACGTTAATTTTTCTCTATAAAATATTAAATATTTATTTTTTAAAAAAACTTATAATAATTTTAAATTTTATTTATCTAACTTATCATATTATCAAACTCTAAAAATATGAATAATAATTTTCCATCCCTCCAAACCCTAAAAGAATATAAGAGTGTGAGTCTAGAAAATAATAATCATGTGCAATTAAATAGGTTTTTGGAATCGAGAGTGTTGGAATCAGAAACCAAGTCAAATTTGTAAACATTGAAACGTTGCCAAATGCTAATGAATACACAGGGTCCATTTTATTTAAAATAAAAATAGTATTATCTAATTTGTTTTAAGAATAACAAAATATATACCTGTTTTATATAATTAAAAAAATTCCAATAATCTAAAAAAGAAAAACAAAACGACTACTAACATTAATATTTTTTTCTAATAACATCAATTTCTGTTTTCCAATAAATTTTTTTTTTTGAAGACTATTAACATCTTTAGTACTATATTATTAGTGAAAGATGCACGAGAAGAACCCAAAAGCTATCGATTACTTTTATTGTCTTTATATAAACATAAATTTTCTTTCTTTAATTGTTGTTTGCAGACCTTGAAAAGGCATGGAGAAAAGTAACAAACTGACAATCAAATATATGTCAAATTGGGGGTTGGGGGGGGAGAAGTATCTTGATCACTCGAAAAGAAATATCACATGAGTTGCGTGCGTCGTCACCAATATAGACGGGAAATTTTTTTATCAATGCCCCTCATATTTTACTTATTTTCATAAATATCCTTAACATATTAAAAATAAGTTATAATATTCAAAAATACCTTCATAAATAACGAACGGTCATTATTCTGTTAATTGCATAAAAAAACTATAAAATTAATACACAAATTTCATTGCTTTTCCTATTCTGCAAATCAATTGTAATCTTGTGTTATTTTTAATTAAATAGTACAAGAGTCATCATATTTAATAAAGAAGAGTGGTGGGTACCTTTGTGAATAGAGTATAAGAGTCACCATATGTAATAAAGTAACAATTCATAAACCCAATTAATTTAAAATTCAAAAACCAAGGAGCTCCCATACTGTGTTAACACCTATAAATAAGGACAAATCATACCTTTTTATCTCAAAAAGCTAATTCAATATTTTTTAAAACTTATTAATACCCAAATTAAAATTAAATTGGTGCATTATTTTAATAGAAAAATGGAATTAGACAAGGGTTGGGTGATATTAAATGGGTTATTTGAAAACTGGATATGAGATAAAGATTGCAAACTTGCAACTATTCTTGATGTGGTGGTCATGGATTGTGGTCGTTGTTGATGGAAATAGAGAAATTGATTACACAGATATAGAGAATACAACAAGTCCATGAGAGATGAAGAAAATATCTAATTTTTTCTTCTATTTTTTAATTGATATCTCACCAGAGAATAGGATTTTTTAGACAACATAGATATAAATAATTATTCTATTTAGATGAAAATATAATTAATTTGAAAATTTTTATTTTTATATAGAAATTTATAAAATTATCAATAATTTATGTTTAATTTTAATTTCCATTATAAGTGAATAATATTTGTGATATTATATAAAAATAAGGAATATTCGTTATTATAAACAAAATCTTAAAGATATCGTGGACATTTTTTCCAAAATAGACTCTTTAACAAAACTTAATTGGGTCATTTATTATTATCTCATTTACATTTTATTTTTATTTAAAATTAAACTAATTTTTTATTAATTATTATGTATTTTATTTAAATTAATAGTGAATTTAATTTATAACAATAAATAAAAAATAAAGATAAAATTTTATTAGTGTAAAATTACTCTTTCTCTAAAAGCCAATGTCTCTTCTATTTAGTGCTTTTATGTCATGATACCTAACATCATGAAAGCAAATGGGTAACAATTTCCTTTTACCTTTTCCCAACACCTATTAAAATCGGGTGAGTGGAAGAGCAGGAATGCTATATTGTTTATCAGGATGCAAAATTAATCGGTCTCCCGTATAAATTAGAAACTTTTTTATTTTATTATAATTAAAGGTGATTAATGACATGATATGTGATTTATATTAATTTATTTAAAAAAAAAAGTAAGATAATTTTTTTTATTCAAGATAAATATATATAATATAAAAGTTTAATTATATAACATAACTATATTTTATATAAAAAAAATTTAATTTTTGTATAAAAAAAATATGTTTATTGTTCTTAAATTGTAAATGAACATATATTTTTTAATATTTTACAAAAATAAATATAAATTTTTACTAAAAAGATTAAAATTTAAATTAATTAAATCATTTATAAATAAAAGGATAATATAGATAAAAAAAATAAGATTTTAGTGCACCACAAAGATTGTATTTATTAAGCATGTATTTTATTTAGTTGGATTTAGAATAAGAGACGTCTTCGATCCTATTAGTTGTGTCAATCTTTTTTTTTTTACTTGTTGCAAAATTCTGATTAATTTTGGGTATATTATTCATATAATTTTTTCATTAATAAAAAAAATTTAAAAAGAAGAAAAAAAAATGAACACTTCATTTAGAAAAGAAAAGTAAAAAAAAAAAACTCCAAAAAAAAAAAAGAAAAATTATAAAAAATAACAATTTAAATGAATAATATTTAATATTTAACAGATTTAAATGATTCTATTTTAATTTGAATAAAATTTAAAATAAAAAAATATGTTCAAAAAATTAATAATAAAAATATATGAATTGAATATAAATGATATTATTTTTATGGTTACAAAGTTTTAAAATATTATTTTTATTATTTTTTTAAAAATATTTCATCTTTTATAATTAAAATAAACTAATAAATAAAAATTTAAATGAATAATATTTAATATTTAACAGATTTAAATGATTCTATTTTAATTTGAATAAAATTTAAAATAAAATAATATGTCAAAAAAATTAATAATAAAAATATATGAATTGAATATAAATGATATTATTTTTATAGTTATAAATTTTTAAGATATTATTTTTATTATTTTTTTAAAAATATTTTATTTTTTATAATTAAAATAAATTAATAAATAAATATGGTGGAAAGTATTACCTTAAAATTGATAAAGAAAATTAAAAAACAATAAAACTAACATTTTTAAAATTTGTAACATAAGAGTAACTTTAACGTTAATTTTATGTATTTTTATTATTAAATATATTAAATTATTTTATTTTAAACTTTATTTAAATTAAATTATAATTATTTAAATTTATTTAATATAATTATATTTAATAATATATATTTTTATCGTTATAAATTTTAAATATATTATTTTTTATTTAAAAAATAATATGAGTGTTATAGACTAATAGTAGATACGTTTGATTTGCCTAATAGAGCGTCGGTTAATGATATACGTCATTAGTGGGTTCTGAATTAACGTTTTTGGATCCGACAATCATGGAATTAATTAAAAATATATATACTATATTAATTACATAAAAATTTGATACATTTAAATATTCACTAATTATAATACGTTATATGTAAAAAAATTTAAAAATAAATAAATTCTTTATTTTATTATATAATATATTATAATGAATATGAATACAATTATAAACAAATAAAGATAATTTTTTTTATATATAAACTCCTGTTTAGTCGTTCAAAACAATCATGATTCAAACAACCACATCCAACTGTTGCAGAAACAGAGACAAAAGAAAGAGATAAAAAAGCATAGTCGTCCGTTTTATTTTATTATAAAATAAAATAAAAACTTAGTCGTTGTGAACATAAGATTATGCTATCAATTAAGCTACATCTGGACAAAACCCACTTACTTCATGGACCCATTTGCCAAACTGAAACTTTCAGGTGTCATCAGATTTACTGAGCTCCTTCAATTCTAGTCACCAACTTCTAGGATTTTTTTTTTTATTTATTTTTTGCTATAATAGGTGGGCCATCATGGTAAATTCTGAAATTGCCAAGAACAACTATCAAAGGAAGCTTGGTGGTGGCTCAAGTCAAGTCAGGAATCTCTGGATTTTTTATGACTTCTTTTGTACCAAAGCGTGTTATGAATTGCATGACCAAAAATGATGAAAATCGTGTTATGAATTCATAACCTGGCTGGCGTCTTCTTGGAAATCCAAGTATGAAAATGATTTATTTTTTTTTTTTTTTAGGATGTGATAAAATAAAAGGATTTAATGTTTGTTTTACTAATAGATTATTCTACATAGAAATTCAATATGGGTTCAAGTCACACTTACGTTTGTTTAAGATTTATTAAAAAAAAAAACTCCTTTCTAAAGATAAAAGGAGAGACTTCATCTAATTTCAATTTAATTCGTTTAGTTAGGTTAAAATCCATGAACAAATATTAATATTTGATAATTTTGTTAAATTAGGATCTAATTTAATCGTAAAATTGATATAAAATTATCCTTATTTATATAAGTAACGTGAATGTAATCTTTAATAAATATGAGACGTTAATATTTTTCTTATATAGGTAAAAATCTATCCCATTAAGATCAACGAAAATATTGAGTTTATAGAGTTCAAGTATCAAAATGCATAATATTAATTTTAGGTTTAATTACATTTCAAAACTTAAGTTATGCGATAAAAAACTGTACTTATTTATATACATTATATGTGTGACTAAAATAAATCATAATATCGTTATAATTTTTATTGAGAAAAGAAATAAATAAACAATAATATAAAAAAAAAACTCGTATAAGAAGAAGCACTTCCAAGTAGATGAAAATAAAAATAAAAAAAAAGGCTAAAGGAAAGACGGTTAGCGTTTTACTATATAAAACAAATAGAGCAAGAAATAAAAATAAAAATAAGATGTCTCTGGAGAAAAGTATTTACAAAAGAAAATATTGAGAAAATTGTTTTCAAATTTCAAAAGTAATAAAAATCACAGTTTACAATTTAAAGACACTCAAAAGCATATAATTGTTCAAAAACAATACGAGAAAAATAATAAAAATATTAGTTTTAAATTTTATAATTATAAAAATATATATTTTTATTATTAAAAATAATAAGACACATGATTTTCATTTAAAATAAATTATATATTATTTTAATTCGTTAAATAATAAATACCCTATAATTTTTAATTTTTAATAAGTTTTAAGTTATTAGTTTACGTGATTTTATAAATAATATTTCCTTATACCATTCTTTAATTTTGATCGATAGGCAACTAGGGATAAGTAGTACTAATATTATATCACGTGGTTTTCGTCCCTTACGATGTGGTAATAATTTATATAAAACTATGCAGCCCATGTTTTATTTACAATTTTTTTTTCTCGAAAAATAAGGTCACTGATTAACTATCTTGAGAATATCGCTAGAAATTTCTAAGTAGTTTCATCCAAATCCAAACATTGAACGTAGGGGTGATAGTTATATAGTATTAGTGTGTTATCAAAAGTTATACAATTAATTAAAAAATGAAGTCTAGTTTTGAAATTTTGGATTTAGTTTCGTAAGCCCGGTAATTTATAAATAAATGTAGAATTGTTTTTATTTTTAAAATTTTATTAAAAAACTAACGTGAAATATACGTGATAAAGATATGATATTCTTTTCAAATCATATTACGTAAGATAATAAAAAAATTAATTATTTTAATATTTTTAATAGTTTCTATGATGTAATTTGAGTTAAAGAATTGAAAAGGATTATGTTAATTTTTAGTTAGGACTATGAAAAAATAAATATCGGAGAAAATCTTTTAATTATCTCATAATTTAATCATAGTTATTATTAATAGATAAATTAACACTATTAGTCTTTTTAAGACTAATTTAACCGGCCATTAAAGAAAAACAATGAGACTTCGTTGTACATAAAGCAACAATGTCAATATTCTAATGTATTTTTAGATAGAATTTTAAAACTAATCTAACAATTTTTCACGTAAAAAATATACTTAAATTTATTTATAATAATAAAAAATAATAATATATTTTAAAAAATATTGATTAATTATAATAAAAGTTTTCATCCATATCCTAACGTGGTGTCTGCGACATACATACTTTACGTACAAAGTTTAGGTGGGGGTGTTGGGTTACTATCGCCAATGCCTCCAATTATAGAAAGGGAGACCCGAGCCAAGCTTGAAGTGTTTGCTAAAAAGCAACAAAAGAAAGAGAAGCAGTTGAGAAATTTCAGAGGAAGAGAAATTGGGCTTTTGGATTTTTATTTATTTTTACTTATTTAATCTAATTTAAAAAAAAAACTAAAAAATAAAATAAAAGGAAATCTAGAGCTAGTCAATGAACTCGGTAGAGATGGGGTTCACAACTTCACATGGATTGCACCATTGTTAGCATAAAGAAGCCGCCCCAAGCCTTAGGGTCTTGTGGGGTTTTTGGTGGGTGAATAACACATGGGTCCACCTCTCCATTACATAGCTCCTTTTCTTTACAACTTCTCATTTCATTTTTTTTAATCTTCCATTGCATGTTCGTACACAAATAAAAATAAATAAATAAAATTATTACGTCTATTTCCAATGACAAGGAAAAGTGTAACAATAATATAAATTTAAGGTATGGACTATGGACTTTGGTAGGTGTGTACATTAGTATCTACTTCACATAGACCAATTTTTTCTTAATTTAATCTTTATTATAACCATGTCCTTATTTAGTCACACACAAACAATGACCATTATTTTTTGCATGCCTAAATTAAAAATATCATCCTCTTGGTTCGGGAGTCCAAAAATTTAAAGAAACAAAATAGCAAGAAAATAAGTGGAGAAAAAACAAAACAAGATTTGACATGGCTTATCGAGTTATGAGATAACAATTGTCTTGCTATGTCACCTCTTTATTAAATTATATCACAAGTGTATTTTTTATTATTAATATATCTCCAATTTAACACCTCAATACACAAAGAGTTTGGTTGAGAACTCGAGCATACCTTTACGTGAGTTTGAAAATATTCGTTTTTTTTAAATAAAAATAAAAATAAAAATAAAAATAATGATGTTAAAGTTGTAATATTTTAACGCTATATAAGTTAAGAGTAAGTAACACGATGGGTGTGATAAGAGATAAAAATTGAGTTTTAAAATTAGTTTCTTTTTTACTCCTTTTTCCAATAAATTTGTAATTAAACATATATATATATATATATATATTATTTTAAATCACAAATCAATCCAATCAATTTAAAATCTTCTAAATAAATTTATCAAATGAGTCATCAAGAGTTTATTAAATTTAAAAAATATATATGATACATGCGCGAATAAGATTCCTGCAATTTGACAATTGGATTGCTAATAGATGATTCTGCAAACATTTATTGTGTAACTGCCACAATGGACAATTAATATTACGTATTTATCTACAAAATTGAGGTTTTATAATTATAGGGAAAATTCCTTAAAATTTAGTACAATAGAGTTTTTTTTTAAACAAACATTTAAAAATTAAAAATAGATGTATATTTGTATTTCACATGTATTAATGACACATATAAAGGTAGAGACAATTATTAATATAATTATTCTTGACTTAAATTATAAAATCTATATTTAAAATCGTCTAAAAATTATTACGGTTTAAAAACGATTTTTTATTTATGGATAATAGTTCGTAATAATTATTAAAAAATAAAAATAAAATATTTTTTCAACTCTTTAAAAAAAATTATATACCTACACAAAAGATTAATAAATCATAATTATTAATTAATATATAATTTAATTAAATAAATATAATTAATTTTAGATGCAGAAAAATACAGTTATTAATATAATTATATTCAAATTATATCCTTTGATTTTTATTAAAAATTATAATTATCTTTAAAATTTATTAAATAAAAACAAAAATTAATTGATATAGTAAATAATTATATAATTCGTAATTTTTTGTTCATTTATATAAAGTTAATTTCTATAGAAGAAGATATTTTCATATCATATCGATGATTCGCACTAATAATTCAAATACAAATCATTGACAAATCTAAGTAGAAAACGAGTCAAATTTCCAAGGCATATTTATAGAGGGGTAATAGCAAAAAATATAATAAATAATAATAATAATAATAAAGGGGATTAAAACAGTTTAGAAAAAGAAAATACAACAGTAAATATACTATTTATTTCCCCAAAATAGATAACATTTTATTTCCTCAAAAAAGAAATGAAAAAAAAAAGTTTAAATAGAAAAAAGAATGAGAGAGAAAGATGGATCCTAAAATTAAGCCTTTCAAAATGACGAAATTGACAAGTCTTTGCTTATATGCAGTTGTATATAAATATGAAAACTGACTAATTCACAGGCTCTCTGGCTTTTCTCTGACCCACACCTACTTGGAATTGAATTACTTTATTCAAAGAAAAACAAACTCTGAAAATCTCTGACTTCACCGATAGTTTAGTCACAAAATCTGCATGTGTACATCTTTGTTTATCCCATCCCATACATCTAAAACACCCAAAACTCAAACTTCCACAACACCTTTAAATAAAATAGAATCCTAGGCCTCTCTCTCCTCTCAATTTTTTTACGGTTTACTTTAATTTAACCGCTCCTTTTCTTTCTCTCTTTCCCATCTTATATTTTTTTTTATATATATAGCTTACTTTAGACCATCTCCTTTGTTTTATTTGTGTGTGTTTCTCAAAGCTCTAGCATCCCCTAAATTCAGCAGACAGGTCCAGAATCAGTAATATAGAGTGATAGAGCTCAAAGGTTTTTTTGGGTATTTGTAGTTGTTTTGGTTTTTGGATAGTTTGATTTGATGGCGATTCAAGCACATTTCTACCCAGAAAATCCTGGGGTTTCAATGGAATTCGGTAATATTGGATCGAATCAATTCTCTACTCAACAGAAACTACAGGAACAACAACAACTATTGATGCAATTAGAGCTTCAAAATCTTTATCAGCAGCAACAGAACAAAAGATTTCGTAATGACAACGGTTTTGTATTTTCCAATTCGAAGAACAATATTAGTAAGGTTGATCATCAATCAATGACTTATGGTCAGAACATCACAGCCCAAGTTGAGAAGCAGAGACAAGAAATTGATAATTACATCAAATTACAGGTAAAAGTTCAAAGCTATATGGCAATTTGTAAATGGGTGTTGTTAATTTCTGCTTTTATTATTCAATCGCATTGTTGTTGTGTTTGTTTGGATTGTGTCTGATATTTTGCTCTTTGTTTGATATTGGGTTTATAGAATGAGAGGTTGAGATTAATTCTCCAAGAGCAGGGAAAACAGCAACTCTCAATGATATTGAAGAAAATAGAGTTCAAAACTCTAGAACTAATGAAACAAAAGGACGAAGAAATAGCACAAGCAACAAAAAGAACAATGGAACTTGAAGAATTCTTGAGAAAATTAGAGATGGAGAATCAGATAATTAAAAGAATAGCACAAGAAAACGAAGCTGTGGTTGTGTCTCTGAACAATACGTTAGAGCAAGTAAGAGAAAGAGCTTGTTGTTGTGTTAACAATGGAGCTGAAGATGCGGAGTCTTGTTGTGATATGGGAAGAGAAAACGACGAAGAAAAAGAAAAAACTGGGGGAAACAGAGTAGTGGGCAATGACGACATTGTTGAACAACTGGGAAAGAAAACAATAATGGCTTGCAAGGTCTGCAATTCTCGAAGCCCGTGTATGTTGTTAGTTCCTTGTAGGCACCTTTGTTCATGCAAAGCTTGCGAGCCTTATCTCGATCATTGCCCCGTGTGTAAAACGGCAAAGAAGTTTAGCATTGAGACTTTCATTTGATTTTTTATTATAATTTTTAGGAAGAAAAAAAAAGTAAAAAAGTGAAAGAAAAGTTAAGAATGCTTGGTTTTATGTTAAATAAATTTGAGTGCATAATTATATAGAATAAATTTATCTTAATTTTGTTTAGACTCGATTTATTTTAATAGGAGACGGTCGGTCAATTAATTTCATCGAATTAATTTTATCGTATTAAATTTTAGTTTCTGTTTAATCTTTTATATTTGTTTTTAATCGATTTCTTTTATCAAAACTGAAGAATTATAAAATAGATTTTAAAATTTTAAAATATCAATTTTATAATATGTAAGATTTATATGGTATCCCTCCTTATTTTTATTAATAAGGATAAATGCTTTATTTATTAGTATAAATTTTAAATTATTTATTATTTTTTTATTTCTATTTCTATTTTAATCATATATTTTTAATTAATATTAAATCTTAATAAAATAAACCATAATTATTTGAAAAATCCTCTTTATTTACATTATTTGCAAAGTATTTTTAAAGATAAAAATATATATTTAGAAACATATTTAAAAATATAAAAATAATTTATATAGCTTAGTTTAATAAAAAATTAAGAATTTTAATCTTTTATAAAATAAAATATATGTATATATATGAAAATATTAAAAATAATAATTTAAATATATAAAATATTGTATATTTTTATACTTTTTATTTCATTTTGTATTATTGATTGAACCATCTTAAAATTTTTGAGAGAATAAAGTTTTATTAAATATAAAAATTATAAGTTATATAAAAAATTATAAATATAAATATATCAATAATTAAAATTATTAAATAAAAGTTAAAAACCTTAAACATAAAAAAATATTGGATTTTTATCTTTCGTTTTATTATAAAAAAATTTAATTGACCATTTAGATGTTTCAATTAATATATTAATTATTCTTAAGAAAATAAAATAAAATATTGATACTATATTGTAATTTTTATGATATTCGATAATACGAATTGAAATAAAGATTTAAATTAATAATAAAACGTAAATTTTGCAAGCATAAACACGACATAAGTGATAATATATAGATAACTAGGTGAGAAAAAAAAATTACTCTCAAGTTAGATCTAAGTAAAAAAATAAAGTTATATAATATGATGATCTTGTATTAGTAAAAAATCATATATGATTCCTTCTACTTGAATTTTTATGAAAATTAGTAAAAATATTTTTATTTTTTATTGAAAATTTGTAATTTAATTTTGATTAAATATATATCTAATTTGATCTATTAAAATTAGACAATTATTTAAAAATTGTCAAACTAACTGGAATTTGGTCGACTAATGACCTCACTTGTTTGAACCGAGTTGGATGCATATTCAAATGAAAATAAGAGTTACATGGTCCAATGATCATATTAGTCGGAATAAAATAGAATATGTGTTCAACTAAATTCTATAACTATTTAATTTGTAAGATTTTAATTGTACAATAACCCTACTCATTAGAATTTAATTTAGTTACATCTCTAACTTAATCAACAATTTTTCAATAAACCTTAATTTGGTTGATTGATAACCGTACTTAACTGAACAGAGTTGAACACATATCCAATTAAATTGAATAATCGTTCAACTAGTTGAATTTTGATTGGTTTGTGATCACTCGTGAGAACTAAATTAAATACATGATTAATTAATCAAATTTTAATTAACATGTGATTACAATCTTCAATTAATATGTATTTGAATAACGTATATTACATATTTTATTTGTATTTATTAATATATTTAATGGGATAATTGTTCAATTTTATTATATATAATTGAAAATAAATAAATTTTATGTATATTTGGACATAGTTTTAATTATATGTTTACTAAGGATATAATAAAAATAAAAATTAAATTAAGAATAAAAGATTATTTTTATTTAAAATAATAGATATAATTATAATAAATGTACCTAATAATAACACGTAGAAGAAAGCTTCGTCATCCTTGCATAAGAAGGGGCTGTTTTAGTTGTCCTTTTGTGCGCTTGAGTTTTTCTTGTTTCTAACTTATCGTGTCCTCTTAATCAGGTAAAAGCTTGAAGTTAATTGGAATTGTAGTCCCTCTCGTTTTCTTTGTTTGTTTTCTTCCGTTAATCTTGCTCTTATTTTCGTTCTTGTGTCACTCTTTTTATCTTTTTTATTATTTTTTTTATCGTTCATGTCACTCTTTTTATAAAGTGTTCTTATCCGGGGAAAGTGTTCTTATCAGGGGAAAAAAAGGAAATAGAGTTTTTAGATTTTTAAATTCACATCACTAAACAATCATAAAATTTGTGGTGGCCAAGTTAACCGTAAAAAAATTAATTAATTTTTAATAAACAAATAAATATATTAGCAAATATATTAAATTTTTAACGTTAAATTTATTAAGAATAAATCTAATGAAAGCTAAGTCTAGATGATAAATTAAAGCAAGAAAATTACTACACATTACTAACCGAATTTTCAGCTTTTAAAATGAAATTCTAAGAATTTCAATTAGTTTACCAAATATCTTATAATAAAATATTACATGTTTTTTTATATATGAGTATATAATTTTTATTTTAGAAAAAAAGTTAAATTTTAATATACTAATGATCAAAATAATAGAAAATATTTTGATGATTTCTCTTTCTATGTTCATAATTATAACCAATGAGTTTAAGAAGTGCCCCTTCGATTTTATTACAAAATTTAATCTTAATAATATCCATAACTAAAATAATTATTTCAGAAATTACAATATAACCTAAATGAATAATAAAAACATCATTTTTATAAACAAATAATTCTTTTAATTTTCCAAAGTGTATTCTCAAATTTTGTCACTAATTTATAAATATCATTAATTGTATAATATTTTCATCATCCATAAGAACTTCGTAACGTGCATTAGTCGGTTAAATTGATATTTACTTGGTAGAATAAGTAACAGTAGGACGATGATAAATTGAGAAGTAATAACATTTAAAAAATAATATTTTTAAAACTTATTATTACGATATTTTATATAATTTTATTTTAGAGAAAAAATTTATCAGTAACAAGTGTCACAATTGATTGATTCACGTTACATTTAAAATAATCAAATGGTACTACCAATACACAATTACTTAGTTTTTAATCTCGAATGTAAAGTTTTTATACTAAGTATCTTTTAATTTAAAATTATATTATTTTCATATTATTTTATTAATAATTCAATAAAATATTAAGATATTATTATCAAATCAACCCTAATTCTTTATATTTAACATTGAAAATATGATTTTTTAAATATATTTCTCTGTGACTTTCTCCATTTAATCGTTTGTTCATCTATGTAATACTGAGCAAAGAAATCAAACTAAACATATGGTAACATCTGTGAAAAATAAATTTAGTGTTTGATATAAGATGATTAATTTGTCCTCTTGTAATGGGACATAACTCATTTTATGTGTCATAAGATTATCCATTTTGGTTAATAAATATGTAAGTTTAATAAGTTCTCAATTATGACTTGACAGTTTAACAAAACTTTACAACTTTAATTATAAGAAAAAATTTCAAAACGAGTCATGTGTAGGCACATTGCGTCAGTGTTATAAATGACTCGAACGACGAACACACGAAGAACATTCATCGTGTTCAATTGTTTTTATTAATTCTTATGTTAATAAATATATAAAAATAGGTTAAATTTTATATAAAATTCTTACCCTTATTCTTTTTACATTTTTTCCCGTGAATTACATTCAATCTGTTGAAATTAAAAGATGGATTCACAACAAAATTATGGAGAATATACTCTCCTCCAGTGATTAAGCATGAGCAAGGTAGTTCTCAACAAAGGAACCTTCACCTCCTAAGGAGACAAAAAGGGTAAAAATGTTAGAGAGTTGCAAGAATTTAGTAATTTAGAGTTTTTTTTATTATCTATGCAATTGTCATTTTATTGAAAGTTTTATAAAGGTACATACATTAACAATTGAAGGGCATTTGGAAGTGTATCCATAATAAAATTTTATGTGATAAGAAAGTGTTAAAGAACTCGAGATCTAGCTAGTTGCAATCAACAGATTAGCTAGAAATAGCAAACAACAGATTGATGGGGAGCAATAGGCTCTCCAAGAATATGCCTCCTTATAATTATGTTTACTTTAATTATTATAATTTTATTTTTCTTTTATATAAATTAGATTATAAACATTCGTTTATTCAATCAATAAAACCATTTCTTTCATAGTATCAAAGCTTATGAAGTAGTTCTTTGAAAATTCAGCTCACACAGAAACTTTTTCTTCCTTTCAAATTTCGTTTCTTTTCAAAACCAATTTCGATTCACAAATATAATTTCAATTTCATCCTATTATAATATCCAGAAAATTTCGAGCAATCTGTAATTTTTACCAATGCAAAATAATAATCAACGTGCTTACACACGCCTTGTTTGAGTTCGTTGGAGTTTCACGCGCCTCATCGGAGTGACACGCGCTCGTGTTGAGGAAGACGACACAAACAACACGTCGTTCAGCTCGCCCATTGAAGCAAACGACGCGTCGTTTGTTTTAGTTCGATCTTCCATCTGGTTCAGTTCTCCAGCAACCATTTCAGCCACTCTAGACACCGGTTCACCAACTTTCTGACAGGTTCTTCAATTGAAATTTCTGGTTATGGAATCCTTGATACATTTTTCATTAGTAGTTTTATAAACAATCATTGTTGTCTAAAACACACTAAATCTTATCCCATTTTTGAATTTTTTACTCAAAAATCATATCTAAAACTACCAATGAAATTCGTACACAATATCCTTACAAGAATTACCCACAAATGAACTCACATCTCAAGTGCAATCGATGCAACAATATCGGTCATAATTCTAAAAGGTGCCGAAATCACCTCAAATGTGATTTTTGTGGTCTTAATGGACACAATTATGAAAACTACCGAAAATGCCTCAAATGTGATTTATGTGGTTTGAATGTACATTACATCAACATTTGTCGGAAGAAAAGGGAAATTCAAGATAAGAGAGATGAAATTTATGCCTTGCCCTCCAAAGCTCACCATACTAACATTCAGAAAAACAACTCCAACACAAAGACATCATCCCATAACCATACATATGTCCAATATCATGAGCTTTTTACAATTCTCTATCAAACCAAATTAGGTAGCATGGTAAGATAAATGACTACTTCTTGAGCGAACATATCATGTGTAAATGTTTTTCATTCAGAAACTCGTTGGATTCTTGATAAAAGAGCAACTAATCACATGGTTTGTTCCCAAAACCTTATGAGCTCCACAATTTCAGTCATTAATTGACATGTGCATTTACTTGATAATTCACTTGCTCGTGTCACACATATCGACACCGTACATTTCTCCAATAATTTCATACTCCACAATGTCTTATGTGTTCTCTCATTCAAATTAAACTTGGTTTCAATAGCCAAATAATTCAAACTACACTTTGTCATGTCACCTTCACTAACAAAATGTGTTTTGTTTAAGACAAATGCTCGGGGAAGACAATTGGGATGAGAACTGAGAAAGAAGGACTATACTACCTGACTATTTCGAAGAAGGCTGAATATTTCTCTGTTTCAAATGCTCTTCCAAGCCAACCTCTTTAAACAATTCCGGGGAGATGTCATTCTTACAGCCATATACCTCATAAATCGTACTCCAACACCTGTTCTCAAGGGTAAAACACTATTTGAAATTATTTTCACAAAGTTTCTAGGTATGAACATCTTCGTGTCTTTGGTTCTTTTTACTTTGTATCTGCACATCATGATCGACCAACCAAGTTTGATGCTAGATCATATCGATGCATATTCATTGGGTATCCATCTCGGATAAAAGGTTACCGAGTCTACAATCTAGAAACCTACAAAACTTTTGTATCTCGTGATGTTATCTTTCATGAACATGTGTTTCCTTATTCCACTTCTGCTGTCAACACTCCAACTCTATTCACTCTATCAAAAAATACTATTTATGATGACATGTCTAACATTCGTTAATCAACCATTCCAAATACATCACTTAATCATACACTATCTATCCTTCCAATAATTGACTCTGACATTTTTCATCTTTAAGATTCATCTCTTGAAACATCATCATCAACTTCTACACCACACGTGACTCCTCCAACACCAATCACACATAGGCTCCGCCAATCCACTAATGTTCTTAACTACCTTCACAAGTATTATGTAGAACCTTTTTTGCCTTCTCGGTCTTTTCCTTCGTCTAACTCAACATCGTCCAATAACAAAGGTGCTTCTCATTCTCTATCTCATGTATTTACTTATGATCAATTATCACCTACAAATTGTGTCTTTACCACTTCTATTTTCATTCTCAAATAACCAACCATCTTTACTAAAGCTTTCAATGATCCAAAATGGCGGCTTGTCATGAAACAAGAACTGGATGCTCTCGAAATTAATGGCACTTGAACGCTTCAACAATTTCCTCCAAACAAGAAACCAATTGGTTGTAAATGGGTCTACAAAATCAAGTATAATCCTGATGACTCTATGGAACGATACAAAATTTGGTTAATTGTCAAACGATATGTATTCTAATTATACATGCAACATTTATAATGACTCTGATACTAGAAAAACTAATAATAGTATTTGCAGATTACATTTTATCAATAAAAATAATAGGATCTATTATTGAATACTTTAATCTCAATATAATGAATAGAAAAATTAAGACTAAAAAGGGTTAGATTTTATCAATTTCACACATTGAAATCCCTTTTTTTGATTGTTTTGTTCTTTGGTAGATTTTTGTTCTGTTCTTTTTTATCTTTTTTTTTTTTTGGTATCTTTCTTTTTCACGATATAATATCTTTTTTATAAAGATCAGAAAAAAAATAACTGTACAGCAGTTCTATAAAGACAAAATAACTCTACCCAGCAGTTATAATGAGTTTGGTTGGTTATATCATATATATATATATATATATATATATATATATATAGTTTGTTTTATTAAATATTTGTGGGGTTTGGTTGTTCCTGATTTGACCCAAAAAAACAAAACAAAAAAGATTGGAAGCACTTACACGATAACATCCTTCATTAATGTTTTCATTTTACAATTTTCCCTCTTTTTATTTTTTATTTTTTATGATCTTAACGTCTAATTGCAAATTGTATATTGGTAATTGCATTCTTACAATTGATACTGCACTTCTGTTGAATTACATTTCTCAATGTAGTTTTTGTATCAAGTATAGCACTTTGCTACATAGCTTATAGGACTATCCAAATTTTCATTTTTTTTTTACGATGCCATCCTTGAGAAGTTACGGCACCGGAGTAACCGGAGTAACGTCTGCTGCAATCAATTTGGCCGATCCTTTCTATGAACTTCTCTGGAGAAGGAGGTTGCAAAACGTGAATCTCCAAAACCATTTAGAATAATCAATATAAACTATAGCCAAAGAACTGGCTGATGATGATGGCAGATCCAAGAGTGATTGCTACGAATGAAGAAGCCCAAGTCAGTTTTTCAGTTATTCTAGGCACTCTGTCCTTTAATGCCTGGCTACATGAGCCTATGAATACTGTATAGCTTCCCATTGCAACTACGGTCCCAACTAAAAACATTAAAAGAAAAGCGGCACCGGCTAAGCGTGAAGGCAATGCAAGTGCAGGCAACACCATCATCAATGCATCTGGCTGGAGACCATGGACAATCCCGGTAGCAAAGGTGGCAAAACCAATCTTCTTCTTTTCAATTGTAGGGCTGTCAAACGCTTCATAAACACTTACATCACACTCACCATTCTCTAAAGCAACACGTGGAGTGGAGACTTCTGAAGCTTCCCTGAACCCCATAGCACCAATCACAAGTAGAGTGATGCCAACAACTCTTGTACCCCAAGTTCGGATAACTTCTATGTGAAGCTGATCCTTTAATATTAGAAATATTGATCCAAAAATTATCTGACCGGCATCATGGCCACACCCCCAAAGGGCTCCAACAGTGGCACTTTCCATACGGGTACGCCCTATTGAAAGGGGAGCCAAAGCAGCAAGGTGGTCCGGTCCAGACAATGTGTGCAAGCAACCAGCAAAGAAACCAGCCCAAGCACTACTCAGCAATTCGGTCCTGATCAGTCTACCACCAATTACAGCGCCAGCATGAGCACCTTTATTAGCCGCTGCAGTTGGAAAGGACGCAAAAGCTGGTGGTGCAATAATTGGTTGGATTAAGATCATAACTAGAGCAGAGAGCAGAATGAATGTCCCACTGGTAATGGCCTGAAACATATGTTAAATATAAAAAAAAATTTAGACTTTCTAAAATAATAGGGATTCCATATATTTTGATCTGATAAAGTTGGATGTAAAAGTCGCAACAAATTACTCATGGTTCAAAAAATTTAAAAATGCGAAAAACCAGATATAGATGAAATAGAAGTTGAAACATGGTTGCACTAACTAGTCATTCAAGTGTAAATTTCAAGCTCTTAATTCATAATCCTTTTTCTTTACCATAAACAATTCATAATCTCTTGAGTGCTCAGTAAGAACAGAAATAAGAACGTACAAGTCTAAAATAAATTTGTCTGTAAAATTCGCAAGCATTAACAAAGCTATTGCCAGCGACAAGAACAATCAGGTCTACAAAACATTTTGCAACGTCCTGAACATTGTGCAACTAGCAAGTGAACATCTACGTCTTTTATCCCCTGTATTTTATCTTACATTTTACCCTGGTAAGAGTCACGTTGTAGAATATAATGATGACAAAAATATATATTCTATATTAGCATGACTGACAAGATGGTGACCTAAAACTCACCAAAGTATACAGTATATTTCAAAATGCCACAAATAAATGCAGCTTTGAGGAAAAGGAGCATCCATATGCGACCAACAAATTGGTGATAAATAATTAGGAATAAGTAGTATCTTGTCATTAACTCTCTAGCTCCATCTTAGAAACTAAGAATCTTAAAGTTGGAGGAATACGATAGAGAATATTCAATCAAATATCACAATCATATTTCCTAAGCAATAATTACCTAAGAAAAGGATAATAAAAAACGAAACATAAAAACTAAAACGAGATTATCAGCACCATCCAACCTCTTGTTCTCTCTAGTTCAAATTCTTAAGTCACCAACTGTAACATTACAGCTCAACCTAATTTTCCATCAACTTCCATTTCCCATATTAACAGTGTCAGAAAATGAAAGCTACAAAGCAGAACAATAGTAACAAAGAAACAAAATAATCCACAAACTGAGATTTAAAAAAAAGGAAAGAAATCGAACAAAGCTAATACCTTTCGCTTTATGGAAGCCTCATTTGCGATCTGTTCAGGGAACTGTGTTTCTGAAACCGACCCATTTGAGGATGCGGATGAAGAAGAAGATAGAGATGGTAAAAAGTTCGACGGCTTTGACAATGACGAAGAATTAGAAGAAGACAGAGCGGTTGATGGTGGGTTTTCGTGTTTGCAAGATAAAGAGTTAACCCGCTTGAAATGGACTCGTGATGAAGTGGGAAAATTGAGTTTTGCCGAATCAAATATAGCAAGTCGATGGAAAGGTAGAGAGGGTTTAAGGGGGGATTTCAAAGGGGTTGGAGATGAAGAGGACAGAAGCCTTTCCATGGCCTCCTTTGCCCCCCTCTCTCTCTCTGTACGTCTCTTGTGAAAAAAAATTACGGATAAAGATTTTAAAGAGAGAGAGAGAGATGGGTGGAGCAGCTGAATATCAAGTGCTTTAAAAGGTTGACAGAAAAGAGGAATCTTAGCAACACGAACATGGGGTATTACTTTTTTTTTTTCCTTAATCACTCTTAATTATAATTTAAATCTCAAAATCTTTATATAATCAAATAGACTCATTTATATGTATTATTTTTAAAAGTATAACATTTAATGTATGCCAAATTATTAAATATTTTAAAAATAATAATTTTATAATATGTATAATATTTATTACGGAATTTTATTATATTAAATTAAAAAATTATATAAAATAATATTCTTAAAATTTATAATAATTAAAATAATATTTAAACAACTTTAATAAATTGAAATTTAACATAAAATAAATTTAATTAATTAAAATTTAACTTAAATAAAAAAACGTATATATTGAATATAAAAATTATAAATGGTGAAATTTGAGTTAAAAATATATGAATTATATATAAATATATTTATATAACCATAAGTTTTAAATGATATATTTAAAATTTCATTACCACACAGCGATCTATAGTATGATTCATCGAATAGTATTTAGGTTCATTTTCAGTCGGAAATCACCTTTTTTCATTCTCTCAAGGTGGTTTTTTTTTTTTTGGATAATTCATTATTTTTCTTAAAGTTATGCTACGCATTTAGTTAAAGAAAAAAAATGTAAATTATGGTTGATATGAAACGACACAGATCTTTCTCCATATTTTCAAAGGCAAAACGTGCGTCCTCATTTCGGCCACAACAAGAGCTAGCTTATATTGCCGTCTATCTAACAATCAATTAAAGCATCACGTTACTAACTCTGTTTTCTGTCCCTTAATTTCCCTTCTTAGTCTTAGAAAGACGTATAAAAGTCATGGAAACATGCATGCCGTACTTTTAATGGTTGAAATTTGTGAAGGAATATTATTAATGTGGATTGTTGCTGTACGTGGTGTTTGGCGAGTTAATGACTCCCTTGCTGTATCAAGAGGAATCGATGATCCGCATCGATCTTAAAGAATTTGTAATAGCTGAACCAGATGCAATAATCTTGAAGATCATTTTGATTGTGAATTCTTGTAAGTACGTACGTTGTCTCTAATATATAGATGCTCTATTAATAATATTTCAGAACATATCAATAAAATCTTTTAAAATATTGGACCCTATTTTATATGGTGCCTCTTTTATTATGGCCTAATAAGAGGTATAATTATGCTAAAAATGATAGAGAAAAAAAGATATAATTATGTGATGATATGGTGCCTCTTTTATTATGGCCTAATAAGGGGTATAGTTATGCTAAAAATGATAGAGAAAAAAAGATATAATTATGTGATGAGGTCTCAGAACTCCAATCTTGTAGTAGCCCAGAGAAATTTTCTTATTGTTGAAGTCCCACATCGATTGAGCATTATGTTTTTGCTGCACTTATAAGTTTATGACAACTCTTCTTCTTTGAGAGCTCTTTTGGAGGAAGTTAGGTCATAAATTTGTTCATGGTATCAGAGTCAAGTGACTCGGTCGGTACCCAGTCGGTTGTAAGGGATGGACCCTGTGCCGGTGTGAGGGGGAGGCGCTCCATATCCCCGGTCAGAAATCGATGTGAAGGGAAGTGTTGAAGTCACACATCGATTGAGTATTGGGTTTTTACTGCACTTATAAGTTTATGACAACTCTTCCTCTTTGAGAGCTCTTTTGGATGAAGTTAGGTAATGAATTTGTTCATCTTCTTGTCGGGAAATCTTTCCAGTTCCATAACTTTCAATGAAGACAAACAATGGTTCAGGCACACCAATGGCGTAAGAGACCTGCACAAGGCACCTACGGGCAAGACCATTTGCTACAATACTCTCGGGCACCTCACCCGACAACATAAGCACCACTGCCAACCTTGGTCAGGGTCCTTCCTGAGAAAGCACCACCACCACGTGGCTCCCCAACCTTCGTGTTGTCAATGATAATCTTACGTCCAAGAAGGCAAGCATCACCGTGAGGACCACCAATCACAAAGTCGCCTAAAGTGGTTAAGGCTGCGGAAGATGGTCTTCTCATCGAGGTACTTCTCAAGAATAACAGTGCTTGATAACGTGCTCCTTAAGATCGCCGCATACGACCCTTTGGAAGAGACGACCCGTACTTCACATGGAGGCTGTAAAGCCCCCGGGCGGGAGAAGCCTCATCTTCGAAAGCAAAACCAATCCCGGCTCTCATTGTTCGCTTGCTTTATTTGTGCAACTTTATGAATAACTTGAGTTTATTTGTCATTTCTTCATTCAGTGTTTAGAAATGATAGCTAATATTATGCTATTGGCATACTTAAGAAGCCTTTTTTTTTCTTTCTAAAAATTCATTATTGTTGTAATGCATCTATATTGAATAGATTTTTCCTTCCAAGTTGATGGCACTGGCCCTGGCATTGTAGTAACCTGCTTGTAGAATACAGCATCAGGGCAGCAGCAAAGACCATTATATGTTCTTTATCAAATGCAAATTATTTGTTTTAAAAAAAATTCACATCGATTGAGCATTGGGTTTCTGCTGTACTTATAAGTCTATGACAACCCTTCTTGAGAGCTCTTTTGGAGGAAGTTAGGTCATGAATTTGTTCATGGTATCAGAGCTAAGTAACTCGGTCGGTACCCGCCGATTGTAAGGGATGG
Organism: Hippophae gyantsensis; assembly: GCA_030763125.1. NCBI lineage: Eukaryota > Viridiplantae > Streptophyta > Magnoliopsida > Rosales > Elaeagnaceae > Hippophae > Hippophae gyantsensis. The sequence continues at coordinate 2,925,131 of CM061035.1, forward strand.
ACCCTGCGCCGGTGTGAAAGGGAGACGCTCCATATCCCCGGTTGGAAATCGATGTGAGGAGAAGTGTTGAAGTCCCACATCGATTGAGTATTGGGTTTCTGATGCATTTATAAGTCTATAACAATACTTCTTCTTTGAAAGCTCTTTTGTAGGAAATTAGGTCATAAACTTATAAATGCAATAGAAACCCAATGTTCAAGCAATATTATAAAAAGAGACATCATGTTCTTTATTTCTTTGTTTTGGTTTTTGGATGGTTTTCTTATTTATTGGTAATTGTAGCCCAGAGCAATATTGCTCAAGCAGTATTATTATACATATTGAGATCACACCTATTTATTGTCGTCAAAATTAATTAATTATCATTTACATAGATAGCTATATATTGATTAAATTAAAGTCTATTTAACTATAACGTAAATGATTATAACACATCACAAGCTATATTACTCGGACGAAGTCTTCGCCGGCCATACCTTCAGCCATCATTGTAAAACAAATAGATGCAAATAAAGAAAAGAAAATAGAAATAATTAGCATTTTTATAAGTAAAATGATTAATAAATATTTTTTTAAGTAAAAATATTAATAAATACACTTTTAAAGTTAGAAGTATAAACATATTTTACTAAATAAAAGTAAGCCGTGATAATTTTTAAGAAAACAATTAAGAGTAATTAAAAACTATATATAAACAACATATGATATATAGATCATCTACTACTTATATTATTCAAAACAAAAACCTACTACTTTATTAAATTCAAAGTTCCAGCAAAATTAAAGATAATTAATTAGTTTCCTTCTACACAAACGAAGAAAGAAAACATAAATAGTTAAAAGAAACGAAAAAATAGTACCATTATTATTATTATTATTATTATAGTATAATAGCTAATGTTAAGCATAGATTCCCACTTTCCTCCACAATATTCAGCTGATTCATTATTCATTAGCTTGGCTCTCAAAGTTTGACACTCTTTAAGTGCTTCATCAAGCTTCTTTTGAAGTTCTTCTTTCTCAATCATAAATTGATCTTCAAGTTTTTGCATTTGCAATAACATTGAATTAGGTTCTTCCATATATTCAAGTCTCTCTTTCTTTAACTTATTCTCCAATTCCCCTATCAATTCCTTGTATTTCAAATCACATTCTTTCTCGGCATGTTCAGTTACTCTTTTGTCTAAATTAAAGCACCATTTGTTAAGTTGTTCTAATTGCTTATAAATTTTCTCTTTCTCTGCCTTTTCTTCTTCATAACAATGAAATAAAAGATCAAACTTATCACAGTGTTCTTCCAAATCTTCATGTTCCTCTTTCTCTTTATCAATTGCCACCTCATTTTCTTCCACCATTTCCTGCAAATTTAAGTACAATATTAGTAGTTTTAATAATTGATATAATTATAATTAAATATTCATTATAATAATTAATAATCATTCATATTTTCTTGTTTATTAGAAAAATCCAGAAAAAAAAAATAATTAACATAACAATTAATACTGACTTTAACAGTTGCTACCTTCGCATCATTTTCTTGCTCCAATTCCTGCAAATTTAAGTACATTCAAATGTTGTAGAATGTATTAAATGTACAGAAAATTAATCTATATATACAAACTTTTAATACAAACATATATTAATTTTTAGGAAAAACTAATCTCTGCGTACTGCACTTTATTATATCTATATATCTGGAGTTATTTAATCAAATAATAATATAAATCAATAAAGTTAATAATTTTTCAAATTAAAAGAGAAAAAAAATCAAAAAATAATTAGTTAGATTTATTGATTAAAATAATTAGTTTATTATCGTAACTATATATATAAAGAAAATGAATTAAAATAAAAATACTGACTGGAACTTCAATCGGACGAACTGCAAGAATGATTAAATTTAATATCTTCGTGATGAAACCGAGCAGTCCACTAATAATCCAGATCGCAATGCTTAATCCAATTTTGTAATAGAAGTTGAAGGATAGTACTTTTGGATGCTGCAAAACATATATTTATATACCAAATTAACAACATTAAAAATTAAAAAATATATATTTAATAAATATGAAAAATTAAATAACATATACGTACTCACATTTAATATCGAGGAAGAAAGCTTGAGATATATTTTTTTATAAATGCTAGCAATGGTAAGGGTTAAGTAGAAGGCATATACATAGAAGATAACACTTGAATAAATAGAAGCAGACGGTGTAATAAAACAAAGTAGACCAATTATCATGAAAATCATATCACACGTAAATGACAAGAACGCAATGAATCTTTCTTGTTTTTCTTTCGAGTACTCCTTTGCTTCATGACCTCTACTGTCTACTTTCTCATTCTTATCCGAGTCTCGATCATCCTGAAAAAGAATTAATTAATATTATTTGTATTTTAAATATATCATATACGCTTATAAAATTCTAAAATTAATTAAATAAATTGATATATATTAACTATATTTCATTTAAATAAAATTAAGAAAAAAATTTAGCAAAGTAAATTCATTAATTAGCCTATAAACTGATCATCGTCAGATACTCACCAGTACTCGAGCAATTATAAAAATACGTATAATTGTTTCAATCAATAATTAAAATATATCACGTCAATTCAGATTTCATATCAAATTGAGACAAAAAGATTTTTTTCTATATTCATGTATTAAACTATAATTGATATAAATAAAATTTAGAAAATTAAATCCATTAGCCTATAAAACTGATCATCATATATATATTCATATATATGTACATATACACATCACCACTTCTACAAAACGTACGGGCCATTTTTGTCGGTTTTTAACCGACTTAACAAAAGTTTTCGTGATTCATGAAAACCGTTGAAATAGGCATAGATAATATCTTTTCATCGGTTTTTTAAAACCGACTAAATTATTAGATGATTTATTAAAAAACCAGCTAAAATTATAAATAAATAAAAACCAGTCTGGGAAAATTTTTGCTGGTTCGTAAAAACCATCGAAAATTTAACTAATAGCACAAACTCAGAAAAAATTAATTAAAAAGCTAGCACAATTGTATATTATGAAGTGCTATATATAATATCATGTACTGTTAAGATCAGAGCAAATACAAGCACATAGAGAATACTACCGATACTGCAGAACCCAGACGATTAGATTTGGAAGACATCATTGTGGAATAGAAATAATGAAATTGAGAAAAAGCAATATATATATATATATAATATAATATTTGTAAAGCTAACTCTTATTATACGCTTTAATTTATTTTTCTTGATAACTGTTTTTATCTATCTATATCTATATCTTTGATTTAATTTAATTTATCTATTATATATATCTTATCGTCGTTGGCTTATTAGAATAAAGTATATCAGGTATGCTATTTTTTCATGATTAATATTTTTAAATTAAACGATAAATATGATCGTATGTTTTCATTTTATTTTATTAAAAAGTATTTTACCGGCTTAATAATTTAGAGGTTGTGAAGCTCTTGATGAGGCAATGTGCGCGTTTTGTTTATCTAAACATTTTGTGTAATTTCCTTTTGATATTTAATTAGTATTTTTGGTATTTAATATAAAAATATATACTTGATAATAAATAAAAATTTCAAACAAATAAATTTTAGTTACAAACTTCACGTAGGAGTGGTATCGTAATACGTTTCATAACGCAATTAGACTTTTATCTAATTCATACTAAAATTAATAAATTAGTGACAAGTGTGCTCCGGTGAGTTATACTTTATGAAAAATAAATTTTTTTTTTCCAATATAGTAATTCTATTTAGTATAAACAAAATATATAAACAATTATAATTAATATACTAGTAAATTGTAATACATATTTTATTTATTTTATATTCCACCTCTCTTGAAAAGACAATTCATAAAATAATATTCTTATAAATTATAAAAAAAATTAAAAGAAAGAAGTACGGGTATTTTTTTTTCTTGTTTTGTAAATATTTAAAATGTATGGTTGGGATCTAACTTCTAAAAAAATAGTTAGTATATTAGTATGTGGTCTAATTTATTAATATAAGGAGTATTTATATTTAAATATGAAAATAATTAAAAATCACAATTTAAATAATATATATATATATATTATATAGTAAAAGATTAGAATAATCTTATATTTAATCTTCAATAAAATTAAACTAAAAACATATCATGTCCAACATTCGATAGTATCCACCATCACCATTAACCTCCGACAACTGTTACTAACGAATATATAAAGTTTACCAATTTTTATCATATACGTCTTATAAAATAAACATATTTTTTGTAATATTTTTATAATACATATAAAATTATATATAATTTACTTATAATTTATAAAATGATCTTAAAATATTAAAATGTTAATGTCGAATAATATTTTTAATTCACAAATTATTTATCAAAAATTTCATTTATGGAAAACTTACTAATTATATAAACTTTCTATATATTTTAAAGAATAATTTTAAAACATAAAATTGTTCATTTTAAATAATATATATAATTTAAAACTTATTTATTTATTTATTTCTAGTTTAATGTTATAATTTAAAGATTTTTCATGTAAATTAATATAAATTTAATGTATATTACAAAATTACTAAACTTATAAAATAATATTTTTGTAAAGTTAACAAATTTATGTACAATTTTTATACATTTTACAAAATAACTTAAAATATCAAAATATTCATAATAAGTAATAATATTAATTTCATAATTTTTTATTAAATTTACTTTGTAAAATATATAAAATATGTAAAATAAATTTTAAATTATATTGAAAGTTAATATATATTTATTTAAAATAAACTGTATATTATTTGTACAAAATTATATACACAGTATAGAAATTAAAAATATATATATTTAAAATAATTTTTTTACAAAAACTAAAAATATATATTAAAATACTTAAAGTTGAAATAAATATCTATCCACATGCACCCAACTAAACCATAATCACTTTCTTCGTAATCCCAACACAATACCACCACCAATAATCAAATTCAGCCACTACGAAATCAATCATCGTCATTTGGATCGCACTCGACGGGATTATCAGAGAACCACCCAATCGCTCTTACTAGATATGTGCGCTAATTAAAAAAAAAAACGAATATACTTCACCAAACATTTGGCTTCTAAATTAGGTCCTTGTCTCAACTTAGAACACTAGGCCTACCTAAAATTCTTTCAAGCCTATCTACATTTCATTAAAATTAGGCCTATTTTGATCATTCAAATAGCTTTTGAATGCTTGTAGACTTGTAGTCTCCTATTATTATTGAACATTGTGATTTTCATCTGATTCTATTTTGTCTTTTATCGATACTGATTATAAATGCAATTTATTAAAATATTAAAAATAATTAATGCTAAATTTTATTATTGTTATTATTATCTTAAAATTCAGATAATATTTTAAATAACCTATAAATAATTATAATAATTTAAATACTAATAATTTATTATTTAAAAAATAAAAAATAATTACTAATATTTCAAATACTAATAATTTATTATTTAAATAATAATAAATAAGATCCCAAATAAATTATATAAAGATTACGGGGACTAAAAGCAATAATAATATGACTATATAATATGCAAGCAATTATATTCAAAAAAATAAATTGACATATAACTATTATTTAAAAAAAATTAAGATAATTATCCATATTTTAAATTATAATAATTTATTATATAATTAATAAAAACTAAAATTCTTAAATAAATTATATGATGTTCACTAAAAATAATAATAATTATTATTTTAAAAGCAATTTTATTCAAAATTTATACAAGGTGAATTGTATTTTTTATACTTAACCAATCAAGGTCACATACTTCACATATATTATACTATTATTTAATTGATAAAAAAGAAGACTTAAAGAAAATAAGATAAAAAAATTGTTTATACTATTTAAGATAAATAACATTATATGAAAAATTATCAATAGTATATCTACTAATGATTTATAACTTAATTTATATTCCATAATTGATTAAAAAAATTATTATTTAGATAATTAATAGAAAAAAATTATAATTATTTTTTAACTTAAGATAAATAATCCTATATTAAAAAAATATAAATAAATTTAATCTAGATAATTGTCAATACTTTAACCAATAATTTGTTATTTAATTTAAATTAATTAATTTAAAATAAATTTTAAGATAATTAATAAAAAATGATATTTCTTTATGTTGTATAAGATAAATAACCTTGTATAAAAAATAAGAATTAAGATAATTAATCAAAAAAATTACCATTAATAGTTAAAATATTGAAAAAGTTTTAAATTAAAATTATTAATCTTTTTTTATATAAATTTATTTATCTTAAATAATATAAATAATAATTATTTCTTCTTATTAATTATCTAATGTCAATTAAGTTGTTAATATATATCTATACTATTTATATAATATATAAAAAGTCTAAAAAAATTTAGCCACTGTAATAGTTTAGTTATTCACTTTTACAAGTATAAAAATATTTTCCCATTAAAAAAATTAATCAGAAATAAATAGGAAAACTTAAAAAAAGCATTTCAAAAATTCAAATATTTATCTTTTTTTATAATATTATCACGTAATTATGTGATAATATACACATTAGTCCATATAAATAAATTAATTAATTATTAATAATTAAAATATTAATAATTATTTTTTTTACAATATTATCACGTAATTATGTGATAATATACACATTAGGGTTGGGAACTACAAGTCTTATAATTAAACGAATTTACTCCTATTAGTTCAATTAAGAATCTAAATTTTCTCGTACTTTATAATGTCCAAGAAGGTGCTAAAATCAATAGAAAAATGCGGGAAACAATCAAAAAATTACCCCTCAAATCACGTTTTACTTTCATCATGATTTAACAAAGTAAATAAAATTTGAATTAAACTGATTAAATTTAACATAGTAAATAAAATTTGAATTAAACTGACTAACTCTAAAAGATTATAGGATCTAATGTATTTGACCTATAAATTTCAGTACTAAATTGTTAATTTTTAGAAATGATAAGAATATTGCTGTCCAAATCCCTTAATTAACATAAATAATTATTATTTTTAATTATTATTTTTTATTAATTAAATAATTTAAAATTAAGTAATAAATTATTATTAATTAAAATATTGAAAATTATTTAAATCAATTTTTTTATAAAATTTTATTTACCATAACTAACATAAACACTTAAAATTTTATCTAATTAATTATCTTATTATTTAGTTTTTTATCAATTAAGTAATAAATTATTACATAAATATTGATAATTTTTTAGATAATAATTACTTATCAAGATAAATAACATAAATAATTTCTTCCCAATGTATTATCTTAAGTATTGTTTTTTATTAATTAAATAATATATTAATATATGTAAAACACATAAACTTGACTAATTAATATATATAAAAGTATAAATAAAGTATAATAATATTTTTAACAAAATTATCCGTATATTTAAACTATTGACATGGTCATCCTTTTAAGATTTTATTATCGTATCTATTAAACAAGGATAAGAATTCTAACATGATGATAAGTAAAAATCACATTCAACAAGTACCATAAACTAATCTATTTTATCTATTAACCAATTCCAATGGTAACATTATCTTACTGTTTAAAATTTTATTTTTTAAAAAAATTATATAATATGTAATTTTTAGTTAATTATCTATTATTCAAAGATTTTTCATCTATATTTATATTTATTTTTATCTATATTATATATAAAAGTCTAAATCATGTAAAAAAAAATAGATATCTTATAATCAAGAAAATTTTATATACAAAATTTAAAAGTCATGTGTATGGATAACCACTGAGTATGCTCCGTCTAAAGTGAAAAGTAAATTTTATAATCAAATTATTAAGTGAATCATGATTCTAAATTACTTAATTAAAAAGTAATAAAAATATTAATACGTAAACCTTAAAAAAATATTTTCTCACTAAAAATATATATTATAAAGAGAACGAAAGCTATCACAAAATTATATTATCTATATTATATATAAAAATCTAACAATGTTTTTTGGTTTATTGCCTTTTAAGTCTTTTTTTTTATTAATTAAACAATAAATTACTATGTGAGCTTGAATAGTTAACTAATATACGAAGTTTAGATGGATGCTTCAAAAATCATGCTACTTAATATAATTAATTGTAAAAAAAAAAGATAATTATTTATATGTTGCATAAGATTAAAAGAAATAACCATAATGTTTGAAAAATCATGCATCACGAAAAAGGTCAGTCAGTAAACTCAAATAGATTATTAAAAAAAATAAGATAATTGTTTATATTATCCAAGATAAATAATTATAATAGTTATTAAAAATAAGATAATAATTTACTTATATGATAAAAAAAAATAAGTGTCTCACAATTCTACTAACGACGATAATAATCATTCATTTAAAATATAAGTAATAATGATCTATTCGTTATAAAATTCCTTTTACCTAACAATTATACCGTACTTTTAGAAGAAGATTTAACGTGAGAGAATGATAAATATTATAACTAAAGTAAATAATTGGATAAAATTATTCAAACTAAAATTATGAATGATAAAATTATTTAAAAAAATAAAAAAATAAGACAAGCAAAATATATATATATATATATATATATATATATATATATATGTAATTTATCATTTGTTCACTGGTTATTTATATATGAACAAAATTATATAATGTTAAATTTATCATTGGTTAATTCATGTTAATATATATGAATCATTTTATATTAAATATATCATTAATATTATATATTATTAAGAAAAAAATTAAATAATATCTTGATATGTTTTTTGTCCTAGTTATTTTATCTCTTAAGTATATTTTATCTCTTAATGATAAATCTTGATTTTTTTGTCCTAGTCATTTTTTAATAATAAATTAAAAAATGTAATATTTCACATTTTATGAATGTTTAGTTCTTATTCCTAATTATTTTATCTCTTAAGTATATTTTTTAAAAGTGACTTGTGTTTTGGATATTATAACTATCACTTTATTATTATGAATTTAATACGTGTAATATTTATTTCATTTAATAAAAAGTTGATTTTAATAATTTTTTATAGTAAAAAAAAGTACATTGTTATTCATAATTCACGTTGGAAAGGAGTTAGCTATTTTTTTATATATAAATCTTCGATCTTTTAAATTGGATTAATTTTTTTAGTTAGATAAAAAGAAAACATATACATATTTTTCGTAATTATATTAATTGTGGTATGGATGGACAAATTATACAAAATAATTAGATAAAAAGTTTCAAAGTGAAAAATATAATATACTTAGTAATATATATATAATAAGAAATTATAAAAATTTATTCTATAATTTTTACGGTATTTAATTTTTAAACTAATAAATTTATGATTTAATAGAGTTATTCATTAATAACTTTTAAAAATTACGAACCTATTATTATTGTTTTTTTAACTCAATGTTATTATTTTCTATCCATAGGCATATTGCATATTATTTATTAGCTAAATTTATTTGTTTTAATAAAAATGTAATTTAATTAATTATTTATTAGGTAAGATATTATAAGTATGTTACCTTTATACAAAAATCATAAAAATTTATTTTTATAAATTACTTGTACTATTATATTTTTTCAAAAAAAAGTTGACTATCACATATCTTTTATTTTTATCAAACTTTTATGACTTTTTTATAAAGGTGTTATATTTGTGCTACTCCATCTATTAAAAGTAATGAATGATATTTCGTCAAAGATAAATAATAAATATATCATTGAATTATTGTATTTATTTTATTTTTATCACTAAATTTTTTATTACAAATATATCATCAAATTATAAAAAAGTTTCAAATATATCATTCTATCATTTTTTTTATCTATAACATTTAAGATTTGGTTAAATTTTATAATTTTTTGATTTAAAAATTAAAAAAAATCCAAAATTTACTACTCAACTTCCTCGTCTTAAACCCACCTCAACCAACACCATTGAAAGAATACTATCACTCCAATCGGTACCCAACTCACCACCTCTTCACACCACCAATACTATCCTTATATCAACCAATCTTTTCTACAATATCATTATTCCTTTTACATTTATGCTTACCAATCTAAACCCTTGCCAATATTTATGGGTTTTGTCACGGGCTTTTCTCATAAAACTCTAGAAACTCATTAGCATCAATTACTTCAAGCAATTTGCTAAGGCATTTGTTACCAAGGACATTAATTTATGTTGTAGTATTAGGATCAAGGAATGGCTTAGTTGTACTCCACAATGAACCCTAACCCATATTTATTATAAATATAGGATTTAAGCTTTACGTGGAGTTATAAGTGATACGTGATACAGAACGATTAATTCATTCATATACAGTAAGGAAACCTATTCCACATAGCACGAGATTGTTCGCTTTGATCTATAACTTCAAGTTCAATAGATCCATGGCTATGACTTGACAGTTTAGCGAGACCTCACAGCTTTACTTCTAGGGAGAAACCCCAATACATGTTGTGCCATTTAGAGAATGCTCACCTATGATAATCACATCACCACTTAACTTTCTAAGTAATGTGAGACATTGGAGGCACACTAAATTATACACCCTTACTTAGGGAGTCTTACATCCTTATAAAACGCAAGCCCACATGGTCCAATAAGATCATGGCTTTGACACTAACTAATATAGGACGGTTAATCCATCCACTTACATCGAAGTAGGACCTATTCCATGTGGCACAAGATTGTCAATTTTGGTCCATAATTGCAAGTTTAGTAGGCCTACGACTATGACTTGATAGTTCAACGAGACCTCACGGTTTTACTTATAGGGAGAAACCTAAAAATGAGTTATGTCATTTATAGAGTGCTCACCCCTAATAAGTATATCACTATTTGGTTTCCTAAGTAATGTGAGACATATGCAGACACATGTAGGTTTGTGTTCTTATGAGGATGTAAGACTTTCTAAGTGGCGATGTGCTTATAAAGGGTGAGTACTCTCTAAATGACATGATGAGTTTTGATGTTTCTTCCTAGAAGTAAAACTGTGAGGTTTCATTGAACTGTCAAGTCATGACCGTGACCAAACTAAACTTAGAATTATGGATCAAAGTGAACAATATTGTGTTATATGGAATAGGTTTCATCCCATTGTAAGGGGACAAATTAACCATCATGTATCAATAAGATATGTGATCAAGCCCATAACAAAATGGTACGTGGGTAGCAAAAGAGTTTATAGTACTATTTCATTAACGGGAGTTTATAATACTATTTCATTAATGGATGATATGGGTTTAAATTAGACAATAAATTTGAGATAATTTTTTTAATTTTTAAATCCAAAAATAGTTGGAAATGAAAAAATTATATATTTGAAACTTTTTTATAGTTTGATGGTACATATGAAACAACAAAAAATTTAGTGGTATAAAAGAAACAAGTCTAATAATTTATTTATACAAAATATGTTATTTAGTTTTTTAACTTTAAAAAGATAATATTTAGCTATTTTATCTATAAAAATATATGAAAAGAGACATTTAATAATTTTAAATTTATTTTAAAATAAATAAAAATTATTAAAAGTTTTTTTTAGTGGGATAAAAGAATATAATATTCTCACTAGTTATATTTTTTATTTGATAGTGTGGGGGATAATTGATGAAAATATAATCACTAATATTTGTTTTAATTTTTTTATCAATAAATTTCTTTTTGATTTATTTTAATTTTTTTGAAGTAAAATATAAATATATACATACTTTTTAATAGTATTTTATTTTTAAAACAGTGATTATGAGCCTATGATTATTGATCATTTTAATTTTTTTAACTTAATATTCTTTTTTTCTTCACCAAAATTACAAATTTACAATAAATAAATAATTATATTTTTTTATCAATAACTTCCTTCACATAAAATTGAATTTTTTAAAAAAATATTGAAATTTTCACAAAAAGTAAGCGCGTGATGAAAAATAAATAATACTTCATTTAAAATAAAACAAAAGAAATATGATCACCAAGAAACTTAACAAAAAGAAACCTAATACGGGGATAAGTTTTAATATCATTATTTACAAATACTAAGATAATTATTAAAAAGTACAACTTATCTGTTGAAAATCTTTTTATTATTATTATAGAAAATCTGTTTAAAATCGTTGAGAATGAAAATGATCATATAAACAAATATATATATAACAATAAGATAAAATATATGAATGGACTCTATAACTGTTTGAATTTAAACATCACTCAAGATTTAACTATTCAGAGTTCCTGTGAGAGTGGACTAGGTTGTCTCCTAATAAAATTCTGACCGAAAATAAATTATCAAATTCACAGTACAATTAATTAATTAACGAAAGTTTAATCGATAAAAGTTTAATTTAAACAATTATATTCACTAACTATCAATGAACGTGAAATGTTTAAGTTAGTTTTTTTTCTTTGAGGATAAATATATCAAGTAAATATTATAATAAATATTATTTGTATAATTATAAATTATAAGAGATATTTATATGATTTTTTTTCTTTATATACTTATTTTTCTTGAAGAATGTTAAGTTCACATAATTTTATAATTATTTTTGTACATTTTTTATATTGTGATATTCGGTAATATTATTTTAAAAAATAAATTTTTTAATTTTTAAAATAATTTTAACATATAATACAATAGAAAAAATATAAATAGAAAAATAAGTACGTGATATTAATATTTCTGATTTTCCTATCTTTTACTCAATTATGCCTGTATGTACTAATCTTAATTTCTACGGTTAAGCATAAAAAGAATACATGTAAATATATATATAATTAAAAGTGTAGAAAAAATCTATCACATTTTTTAAACATGTAATTTATTATACAGTGAAAAAATATATTTTTAAAAAATTTATGATGTACGCTGAAATATTAATAATAAATATAATTATAATATATAAAAATGATAGATTTTTATTATAATTTTGTCATCTACGTTTTTGACTCTTTTCTCCGATTAAAAAGTTGACTGTTATGCACCTGTACACAACGTTCTTTTTATTTTTTATATTAATATGTTTCATTCTATTTTCAGTTAATTCCATCCTGTGATTCTCTTTTAGGAGTATCTACCTCAAGAAAGAGTAAGGTAACATCTCATCTTTATAAAAGAGTTATTAATCCAATCATATAAAAAACACTTTTAAAAAACTTAAAATTTGGTGTCTAAAAGCCCTTTTTATTGAATAAGAAATTCAGAAATTAAATCTTTCTAAATCTTTTGCTAATTTTAGTGTAATGGTTATATAAAAATTTAAAATTATATTATTGTATGCATCAATATGTAATAATAAGTGTTAGATTAAATATTACATTTTAAACATAAGATATTTGAATTATTTATAAAATTATTTATTAAGAGTGATTAATTATATTATAAATAGTTAATAAAAATATTATTTTAAGAGGAAAATGAAACACTTTTTTTATATAAATAATTTAATATTGTTGTCTTCGAATTCTTTTTTTTAATATGAATAAAAGTTATTGTCGTCTTCAATTCATCACTATTACAAGCATATAACAAAAGCGAAATTTTGTACTTGCTTGCTTTGGAAATTGATTCAACTCCGGTTTTATCGGCCGATACAGGAATGGCCGATTACCAGCCGCTACTTGACGCTGAACAACTGCCGGAGACTACTAGGAAGCCTCCACGTGTCGCCTCCCTTGATGTCTTTCGCGGTCTATGCGTCTTCGTGAGCTTCTTTTACTCTCTATCGTTCTTCCTCTAAAAGCTTCTTAATGTTTATTTGTTTACAAGTTTTTTTTTCCACTCTTTTAAGCTTTTATTTTTCTTATCGTTGCATTTTGAATAGACTTTTTTTGCTGTTGCTATATTTACATCGAAACAAGTACTTTTAGTTGTTACCGTTGACTCTGGATCGTTTGGTTGCTAAGAAAATGGGTCGGAACAAAACTAAAAAAAATGGTACTTTTTTTAATTTTATTTTAAGCGATAATGACCCAAAAGCAAATTAAAAGTTTCTTGTTTAATTGGTTGCCATAATCTTTTATTTTAAAATTTTATACCATGCAAATATTTTTTTTAACTAAAATCATATGTTATTTTAAGTTTAAAAATTAAATTAAGTAAATAACTAAGTTTTTAAAATTAGATAATCTTTTGTTTTAAATCATTAATAAGTGTATAGAATTTAACTTTCAACCCATATATCTATAAATGTAAAATAGTTCACACATATAGTGTAATATAAGAGGACTTAGTTAACAAAAAAACTCTAAATCAACTCAATTAGTATTAAGTTGATAGATAAGGATCAATATCAATTAAATATTTAATATAATATACGAACATCATTTACAATCTTAATTAATTGATAATGAGATAATTAAAAGAATAACACTCTAATATTCAAAGATAAATCTATTATAATGAATAAGAGTCATAAACAAATATATTTTTTTCTATAAATAATCATCACTATTCAACATTAAAACATAACTTCTCAACTATAGACATCGAGATTTTTACTCTTTTCTTAAATATCTCTTTGTGTCTATCTACATCATAAGAGACACTAGTTTTTTCATTATCCGGACTTACTTAAGTATCGGAAGGTCAAAGACCACCATACCCCGTGGTGATCTAAGGTCCTAATGTTGTGTTCTATGTTCTTAAGTTTATAGGAAGTATAAGAGCATCCAAACACTGATGTTAATAAAAATTGACATTAACATCTAGCGCCATATGTGGTAACAAGTGTACTCTATTAGTTGAATCATAACTAGAGAGGAAAATATTTACAGTGTTCTCTAACATTCTGAACTAGGTAGTCTTTGAAAAAAAAGATTCTAAAAATTTAGAAGAAAACTAATCTACAAGAAGTTCACTCTGTACGATATATAAAGGCCACACCTTTCTGTCATTTCAAGATGAATCAATCTCTTGACATGTATAGTCGAGTTCATATAAGGGATAATAAGGTCCCATCTCCTGTCCAACAAGTTGTGCAGACACTTGTACAAATTGTTAGAACCAAACTTTGTCCTCAACAAAGGACAGAGAAAATGGTTCACACATCTTCCAATCCTTCCAATAGGGTCACTAGATGGGCATACCCATCACATGATCATCGATCAAGATATGGCCAAATATGCCCTATCCATTATCATCTAAGGAGCAGTTGGACAAAATATGTTAAACACAAAGTGGCTCGCCAAACTCAATGGTACTGTCCAAGCATCACCAATTGTGTCTCCAAGAGCCGTAAGCCTTTAGACCAAAAAACATTC
Organism: Hippophae gyantsensis; assembly: GCA_030763125.1. Lineage (NCBI taxonomy): Eukaryota > Viridiplantae > Streptophyta > Magnoliopsida > Rosales > Elaeagnaceae > Hippophae > Hippophae gyantsensis. The sequence continues at coordinate 2,940,502 of CM061035.1, forward strand.
ATGTGACATCTTCCAATGCCGAAAGTACACCAAATCTGGTACATAGACATAACAGGCTTAGATCGGAGACGTGACCTACCCTGACAAGATCTAAACCCATGAGTCTGATAAACAGGTTTGGCTTATACAGTCCATGAGCCAACGCGCGTGCACTATAGCTACTACCACCAAATGGCGACTTAGTTTTCGACACCTTTAAAGAGTGAGATATCTTAAGCTACCATACATGAACGCCTAATCAATCGTCCAAAGTGACTAAACCCAAAAAAGACCCACCTTTCACTTTTCTATCCAGTCGAGTGTTCTCTTCTGGATCTCAAAATTTGTACATTATTTGAAAAATATGAGACCACCATTGGGAAGATCACATGTCGAATAACCTTCCCTCAAAATTTTCACATTAAAGAAACATTGGTATGGCCCGCATGCTCCACTATGCACTACTAGAGTGAGTGAGTACCAGACAAAATAGTTTTGCATTGAATTTGGCCAAAATTGGTCTGGTTTGCCTAACATATGTAGAAACTGGTTTGGGGTCAATTCACCTACTTTTTGACCATTTTTTAGGGAAGTAAAACCATTCTAGAATTCTCTCGACAAGACAATTTCAACAACTGTGTATTTGACATTTTTTGATATAAATGTAGAAATAAATGTGCAAAAATATGTATGTAGAGACCGTTCATACATCTAATTTAGTCAAAATTGTGGGAAAATGATCGCCCACAGTTCCATTCATCCATATAATGTTTGCTCTTTCAGTCATCATCATTAGAGTGTTTTTAAAGAGTGATCGATTGTTCTTCAAAAAAGAATCAAATAATAAAATTATTCCTTATACAAAATAGGGAAGTGTTTGCATGATCCCACGAATACATGCCTAACACTGATTCAAGTGTCTTCGTACACCGTCTCAATGTAGTTCTAAAGTTCAAGCCTATCGAATAGAGTTCTCCTACAAAGTACAAAGACATCCACTTATGGATGCCTAGGAAGCGTCCCTTCGACCCTCATCCTGAACCAGTTGGGGTCACTTCGAACAAATTTTGTTCGTTACGATCCATACAACCATCTTAAGGCCCACATATAGGGATATTCTATCCTAGCTAGCCATATGGCCTCAATGGCTAATGACCACTCCAGAAATCATCACTTATGATGGCACTAAAAACCCTTGGAGTGCATGGATTAGAGCGAAGGGCATACATGATATGTTCGAAATATTCATGCAACGAAATAAAGTGGGCAACCTAAAATTGCATCCCACCAACAAATTGGGTTATGAGGTGTATATCCATCACATGTCATCCAAGGGTGCACACTTTCCCATGAATTATTTCAAAAGAGTTCTGTGAAAATGTCTCAAGAGTACACTTTAGAAATCCACCCGAGTCCCGTAAGAGAATACTTAGTTAGATTAACATAACCAACCAAGTCTGGATATAAACTCAATGAAGTGACACATCATGTCCAATTAAGGAAAAAATACGTAACCACTTACGTATAAGAGGTCCAAGACAATATTTTAACTCCTGCAAGATTAAATAAGTTCACATGATGTTCAAGAGGTACACACCCAAGAGATGAGCGTGGGCAAAGATGGCCTCATAATATAGTTTCAAAAAGATTGTTCATACATGAGCTTCTGTCTCCGCATATCATCTCCACCAAAGGCTCTAGAGATAATAATTGCCTCGAAAAAGCAAAAAATGGTACAAGATGTCACTCATAAGAAACGACATGTATGTATGTATTTGGGCCTAGCTTCATCTATATTCGTGGAATTCAACAAGGACGTGAGAAGTCCAAACTATAAAGGGATTGATAAGTATGGACTGTGAAAAGTCGCACATCAGTATGCTCGGGGTCAGGTGTTGCTACAACTTCTATGCTCCACCTCTACAGGCCATGCTGGGCCTTTGAATGGGAAGTAACTATGCCCCGAGATTCAGAGTTGCTATAACTTCCGTGCTTCACCTCTACGAACCATATTGGACCTTTGAACAGATAGAAACTACATCTCGAGATCAGGAGTTGCTACAACTTCTACGCCCTACTTATACGGGCCATGTTGGACCTTTGTATAAGTAATAATTATGCCTTGAGTTCATGAGTTGCTACAACTTCAATGCCCTACCTCTACGGGCCATGCTTAACCTTTGAATAGGTAGGAACTATAACTTGGGTCCAAAATTTGTTACAACTTATGCACCCCATCCATGGTAACACAAATTTTCTCATGTCAGGGACCCTAAGTCTCAAACATTGGTCATTGATAAAAACCACCAGGCATAAATAGAGTGAAACAACACTCACGATAAGATGGAATAATCCACCAATAAGTACTACAAAAATTTTCTAAGTCTTAAGACTAAATTTTTGGATGACTTGATAAACTCATTCATACTAAGTAGGGGGCCAATATACCAGAAATACCATGGATCAAACAAACAACCATTACTTAGACAAAATGAAAACAAATCATACGAAAATGAAAAAGTCCATGTACAAACCCAATGGGTACACGATCAAACTAAAAGAGATCAGACTAGCTAATGAACACATGACAAAGTGGGCCAATACGAGCCCACCTAATGGCACATGGCCAAACACGACACATGTAGCTCAACGTGGCACATGGTTAGACACGAAACATATGACTTGACATGGCACATGGTCGAACATGAGACATATGACTCGATATGGCACATGATACCCAACATGGCCAAACATGACGCATGTGACTCGACATGGTCATACTCGACTCGTGACCCAATATGGCACACATGGCCAAACGCAACCCATATGGCAAGCAAGGGGACCATAGATAGATATATTATATATCATGGGACATAATGTATATAACCTTAAAGTACATGTGTATGGACATGCAGCTATCCGAATCACCCTGGACTCGTTCCCCAATAAGTACACATCATCGCATACTAACCAAGTGGATCATAGATCCTAACAAGGGATGTGCTCAAGAAGCACCCTTCGTTTTAAAATAGACAAGATCACAAATGGACCTCGCCAAGAAGTAAAAGAGGTACATTGATGCTACACAAATACATAATCACAAGTACATGATTCAAAAATATAGAAATAACAAAACAACGTGACATATACATATGTCCAAAAGGTCTATACAAAGATATAAACACTAACATCACAATCCAAGCATGTGATAGACCATTGGGCCCCAGAAACCCTACTGGACATGTCATAGTTTAGAAGCTCCATGAACTTTGAAAATCTAGAGTAGGGGATGATCCCAATGAAATCACTGTATGAGCACCTAACTCAATGGGTCATGAACATGTACTATCTACAATTGGCACTAAGTATTCCAAAAATACTTTAACAAAAGGCTAAAACTTATTGTCTAGGCTTAGAGGGTTGTTGCCCTCTGGTATGGCTACTACAAGGTGCAAACTTTAGTGAGTAATTCACTCAGGAAGTACAAAGCGCGAAGCATATATAGTGTCTAGACATCTTTTATCTTTGAGATTTACTGAAGGTTGTGAAGCACATACTTCTACCTAGCACAAACTTCTATCTAATGGACCACGATGCCTTGTCCACTGCCTTCCTAGGTCGTGCCATATCCTATGTCTTCCTGAGCACCTCCTATGGTGCATTTCTACATTTCCTCCCTTATTGGGTACATTCCTAAAGTGTCCAACCACATGTTTACATTCCAGACAAAGTTCGGACCCAAGTCAACCACATAATTTATTAAGTAGACCAAGATATTAGTCCTATTAGAACTTGAGGTGTATTAGGACATGATCTCCCAATAACTGGACACCTTAAAAAAGTCTAGACCTCTGTGCACCCATGACAATTTTCTCGAACAAGGAAGAGAATGCACAAGTTAGAAAAATAATTACAACAAATAAAAGCCTAGATGGTAAATAATGATGATATCTACAAAAGAAGTATCAAAACCACCACACTTACGTAGTCCTCCCAAACAAGGGTGGTCATATCACCGATAGATCTTATAAGGATTTCAGAACCATCATCGTAAACAAAATTGCATCCCTCGGATGGTTATGAACCATCACCTAACTTGACACTCACCCAGTCATCATCGTGTGGATCGGATAGCTGACACCATGGCTGGTTGGACCATAGCTGGACACTCCATGAGTGGTCGGACATCCCTTGGCCGAACACACCATGGCCGGTCAAACATGAGTTGCGCCTTCTTTCATCGATTCTCCACTTGATCCCATTCATCGGTCACTCCATCCTTCATAAATCTCTTGGGTACCTCGTGGGATCACAAGTCCACACATTTGGATCCATGTACTCCCTCTAACAATATGAAAGCGTATCCACTGAGTAGTGATTTTGACGTTGACATAACTCCTTAATCGGGAGTCCGATTGAGAATTCGTAAAAATCACCAATAATATGACATCATTGTGTATATCTTTAGTGTTCAGGAAAACAAGAAATTCATCACACAGGCAAGTAATGACCACGTAAAATTGGACTTGACACCACTAATGAGGTTCAAAAAATAGTAAACCCAAATAGTGATGGAATGGAAAAATAGGCCTCCTAGCTCGTATACTCAGGCCTAATAAGTCTAGGGGGTTGATGTTGGGTATAAGATAAATCACGTTATGTGACATAATATTAGAGGTCTTAGTGAGCAAATAATTCACAGGTTAATTCAGTTAGTAGATAAGCATCAATATCAATTAAATATCTAACATGATATACGAACAACATTCAGATCCTTAATTATTTGACAATGAGATAATTAAGCGTACAACACTCTAACATTTAAAGATAAGTCTATTACTATAAGTAAGAGGTATTAGCAGGTATATTATTTTCTATAAATAGTCACCATTATTCAACATTAAAACATAACTTCATAACTTCTCATCTATAAACACTGAGATTTATATTCTCTTCTTAAATATCTTTTTGCATCTCTTTGTATCATAAGAAGCTAGTCTCTTTCTTCTTGTCACTACCCAAACTTATTTAAGCATCGAAAGATCAAAGGTCACCACACCCCATGGTGGTTCAAGATCCTAACGTTTTGTTCTCTATTCTCAAGTTTATAGGAAACAGAGGTGCATCTAATCATTACTGTAGATAAAAATCGGGATCAACAAAATAATGTAACAAACATATATATAATACGTCTTCATGAATCATTGAACATTTTTTTTAATAACGTAATAAACATATTTTTTAGTGGCTTAAAAATGAAACCAATTGAATATATGAGTTTTATATAAAACACAATGTTAAAAGAACTATAGCTAGGTGGAAAGTATGATCGATACATTTATTTGCTTTTTTTTTCAGCTGATGATGTTAGTTGATTACGGGGGTTCTAATTTTCCAGCAATTGCTCATTCCCCATGGAATGGTCTGCGATTAGCTGATTTTGTGATGCCCTTTTTTCTATTTGTAGCTGGAGTTTCACTTGCAGTTGTCTACAAGGTACTCATTGATTTTTCTTTACAAAAGCTAAAAGCTAGCTAGTATTAATTTTTAATCCTTTTGTTTTTTAATGTACTATTGTTTTAGTAGCACAAATTAAACACCATGTCTTATAGATATCTGTCATCTGAACCAAGAACCCTGCACTTTGTATTTCTGTATAGATGCTAATCTGTTTCTGATGTGTCTCGCGCATTTAGGATTTTGATGGTTGCTTTTCTATTTTATAATTCCAGAAAATTCCTAACCGACTAGAAGCTACATGGAAAGCAGTACTTAGAGCTGTAAAACTATTTTTCTTAGGTGTTCTTCTTCAAGGTAATAGTAATAGTACCTTGAATGATACTTTGAATGCTAATCTGTTTCTGGACTGGCCATATTTGAATGATACTTTTGATTTAGGCGGTTATTTGCATGGAGTAACTTCGTTGACCTATGGTGTTGACATTGAAAGAATGCGCTGGCTTGGAATTTTGCAGGTATTTTATACTCATTTTGCGACTGTGTGCTCATATACAAAATTTTAGGCAAATATTTAATATTTCTTTCTTCCAAAAAGCATGCTTGTGGAAATCACCAGTATTGCATACTTTGAAAAAAAAATTACCTAAAAAGAATCTGATCTCTGACTTCTTTGTAACAAAGGGTCATAACCATTGGTCATAGCATGTCACATGAGAAATTACCATAAACACTTAGCCATGAGAATGATCATGCCTTTTCCTTTGCTTACAATTTTTCCATTTAAAACACTGAGCTTGCATTTACTGTCATTTGATCCAGAGGATAGCTATTGGATACATTTTTGCTGCTTTATGTGAAATATGGCTTACACATCAAACTTGGAGGGAACTTGAATTTTCCAACAGTTACCACTGGCATTGGTAAGGTTTAGTATTTGAGATTTCACTTTTTATATTTTTTCGAAGGCCATGTTAATTAACAGTAGAAAATGCTTGATTGGCAGCTCTTGAATTTTCTTCCCACTCTCATTCTTCTTGTGGGTTGATAATGCCATATGATTTAGAGAACAAGAAAGGCTATGCATGTTGTTGTAGCATATACTATCGTTAATCTCCAAACTTCACGTACTTAGACCACTCAACTCAACTAGATGGTTTCAAAAATTAATTTCTAATGTTTAGCTAAAAGCTTTTATTGGAGTCATCAACATAAATAAACAAAGGTCCTCATTCACTCTCTCCTCCCAGTTTAACATTACCAAGTGGGGAGATGATGGTCCTAGTCGTGCTTTTATTTGTAATGCTCATAAGTTAGACATTCTACTCGGTAGTTTTGTTTCTTGTTATTGGATTGAGATTTTAGTAACATATGGTTCATTTCATCTTCTCATTTCATTTACCACTCTGTATTATATGTATATTCTGCTTTTTTTTATAGTAACAGACTCACTTTTTATCTCCAATGTCCAGGTGTTTTGCATTTTTATTGTCTGCAGTATACGTGGGCTTGTTATATGGTTTATATGTTCCAGATTGGCAATTTAGCTCAACTCTTGCTACCTCCCCACTTCCAGCAAATGATACTTATGTTTTCATGGTGAAGACATGCTCTGATTAATTTCTTCCAAAGTTTTTATTTGATATGCAGCCTTGGTTGTTCAACTGGTACCAGATTTCAATATATTGATAAATATTATTGTACTCCCTTTTTCTAAGTAGTAAGCCAATTCTTTTGTTTCAATAAAATATTGCTAAAGAATATGTACTTAGTCTGAAACTCTGCTGTAAATCTATATGATTAAAATCCTACCGCAGTTCCTAGAAAGAAAAAAAATCTTACCGCAATTTTTCACGTTTGACAAGGAACAAAGTCATTAAGTTCCTAGCTTGTTTGTCCGAAATTTAATTGATGTGAGACAATTTTACATAGAAGTTACTATCAATAATTTGATACATCAATGAAACCAAATTGGTGATTCTATAGTCTTTCTGGTGTATTTGGCAATTACAATAGGTGAAATGTTCCGTCAGGGGAGACCTTGGACCTGCCTGCAATTCGGCTGGTATGATTGATCGTTATGTCCTTGGTGTTGATCATCTCTATACAAAACCTGTCTATAGAAACTTGAAGGTATCTTTCAAAATCACATTTTTATGGAATAAACATCAAGTTGATAAATTTCTAATCCAAGTTCTGATTTACAGGAGTGCAATATGTCTTCAAGCGGCAATGTTCCAGAGAATTCGCCTTCGTGGTGTCATGCTCCTTCTGATCCTGAGGGTATCTTGAGGTGGTTGTTCTAAACTCTTTTCTTTTCGGCTTCTCAGAAGGAGTCATATTTTTTTGTAGAGTCCATAAGTACCATGGGTTGCCAAACTCATCGATCATTTAATGAGATCGTTCGTACTGAAAATATAAAGAATGGAACCCAAATGAAAATTTTGTATTTCATAATTCTTATATAAAATAGAATAAAATGGCCCAGATAATTTTTTCAAGAGACATTAAATAATCACATACATGAGGTTGTTTGACCATCCAAAAGGTTCATTGACTCTAACATTCAATCTCCTGCAGTCATACATGATCCTCCCTCTTTCATCTTTCTGATCATCAGAGAGTGCGGTGTTCTTTGGTCTTTCAATAATTGAACCGGACTAACAAGTGCATATTTATAGTAGGCGCATGTATAATTACTAGTTTATCCTTTCTACCATCTACATATGCTTGACATTTATTCATTGACATCTTTTTAATGCTCTACCAGTTCTCTGATGGCTGCAGTGACCTGCATAATCGGACTTCAATATGGTCACATTCTTGCACATGTACAGGTGAAAACCCTACACATATTTCGTGGAAGTCCTTATTAACTGTCAAACTTCTCAAGTAAATATCATTTTTTTACTCTCTAATATCTATTACAGAGTGCTCTGAATTAATATCCGATAATATTACACATTCTTTGCAGTCTTGTCCAGCATGTTGGAAAACTATATAAGCACTATTGCTTTTACCATTGTCCTCGTGGATCTTACATTTAAATTTACATGTTTCAGGACCACAGAGGGCGTTTACGTGGTTGGCTTTTATTTTCAGTTTCAATTTTTTTCCTTGGATTTCTTCTAGCATTGTTAGGTATGTACTGTAAGGAGTCTGATCTTTGCCTTGATTTTCACATGTTACTGCAAAAGGGCTATTTATAAGATCAAATCAGTGATTTATTCTTGCACTTTCTTTTTTTTTTCTTTTCCTTTAGGCATCCCAGTGAACAAATGCCTGTATACAATTAGTTATATGCTAATTACTTGTGCATCTGCGGGAATGACATTTTGTGCCTTATACTTATTGGTGAGTCTGTCCTACTGTTCTCTTCCGACTTTAATCGTTTCTGCGGCAAATGCATTTAAGTATAGTTCTCTGCTCTCTGCTACAGGTGGATGTTTATGGCTTTAGGCGTCTGACGTCTGTGTTGGAGTGGATGGGAGTGCATTCTTTGAATATTTTTGTTCTTGTTACATCTAATTTAGTCATTATCGCAATTCAAGGATTCTATTGGCGTAATCCTAGCAATAACATTGTGAGTTTAGATGGGCAGCTATTATTTGTTGGAAAATTATATATCGTGTGATATACAGGTTTCGTTTTTTTTTTTACTTTTTTTTATTTAAATTTTAAATTTATATATTTTTAATTTTAATAATATAATTTTATTTTTAACTGATTTTTTCATATATTATTTCTGTCGTGTGGACGTACATGCTTCATAATTTACACCATTTACTTCTTTTGTGCTTTGCTTCTGAAACAGGTGCACTGGATCATAACACATTTTTCACACAACTAGCATGGTCACTTTAAGTTTTCCACGCTTTCGCATTCGAGACAGACGTCTCTGGTTGATTGGAAAGGTAAGCAAATTATTGTTGGTGTAGCCTCGATAGGTGAAGACTTTGTTTTTGTAACATTAATTCATGACCAAGGCTGTTATTTGACTTTATTTTAGTGCATTTATCACAGTCATTGACCTGTAGTTTGGTGCCATTCTCTCTGTCACTAAATAAATGTAACAAATTTGAGATACTTTTCAGCTGAGATCTAAACCTTTGTGTCATATTCTCCATTAAAGTCCATTTCGCTACACTATAAGTGTCACTTGAGATGTTTGAGTTTGAATTATAGAGGACGCAGACAGAGATCAGAGCTGGAACCAGGTACTTATGTGTCGTGTTTCACTGTGTAGTGTGTAGTGTGTACATGCACTACGCCCACAGTTTCGTTTGCCAACTGTTTAAACAAAAGAGAATCTCGAAAAGGGAATTAATTCATAATGCTGTAAATACCACCTGAAGTTTCACTGAAGCCATTTTCAACATTCAGAGATTCTTTTGATGAAAATTATTCACGTATTTGTGAAAGTGATGCTTATCTATCAACTTAGAATAATGATATCAAAAAGATGCCACTTTAATTATAGCTTTTATTTGTCAGAAGAATAAGATACCATTTATATTGGTAAAAGGGAAAGTAAATAAATAAAATGAATATAGTCTTTTTTACGTTTACTTCACAAAAAATGTATAAAAAAATAAAAATGAATAAATCTTAAATTCCTCTCCCATTTCAATATTTTTTCAAGTCTGATTCCCAACTCTTCCCTTGGAGTGTTTCCTTTCTTGCATTTTTATTATGTGAAAATTTTATCCTCTAAAAAATGCACTGTTCTAAATATACCCATAGAATTCGGCTAGGACAACAAAAGATCACAAGATGAATGATGGATTGTTATCATTTCCATTAGACACTAGCACGGTTGCTTAAATCTTACCTTACTTTTAGTGTAGGTTTGAAATTTATTTTTTATAGAAAATAATGATGAAACTTTAATTAAAAATAAAATAAATATATTAATTATAAACCATATATATGGCTTCCAAATTTTAGGATAAGGTTGTTAGGAAACTTAAGAGACTAATGGGCTTACTCACATGAGTATTATAAGGTTTCAATATAGAATGTTAATTTTATTAGTAGAAATAACTTAAATATTTATAAATTCATTTAAATTGTCATTTTTTATATGTGATTCTTGTTTGTATTTATTCTTTATAATTGTAATATTTTGACCAAAAGTTTAATGTTCAAATTAAAAAAAAAATGGTTGCTTATGGTTTGATACAATAATTAGAGAGTTGTTGAGGAAAATAATTCAAAATTCTTTATTCTTCGTTATTGTGAGAGTTATATAACGTGAAGATTTCTTTTAAAAGGAGGGAAATCGAAGTGAAGGACTATATTATAATTAATTAATAAGTTTTACTAATAGTTATTAAATCTTAACAGTGAACAGTAATTACAAATTAAAAAAGAAGTATAATTAGTAGGTTAAAAGAGAAATAATTCGTAAACATTTGAAGATATTTCCTAGTGTCATCAATTCTTGTAAGTTGAGATTGGCGCATTAGAATCAAAGAAAAATGCTAAACTTGTAAAATATTATGTTTCATGTGATAATAATTGAACACTATAATTATGTCAAATACATAAAATAATATTCTCTTCATAAAAAAAAAAGAAGGTGAAAGTTGGTGCTGTTACTATATAATATCCTAATGAGTGATGTCTTCCAGCTATTTATACTTTAGAAGGGACTAGACTAGTTTATGTGAAAGTTAAAAAAAAATGGACAGCTAATAAAATACATACAAGTGGCTTAGATATGTTTTAGAAATCTTTAATTGGATTTTTTTTTTGCTAAAAATAAATCTTTCACCTTGAATTATGGAGCACTTCCAAATTTACAAAGGATTATATAAATACTTTAAATTTTGTGATATATTTATTGATTTGATCTTTTGAAAAAATTATATATACTTATTTTTATTAGTTGTAATAATTTATTATACTATCATATTTTAATCATTAAAATTTTAAAAAAATTATTATATTTTTATTTTTTAATTTAAATTTAAATATATATTGATATAATAATTAAATTAACTAATTTTATACCTTCAGTATTATCTGTCTGTCCGACATACGAATATCCATTTTAATATTCAGTTTGGATTTTGGATGGGAATCGAACAAAGTTTCCTAACACGCTTAACCTTCTCCAATATTTCACAAATTGAATTACTGGACATTCAAAACTTCTAATTTTCAACGATTAGATGGCCCACCTCTGCCAAATTGTCCAAATTTTAATATAAATTTAGTAATGTTTTACATTATTATACTATTGCACGGTTTGATTTGCTCATACTATAAAACAAAACAAAAATTCCTTATTTCATTAAAAAATATATAGATAGTCCAATTTATAAATAAACTCAAACTATTATCAAAAGATAATCATCAAAAAGATATAAAATAGATATTAAGGTAAATTTTTTGAATTATTTTATAAATTGATATGATTTAAAATAAATAATAAAATATTAAATCGACTCTAACTAAGTAAATTTTAATCATTTAATTTCCTTTTTAATATAAATTAGTTATTTAAATAACCATCAAATATACCTCGATAGTCGTGAATTTAACTTACAAAATATTCATTAGGTTTTCTCCATTAATTTGGTTTGCCGTCCTATCAAAAATAATATGCTAACTTAAAGTAAAAGAATCTGCAACAAAATTGTAAGTTTATAATATATGGACCTGATTAACCTACAGGGGTGAATAGGTTATTTTTTATTTTTATAAATTTATAATTTAATAACCTAAACAAAGCGGTCAGACATGCAATCGTGTGTAAGAGTAAAGTGCGGAAATAATAACACACGATATTTTTAGGTAAAAACAACCTAGGTCACAAACATGACCTAAGAGGAAAACCACCGGTCCACCGGACCACCTAACTTTCCACTATGAAAATCAAATGTTCAAGTACAAACTCAGTCTTATGCTACCCTCCCTAGGATACTGCTCCAATGTACTTTACTTACGAGCCCCTGCTCTGTTTTCACAGTTTCCAATATTAGCGTGAGCGGTTTCCAGACCAACGTTCCAATAAGCTCCTCGCCAATCAGATCGTTCACAAATGAACTGCAAAAAGGTTAGCACAAAAAAAAACACAAGTACCTGTGTGTGTTCTAGAACGGATTTAACAATGAATAATCCTAACTAGATGATTCAAAACATATATCACTTAAATCAAATCAACTAGAATATTCTAGGGCAAAAAGATTAAGCACAAATTTAATAAAAAATAGCTTCTTTGAAATTTAATCATCAAATCAAATAATTATGATTACACATAAAATTATTTAATTTAAACATGTAACAATCTAATTAAGAAGAAGCTATAAAAAGATAAAAGTACCAATCAAATTTATTAATAAATACCTTCAATATGATATCAATTTTATTTAAGTTTTAATTACTTTTACTTCATAAAGAATATTATTCAAATCAAAACATATATATATATATATTAAAGAAAATAAAAAGCATACCATTCTTCACTGACCATGATTATATGCGTTGAATAACTTTATATATATATTCCCTTGATTCCTATTCAGTAGCTTTATATATATATATTAGCACTCGGCTCCAGCTTCTTTGTTTATTTTTTTATTTTTTTCTTTCTCAATTCTGCAGCCGCATTTCTTCTTTCTTTGTTTTCTATTTCAATTTTGTGGCAGTTTTTTTTTCTATTCTCCACACTTATGCAGCAACCCTAATGTATTAATATTTATAGATAATAATAATACCTAATAATATTAGGTTTAAATGCATTTTGGCCTTAATTTTTTTCAAAGCCCATTCAAAGTCTTAATAAAAAATATTTATATTTTTAAATCACATCTTAAAAATATTAAGACACATAAAAAATATTTAAGCACCAAAAATAATTTTAGATTTATGAACATGTACTATTAAATATATAAATAAAATTCTATGTGTCGTAATTATAAAAGACATACCTGAAGTACGGATATTTGAAACTTGAACATTTGTTCGGCTCTTCTTGATAAACTTGATAGCAGGCTTAAAAATAAATTTACAAATAAATAGTTTATCCACGAAAATAGCCAACACTCATAGTCCTTACAAACTCCCCCTTTGGCATTTTCGTGTGGCAAAACCTCTCACTTACTACATGACACTTATAAAAATAAGATAAAAATACAATGATGTCCCAGACTCCATAGTGGAACTATCCTATGGTCCGGTAGATCCATCTTCGCTACAACTTGACAAGATTGTAAGTAACTGAAACAACATTGATAAAGTATAGGACAACTTGGCATGAAAGCCTCATTGTATATTAGTTCAGTTTACATAAAAATAAGCAAAGTATAAATAATAGTCATGTAGTATGCATTCATATCAATTAAGCTTAATAAAAATATGTTCTCCCCTTATATGCATAACAAAATAAAAACATGGAAGTAAATATTCTCTCCCCCTTTTTGACATACGAGAAGGACAAAACATTAGATAAAGAATTGAAGCTAAACTCCTCATAAAGATATAAAAGTGTAAAATCAGAGTAATGCAAAAGTGCAATGTGTTTTAAACTCCCCCTAAGTTCTATGACTTTCTAACTTAGAAACTAATTAAAAAAAGTAATAAAGATTTTTTTTTTTTGCAATTTTTCATAACTAGCCACATAAGGTATTAATCTCATTTAATTTCAGACAAGCAAACAAGCAATTGAGAACTCATCATTATTGAACTCCAATTTTGATTATTTATCATATAAATAAATAAGTAGAATAGAAGGAGTGCACACGCACACTTCGCACATATAATGACATATTGACATTTACTTAAAATAGTATTCATGTTTAAACTCCATAAATATGTCAATTAATTCATTTATGATCTATCAAGAAAGACTCAAAAAAAATATCACCTATCATATAAAAATATAATCGAGTCTTCAATCTTACAAAATAAAATATATTTACTAAAAGAGGACTTAAATTTTTTTTTTTATAAATGAGGTAAATGATATATATATATATATATTTGTTAACCTCTATTAGCTCTTTCTTTTTGTGCATTCCAAGTACAAGATTTATAAGCAATCAGTTTTTGCATAATCTTTCCCTTTTTTTTTGCACGAGCCATAAACCTAGCACGATGACTTTCACACTAGTTGTGAGGTAGCCCTCTCCGTTCATTGCGGTAGCTTCACACATCACAGTAGGTAGCCCTCTCAATACTCGGTGCCTCCATATGGTAAAATTTTAGTAAGCAAAAGTAGAACTCAACACAATTTTACAATCAAGATTAGTTAAAGTCCTAGAGTCTTTCAAGAAAATTCATAAACTTCAAGCTTAACATATATGTGTGTTCGTGAGTGTGTGAAGAAGTTTATGTCAACATCGATCATCACATGTATAAGAATATATATGTATGCACAAGCCAAAATTGTAGAATAATTTATACAATAAATATCAAAATGAGTTGAGTCACTAAAAATGAGATTATGTGTATGGAAATATTAAATAAGTTGAATACTCTATTGGCCAAACAAGGATGTTTTTTTTTTGGGTAATAAAATTTGAAATTCAATTTGAGGGAGAAATTCCCAAGGCACTTACGAGATACTCAAATCTTTGAGTGTCTATGGCTTTAGTGAATATATCGGAGTAGTTGTCTCTCAGTAGGTACAAACTCAAGTGTTACTATTTTCTCTTCAACTAGTTCTCGAATAAAGTGATGCCTTATGTGAATGTGCTTAGTTCTAGAATGTTGAACTGGGTGCTTAGAAATACATATAGCACTAGTGTTATCACAATATAAGTGCATCATACCTTGTGTTTGACCGTAGTCCTTGAGCATGGTTTTCATCCAAAACATTTGTGTGCAAGAGCTTCCTGCAGCAATGTATTCCGCTTCAGCTGTAGAGAGTGAGATAGAGTTCTACTTTTTACTATGCCATGATACTAAGTTGTTTCCAATGTAGAAACAACCACCTGATGTGCTCTTCCTATCATCCTGGTTGTCTGCCCAGTCGGCATCTGTAAAACCACTTACTTCACAAGTAGTGTCAGTAGTAAAATATAAACCATAATTACTTGTTCCTGAGATATACCTAATGATTCTCTTTACATTCTCTAAGTGTGATTCCCTAGGGTCAGCTTGATAACGGGCACACACACCAACACTAAAACATATGTTAGGTCTACTTGCAGTGAGGTAAAGTAAACTACCTATCATACTCCTCCTATAAAGGGTTTGATCAACACTTTTACCTTGAGTATCCTTTGTAATTTTTGTGTTGGTACCTAAAGGAGTTTGTAATGGCTTGCTAGTTTCAAGACCAAATCTTTTAACAAGGTTACAAGCGTACTTGGTTTGAGAAATAAATATATTATTATGAGATTGTTTGA
Organism: Hippophae gyantsensis; assembly: GCA_030763125.1. Lineage (NCBI taxonomy): Eukaryota > Viridiplantae > Streptophyta > Magnoliopsida > Rosales > Elaeagnaceae > Hippophae > Hippophae gyantsensis. The sequence continues at coordinate 2,956,296 of CM061035.1, forward strand.
TTTGTAAACCAAGGAAGAAATTCATTTCACCTACCATGGACATTTCAAATTCATTTGTCATAACGTGCACAAAATCATCCACTAGTGTACTAGATGTGGATCCAAAAACTATGTCATCCACATAAATTTGAGCAATAAAGATCTCGTCACTACTCCTTTTAATGAATAAAGTATTATCAACTCCCCCTCGAATAAATCCCTTGTTCAAAAGATATTTGGTAAGTCTCTCATACCATGCTCGTGGAGCTTGTTTTAAACCATAAAGAGCCTTTTTGAGTTTGTAAACATGATTTGGAAATTTCGGATCAACAAATCCTTTTGGTTGTTCCACGTACACTTCCTCATTCAAAAAACCATTCAAAAAGGCAGACTTAACATCCATTTGATATAATTTGAACTTCATATGACAAGAAATGGCAAGTAAAATCCTAATTGACTCTAGTCTAGCTACGGGTGCAAATGTTTCATCAAAGTCAACTCCTTCTACTTGCGTGTAGCCTTGAGCTACTAACCTAGCCTTATTTCTAACAACAATGTCATGCTCATCAGATTTATTTTTGAACACCCATTTTGTTCCAATAACATTTTTGTTTTTAGGCTTAGGTACTAATACACATACATGATTTCTTTCAAATTGAGCTAACTCATCCTGCATGGCATTTATCCAAAATTCATCCCTAAGGGCTTCATTCACATTTTTTGGTTCAAATTGAGAAATATAGCATAAATGGGTTACCTCACTTATTTGTCTTCTTCTTGTTACCATGCTTGCATTAGGATCTCCAATTATATTCTTAATAGGATGATTTTTTGAAGTTCGAGTTGGATTTATCATTGATGAGGTTGATGCTTCTTCTTTATTTTCTTCTCTTTCCTCTAACTCTTCTTCTTTTATTCCAATTGTGTCACTGGTCATTGTTAATTGAGGTGTTGTGAAATTTTCTTCATTTCCAACTTCTTCACTTGTAATATTCTTACCTCTATCATCTATAACAACATTTATGGATTCCATAACTACATTAGTTCTACAGTTGAAGACTCTATAAGCTCTACTATTTAGAGAATACCCAAGAAATATACCTTCATCACTTCTTGAATCAAACTTACCCAATTGTTCACAATCTCTAAGTATGTAGCATTTACTTCCAAAAACATGCATAAATTTTAGATTGGGTTTTTTACCTCTCCATATCTCATAGGGAGTTTGGTTTGTATCTGGGCAAAGATATACACGATTTATAATGTGACATGCAGTGTTTATAGCTTCAGCCCAAAACCTTTTAGAGACTCCCTTGGCATGCATCATTACTCTTGCCATCTCTTGAAGTATCCTATTTTTTCGTTCAACTACCCCATTTTGTTGAGGTGTGATAGGAGCAGAGAATTCGTGAAAGATACCATGTTCTTTACAGAAGTCAGCATGCTTGGTATTTTCAAACTCTTTTCCATGGTCTGTTCTCAGTCTCTTGATAGTTACTATTTTGTCACCTGCTTCAACCTGCACTCTTGTACAATATGAGATGAAAAACTCAAAAGCATCTGACTTGTCTCTAAGAAAGTCTACCCACGTGTAGCGAGAAAAGTCATCTACTACAACTATGATATATTTCTTACCTCCAATACTTTCTTTTCTCATAGGACCCATAAGGTCAATATGTATCAATTCCAATACTCTGTTTGTATTTATACTCTTGATCTTCTTATGAGCAATCCTAGTTTGTTTACCCAATTGACATGGTCCACATACAGGTGTTTCAATTTTTGAAAGAATGGGTAAACCACGCACAGTCTCAATTTTGCTTAATCTAACCAGATCTTTAAAATTCATATGACCTAGCTTTTCGTGCCACAAGATAGTTGAGTCATTGCTAGCTAGGTTACATGTTACTGTGGGTGATGTATCAATACAATAACAATTGTCATGTGATCTGATTCCCTTAATCACACATTCACCATTTTGATCTGTTACAATACAGTGATTGTTTGTAAATTGCACATTAAAATCACTATCACATATTTGACTTATGCTAATCAAGTTTGCCTTAAGTCCTTCCACATATAAAACTTCATCAAGTTTAGGGATACCCTCTATTTGAACAGAGCTTTTTCCAATAATTCTAGATGTTTTACCATCACCAAAGGTAACTGTCCCTTCATTGTATTCCTTAAAGGTTGTAAATAAAGAACGATTCCCTGTCATGTGTCTAGAGCATCCACTATCAAAATACCAAGCGGTATTTGATTTAACTTTAAATGCTATATGGGCCACAAAGTAGTACAACTCAGATTTCTTAACCCATCCCTTTTTAATTTTGGACATTTGAGTTACTGGTTTCTTATATTCCTCTTTTTGTGTAGTTCTTGTAGTAAAAACTTTACATTTTGAAATTTTTTGAGGTGTTTTAGAAACATTTATATTCGTGATAGAATCATAAGCATAAAGAAATCTACACTTAGGTCTTATATGTCCTTTCCTACCACAATGATGACAGATGGGAACAAATTGAATTTTCTTAGAATGATAGGGTGCAAAAACTACCTTCCCTGCCTAAGCAATAGTGGGTTTTACAAATTGAGTTTTGGATGATGAAGGTGTTGATTGTTCATCTATGTATCCAAGACCTCTCTTATCTCCATGTGGATTTCCATAGTCTAGGACTTTGGTTAATTTTTCAGCACCAATGATCAAATTCTTCATCGTTTCTTTAGCAATACTAAGTTCTTGCTTGAGATTTTTGTTTTCCTCAATGGTTTCTGCAAGTCTCAAATTCAAAGCATTAATATGATCAGACAATTCCTTTTTATCTTTCTCTAGGTTAGAGGAATTTGTTTTGTCAACATTGATGATATCATTAAGTTTAGTTACTTCCACAAGCAATTTATCTCTCTCTTCCCTAGCACCTAGACAATCTATGAATAGTTCCTCATAATTCGATACATTAAACTTAGATAGTAAGAGAGAAGAGTTTATTTCCTCATTTTCTTCATCTGAGCTAAGGTCGGAGTCATTGTGATGTGCATTGACAGTTGCGGTGAAGGGACAATAATTAGTGTCATCATCCTCTAAGTTACTAGCATTATCCTGCTCACTTTCTGTGTCACTGAGTATAGCATTAAAGGATTTTCCAAATTTCTTTTTATTGTTAACACAATCTGTAGAAATATGACCAAATCCCCCACAAGTAAAGCATTGAGGATTAGTAGGCTTACTTTTCTTACCATCAAGGCTAGGAGACTTGATTTCCCTTGACTTTCGGTCATTCGAACGACTAGATTGTCCCTTGTTGAAATGATTATTCTGTTGACCCTTCTTCTTCATGAACTTCTTAAATTTTCGTGCTAACAAGACTAGTGACTCATCATTCATATCATCATCACTATCAGAGATATCCTTTTTGGAGCTTTTGAATGCCACATCCTTATTTTTCTTGGGTGGATCAAGAGAAAGCTCATAGGTTTGGATTGACCCGACAAGTTCATCAATTTTTAGTGTGTCTACATTCTTGCTTTCCTCTATCGCTGTAACTTTCATCTTATAGTCAGCTGTTAAAGAGCTTAGGAGTTTGCGCACTTGTATAGGTTGTGGAATTTTCTCACCAAGGTTAGAACAAGCATTAGTGATATCACAGAAACGAGCATAGAATTGACCAAAAGTTTCATTGTTGCTCATTTTAATAGAATCAAACTCAGATGTTAGCAATCTCAATTTTGTTTGTTTTACTTGGGAAGTCCCTTCATGAGCAAGAGCAAGTGCATTCCATGCATCTTTAGCAGTCTCACAGTCGGAGATGCGACGAAACTCATCCATCGACACTGCAGGGAATATTGAGCTTAGACCTTTTTGGTTTGCCCCACTAAGGGTGCATTCTTCAGTGGTCCAGTCTCTTCTTGGCTTTATGATTGTTACACCATCTTTCGTTACAATAGGTGGTTCCCAACCATCAAGAATAGCATCCCAGACTTTTTCATCTTGTCTGAGAAAGGCTTGCATGCGAGCCTTCCAGTAAGGGTAATTAAACCCATCAAAGAGTGGGGGTCTAACAGATGACCCACCTTTTTTCATTTGGTCCATAAGTAAGTGTGTGTGTCCCTAAGATCAATCTCATTAAGTGTGTCTAGTGTCGGCTCTGATACCAATTGTAAATTTATAAGATATGGACCTGGTTAACCTAGAGGGGGGTGAATAGGTTATTTTTAATTTTTATCAATTTATAATTTAATAACCTAAAAAAGCGGCCAGACATGCAATCGTGTGTAAGAGTAAAGTGCGGAAATAATAACACACGATATTTTTAGGTGGAAACAACCTAGGTCACAAACATGACCTAAGAGGAAAACCACCGGTCCACCGGACCACCTAACTTTCCACTATGAAAATCAAATGTTCAAGTACAAACTCAGTCTTATGCTACCCTCCCTAGGATACTGCACCAATGTACTTTACTTACGAGCCCCTACTCTGTTTTCACAGTTTCTAATATTAGCGTGAGCGGTTTCCAAACCAACGTTCCAATAAGCTCCTCGCCAATCAGATCGTTCACAAATGAACTGCAAAAAGGTTAGCACAAAAAAAACACAAGTACCTGTGTGTGTTCTAGAATGGATTTAACAATGAATAATCCTAACTAGATGATTCAAAACATATATCACTTAAATCAAATCAACTAGAATATTCTAGGGCAAAAAGATTAAGCACAAATTTAATAAAAAATAGCTTCTTTGAAATTTAATCATCAAATCAAATAATTATGATTACACATAAAATTATTTAATTTAAACATGTAACAATCTAATTAAGAAGAAGCTATAGAAAGATAAAAGTACCAATCAAATTTATTAATAAATACTTTTAATATGATATCAATTTTATTTAAGTCTTAATTACTTTTACTTCATAAAGAATATTATTCAAATCAAAACATATATATATATATATTAAAGAAAATAAAAGGCATACCATTCTTCACTGACCATGATTATATGCGTTGAATAACTTTATATATATATTGCCTTGATTCCTATTGAGTAGCTTTATATATATATATTAGCACTCGGCTCCAGCTTCTTTGTTTATTTTTTTATTTTTTTCTTTCTCAATTCTGCAGCCGCAGATTTTTCTTTCTTTGTTTTCTATTTCAATTTTGCGTCAGTTTTTTTTTTCTATTCTCCACGCTTATGCAGCAACCTAATGTATTAATATTTATAGATAATAATAATACCTAATAATATTAGGTTTAAATGTATTTTGGGCTTAATTTTTTTCAAAGCCCATTCAAAGTCTTAATAAAAAATATTTATATTTTTAAATCACATCTTAAAAATATTAAGACACATAAAAAATATTTAAGCACCAAAAATAATTTTAGATTTATGAACATGTACTATTAAATATATAAATAAAATTCTATGTGTCGTAATTATAAAAGACATACCTGAAGTACGGATATTTGAAACTTGAACATTTGTTCGGCTCTTCTTGATAAACTTGATAGCAGGCTTAAAAATAAATTTACAAATAAATATTTTGTCCACGAAAATAGCCAACACTTATAGTCCTTACAAAAATTAAGAATGTTAATAAAATGTAAGATACTAGTCCAAATCGAACTAACTATTTAACAACTTAACAAAATGTGGCTAACAATCTGTCATTTTAGGATCACATGGAATACTGAACATGAACCATGCAACATCTCTAATATAAGGCATCTCAAGCTAGTAATATGTTTTATGTATACAATACTAAAAAAAATGTTTAATCTTAGTTTGGACTTTAGGTTTCCATAAGTGCTTTCAAAGATTTCGAGTAGGAAATTCTTGAATTATCCTAGAAGTATGATCACTCAACCTAAGAATTGTCTCATAACCAGACCGAACAGTATAGTTTTCATGGAAGAAATAATGCCTAATTAGGTAATTCATGCAACTAGGTTGGATAGGTATGTTTAAGATAATGTTTGTCTCTAAGAGATTAAACATATTACGAATAAGGTTAATATTCTAAGACATAGTATCAAAGTCAATAAGTTCCTTACCAAACCTTGGAGAAGTAACACAGAAACTCAGGGGACAGATGATCTAAGGGTTATTCTAAATATATACACTAATACCATAACTAATCTCCTAATATGCTATTGTAAATAATATATCTCAAGTCTCTAAAAAGCTCCCAACTTTTCACCAAAGAATGAGCCAAAACAAAATACCTTTTCTTAAAGACTTAGCAAACAATTAATGAAAATTTAATTTATTTCGAAGTGGGATGTGAAATATAAGATAATAATAAAAAAGTTTAAAATATTAGTCATTTTTATACTAATTTCAATTCATATATTTTAATGAGTTTGTACTACGTTTAATTTAAGGCTTGTGGTCCATCGCCCCAGTAGATACAATTGTCAATTTTTTTCATATTAATACGACTAGTTGTGTTGGTGAACAAGATAGGGAAAATACTCTTTGCTCCCCGGGAAGAGTATATATGCTCTAGAGGTTAGCAAAATGTTAGTTTAGTACAACTATATTTTAAAATATACAAATATAATAAGTAATGTAGTAGATAAGAGTATCCTCTTTATGACAATAACAAGAGTACCCTTTTAAAAATAATGAAAAATAAATTTACAAGTTTACAGCTTTAATGTCACCTATTTTCCAAAACGGGAAATATGACCGTTGGAGACTTGGAGTTGGACGGACTTGATTTCAGAGCTTATGATTTTGGCTACTATCCAGTCTCCCCACAACGGCTTCCGAAAGAAAACTCTGGAAGCATTTCATATTGAATGTACGCTTTCTTCTTGTGTTTAATATAATAACATAATTACGTGTATTGGATTATATTTATTAATAATAATACATTATATCAATTATTATTTATTATAAACTTTTAATAAATATATATTTTTAACTTATATATATATATGCCTTTAATGCTTGGGGTAGGTTTTGTTTTGTTTTCAATGAATATGATCAACTTTTTTTTTTTTTTGCTTAAAAAAGATTACACTTACTTTAAAAAAAATTGATATATTAATAATAAATATAATCTCAATTATTAATTTTGAGCAGCTAATGTCGTTTTTGAGCTCATATAATTTGTTTAGGGCACCCACTCACTCACCAATCACTATCACAAATTTGTTAGAATACAAAATGAGTGGCAAAGTTTTGATAGATACGATGAGCTTATAGAATAATATTCAATTATCTCAATATAATTGTCTATTTGTGGGTTGATTTAAGAAAAGTAATACTACTGATATTTTCCCAGAATATAAATTTTAATATTTTGTTTTACATAGAGACATTATAAGATGAATTTTATATAGTGTGCAAACTATATGAATCATTACAAAATATGGAATTATGCACAAAATGATTAAAATAAACACAACTTGTGTGTGCTAGAAACATTTTTTGTTGTTGTACATATTCAACTATATTTTAATATAATTAGTAAAAAAATTGATATTTCTTTTTAAAAAAAATTTAATTCAAATCCCCTCTTATAAAATATTTATTAAAAAAATTATATATATCAATATTAAATTAAACGTAAGGTATTAGATGAGATAATAAATATTATATGAGACAACAACGTGAACTTATGAATAAGAAAGTTTGTCTAATGCGTAACTGAAAAGTTTAAATTTTAAATTTTGAATTATTAGTGTTAATATAATTATTAAAAAAGAGTAGTAAAAATTTTACACTTAAAAGAGGTCGTAAAAATCACACAATATATATATATATACATGATAACATGACATATTTTATTTGAACGCATTGTATAATCCACGTGTAACATATAATTGATGTATTATTCAAAATATATTATTGAGTTTTTAGGTTTTTTAACTATAATTTTTATATAATTTAGTTTGTAATTTTTTTAGTGAGTTTATTTAATCTTAATATTTAAAAATATATTAAAAAAATTAAAATTATTTTCAAAAATAAAATGTGAATTATATATTTTAATAATAAAAAACATTAAAAAAACCTACAATCTTTCTTCTCTTCCCCTTCTTTCTTTCTCCTCTTTCTCTATCCTTTTTCTCTCCTATTCAATCTTTCTCTCTATCTTCATCCCCTTCTTCTTTTGTTCTTACTTAATCTCTCCTTTAATTTTATTGTTTTATTTTTTATTAATAAAATAGTGACGAGAGAAAAAAAAAAACTAGAAAATAAAAGGATAGAAAAACAATGAGGAGAGAAAGAATATTGTTTTTTTAACTATTTAATTAATAAAATATATAATTTTTATTTTATCTATAAAATAATTTTAATTTAATTTATAATATTTTTAAATTATAAAATTAATAAAATTAACTTAAATAATTATATAATTAAAATATATAAATTTACAAACTTTGTTTTAGCTTTTGACGAAATTAATTTTTCTTTTTGTGCTTGATTGTTTTTATGTATTATATTGGAAAATTTCCTTTCTTTCGAGCTAAATTGTTCTCGAGTACCTGCCCCATCCAATAAATATATTTCTTTTTTATTATTTCAATAATTATAATATAAGTAAAGTGGGTAGGGTACAAATCCCGACATTAATTGTCATGATATAGATAATGATTCATATTATCCGGTTGGTGTTATTTATTGTATATTTTTTACTATTTAAATTATTTCATCTCTCAATTATATATATAAAAAATTATTTTTAATAAAAATTACACAAATTTTAAATTTTTATTAACTTAAAATATTAAATCAACGTATACTTTTTAAAAAATAAATAATTTTTCATAAATAAAACTAACCAAGCAGTTTGTTACACGTTATCATTGATTAGATAATAAACAGGTACCCAAACTAGACGATCATTCACTATATTTTTTTACCCAAAAAAAAATTAGACGATCAAATTCTATCTGCTAACATGTTTCGGATTTTCCTTTGACAAATTTTTTTTGTTTATTGTTCTGAGACCTCATTATCATTTATGTTTTCCTTTCTTTTTTTTTTCTTTTCTTTTTATCAAAAAAGAGAAAAAAATTGTCAATTATATTTTTCATTGCCATTTCTAACAATGGACGAAAAATACACCGAAATATTTGGCCAATTAAAAAAAATATGCAGGCAATCTTTTCTTCTTTAATTAATTTTTTATACCACTATCATATTATAATCATATTTTTTATTATATCAAAGATAAAAATTCGTAATTTACTTATTTAATGAATATTTAATCAATTTAATTATGAATCGTTCATATTTTTGTTACTTTTTATATATCAATAAGTATTAAAATATTTATATAATAAATATATTTCTTAAAAAATATTAAAATATTAATATAATAAATACATTTTTTATGAATAAATATTTTATATAATGTAATTTTTTTATTAAAAAAATAATTTGTACATTCATAAATATAAAAAAATTTATATAATAATACATTTTTAATGAATAGTTATTTTTATTATATTAAATGTGATAATTTATATAGTTTATGATTATTCATAGGAGTATTCGACCAATTCACTAATATACGTATTATATTTTATTGAAGTAACAATTTCATATTGATATCATATTATATCTTATATCAATTAAAAAACTATATTCAATTGATATGGATTATTTTAAAGTAAAAAAATATTATTAATATAAGATTAGCTTCTTAGGTATAATTAAATAAATTTATACGTTCTTATATTATATTTTAATTATTTATTAAATAAAGTTATATAATTATTATAAATATCGTGATAAATTATCTTTATTTATAAAATATTTTAATATCAATATTTTAATTATAATAAAAATAACTTAAAAATTTATATTTAAATACTTACTTTTTTATAAAATATATAATTTGAAATAATAATAATAATTGTTAAATAATTAATATTATTATATATTTATCAAATGAATTATTTTTTATTTTATAAAATAAAGTATTTAAAACAATAACAATTATTATTTAATAATTAATATTATTGTATATTTATTAAATTTAAATATAAACCCACGCAGATGCATGTATCCAATATATATATATATATATAAAAGACAATGCTTAGTTTTGTTTTGTTTTTTCCCTTGCTGCGCGCTTCTGTTAATAAGGTCTTGAATATTATATTAAAATTAAATATTAAATATATATAATCTTGTTTTATCAAAACACGAATATTACGGGGGAGGTACTCAAGTCTAAGAAGCACTATTTACGATCAAGCTTAATCAATTTTGTTATGGCATATGCTGTATTATTACAAGTTGTAAGAATCTATTTGAAAATGCAACATTTAAAGTTACGAAGAATTGCATTAACCTCTTCAAGATATTGTTTAACCTATTAAGATATATTAGCTTTGAAATTTTCCATGTAATCAATGATAGCTTTGCGCAATTAATACTTTCAAATATAACATTCTGGAGATGCATCTCTTGAGCTAAACAGAGAAAGCTCACGCTTTCGCTTCTTCAGAGAAGAAAGCCGTTTATAACAATTTCCCCTAACAATTTATAACATTGTCATTATGGTCTCTTACTACGAGTCCTAAAGATGCTAGATTATTCTCAAATCCTGCATCCATGTTGAATGTTATAAAGTTTATTGGTGGCTTAATTCAATGTTTTTGGTGTAATGTGTCATTGTCCATTTATAGATGTTATGCCTTTTTCTTCTTTCGTATTATTTGCAATCAGTTCATTATGAAGTGTATGAACTTATTTCGAAATGATCTCAAAGTTTTGGTTTAAATTTTTGAATGCCAAATCATTCTTCATTCTCCAAATATCTATTATATTCAATATATAACATCCATTGTAAATTTATGTTCTCGACTAAGATTAATAATTCGTGCTAATTATAACAATTCGATTTAACTCAAATTAACTTAGTTTAAGTTAATTCAATTATAGTATAATTCAAATTAATAAAGGTATGTCTTAATTGAATATTTTTTTATAAATCAAAAAATATATTTAAAGATTAAAACTCATTAACTCAAACAATATTACAAGAAAGGAAAATAATATTATAATAATTAATCTTTAAAATAAATGATAAATTAACATTGAATGAATAAATTACGCACACAACAAGGTTTACGAAGATAATACAACTTATCACATACCTGTTGTATTACAATAATTAATTAATTACAAAATAAGAATATAGTAAACATAAGTTTAAGAAAATTAATTCTTAAAGTAAGAAGTATATTTATAAATAAATTCAACAAATATAAATACCATCAAACTTTTCTCATGTAAAAGTCAAAGACCATCATTTCTTTGTGAAAACTCATAGTTTGAATAAAGAGTTACAAATCTCAATAGAATTTCTAGGACCACCAAACAAAGAAATTTATATGAAAGATTAAGCAAAGAATTTTCTCCAAAGATCACATATATTAAAAATCTCTTATTGTATTTAAGTATACCTTATAGTGGTCATACAAAGAAAAATATTTTTAAGATGACATGAAAAATACTTTAGTATGCTTAAATGAACATAGGGTTGTTGCTAAAAAAGCGATTATTGTTGGTTGTTAGAAAAACAAAAAGTTAAGAAATGAGACTGATTCAGTTAGAAATTAAGAATAAATGTGTTTTTTTTAATTTTAAAATTTTAACTTGATATATATGTTGTAACATTTATGTATTATAGCTTTATAAAAAAAATATTTCAAACTAATGAGTTAATTCGAATCCAATTTAACCTATCTCGATTTTTTTCGAGTTATTTAAATTGACTTAAATTTGGTCTAAATTTAATTTGATTCAAATTTTACGATTTTAATTTGATTCGATTAATCGAGTTATGATACAAATTGACACTCTTAATTTAGAGGGTTAAAGATTAATTTAATTTAAGAGGTGAAGGTATCATTCATAAATGCAGATAAAAATATAGCTCCATGCCATCGGCTCCAGAGTGCATGAGAAAATGTGCGTTCTGCATTAAATGTGGAGTAGATTCATCTTCTTGTTTGCAAAGGGAACAAATTTCTGAAACATTAGCGCAATATATATTTTTTAAATTTTGTTGCCAAGTGCTAGTGAATCTGTCATTACTTTCTAGAGTAGCATTTTGTGCCTTTCATATACTTCTGTTTTTCATAACCATTTCCAACATGGTTTTTCACTTTGTAATAACAGCTTGTTTATAAGTTGCCTTGACTGAAAATAAATCCGACTTGCTTTGAGTTCAGAATAATTTAACTTATAGATTTTGATTTGAACTCTTAAGTTTATTAATTGATTTCACAGTGTTTAGGTCAAACATTTGATGTAGAAATATTAAAATTGAATTATTTTTTAGATATTATATTTTTAAAATCAAATAATAATTGAATAATTTAAACATGTCACTTAAATTATAATACTAATGAAATTTATTGTCAAGTTTTGAGACAAATATTTTTAAAAAATCATTAAAATGATATCTTTAAAACTTACGGGATTAAAAATAATACCCTTATTTTATATTGAATGATGTATGAATTAGTATTAAATATGTTATTTTTATTGTTATAAGTTTTAAAGATGTTATTTTTATTATTATAAATTTTAGAGATGATAATTGTATAATTTTTCTAATATATTTATTTTTACATTAAAAGTTAAAAGTTGTAAAAAATAAAAATAACCTTTGCGTGGTATATTATAGGACAATCATCGTATATCTACTTATTTCTACTTGCGTTTAGATCTGAATTAATTGTTTTACATATAATAGTATGGTAATTTAAGCATATTAATAAAATATAATATTTTAATTTTTAAATTAAGAATATATAAATTAAATTTAATATATAAAAAATAGATGATTTTCGTTAACGGGTCTTGTGAAAATGCAATAATTTTAATTCCCAAAATCCGAAGGAACACTAGAGTAGAGTATATAAAATTTATAAGATTCCATGAAAGGAGAATTTATTCTTTAGTTTGAAATATGTGAAGATATAATATTTCTAATTAATAAAATTTAAGATTAATATAATATATATTTATTTTAAAAAATAAATATTTAATAAAAAATAGATAATTTAATTAATAATAAATATATTCTAAAAAATATAATGAATAATACCAGAAGGTGGACATGATGCTTAATTGTTGATGATGCGGTGAGTATCATTACTTTTGGAGAAATTAATTATTTTGTAAATTACGTAATGATATAGTATTTTAAGTTAATAAAATTTAATATTATTATAATGTTTTTTTAAAAATAAATATTTAATAAAAGATAAAAAAATAATAATTTAATTAATAAAGTGTATAATAATGAATAATAACTGCTCTATACAAAATAAATAAATAAATAAATAATATCATATGTGTACATAAGTTACATATTTATTTTTAGTAACATTCCATTTTTATTATTTTGTAAAAGAAATTATAAAATGATAAAACTATAAAACATTTAAAGTCCATCATATATACGTGCCCTTCTCCTGAAAAAATGTATATTAAGAACACATTTTTTACACCCACACCATTTATATCATAATACATGGCTATATTATTTTAAAAAATAGAATAGTTATTAATTTTTCTTGATATTTCTAACAAGTGACTTGAGTAAAGAAAAAAGAATACAAATTTATATGATCATAACATTACTAAAATAAATAAATTATTTTCGTAAATTTTATTTGTTAAAAGCTTCAATCTCATCATTTTTATTAATTTTTTCTATTGTTCTTTATTTTTTATGGTTATTACTTTTTAGTATAAAAAATATGATCAAATTGAATATTTTTTATTTTTTATTAATTATAGTATTTAAAATGTTCAAAACATTGAATTATCTTAAAAAATTTAAACATATATCTAATTATATTGAATAATAAAAATAATATTTAATTATAATTAATAATATAAATATATCATTATCTTATTTTTTAATAATTATGCTATATTTTCGATGATAAATCCATACAATTAATAAGAAATTTTGTGTTAAACTTGTATCAATAATAAATTCAGTGGTATATTTTTCATAACAATAGAAGATTTTTATCATCAATAATACTTGAATCTTACTTTTATCACTCGATAAATTTAGATGATTTATTTATAATTTTTATAATAATTTAGTAATATATTTATTAATTTATTCAAAACTAATATTACAACTACTTTTTTTCATAAAAAAAATTAAAAAATGAAACGATATGATGAGACTTTGTTTACTTAACCTTCATAAATTTAATCCATTAGTATATTTTTTAAAAATTTATTCACTTTAATCATCTCATTGTTACGTTTTGAGTATTTTAATTATTTTTTTATTAATTTTAAAATTTTTTAATAAAAAAAATTAAGTTGAATTGAATTGAATTTTAATATTAATAATTAGTGGGTTAATAGATAGTTGAAGAAAAAATATCTAAAATGTTAAAAAATAAAAAAAATAAAAATTATCAAAATTGATCTAAAATAATTAAATAATATAAATATAAATATAAAGTGATTAAAATATATTAATTTAAAATAAAAAAAATATTAATTTATATAATTTATAAATATAAAGCTACATATGTACAATTTTTTCAAGTTAAAATACCAACGTTGTCTCTAACATTTTCAATTATATCAATATATTCCTTATAGTTTTCATAATTTAGCCATTGATTATGTGTTAGAAATAGTGAAAATAAAATATTTAAATATGAGGTGTTTCGATAATTTGAATAATATAAAAAAAAAATTGTTTTTTTGATCATAATTACTCGTACAATCATGTTTTAGTATGGAAAAGAGAGAGACGAGTAAGTTCCCTTTTCTATATAATAAATATTTTTAGTATTTTTTATTAAATTTAATTATTAATATATTTAGATAAATAAATTTTAATTTAAATATTACATTGATTTTTATATAACTCATTTTTTACATAATTTTATTTTTAATCTCTCCTAAATAAAAAATATACTTATTGCATAATAGACACAAAATAAATATGTCCTGTACTATTTTGAATATGTAAAAAACAAATGTTTTAATGTTTTATGAAAAATATATGTATTAAAATTCCATATATATATATATAAATTATGTTATATAATTAAATTAATTTTTATTTTAAACGCAAGTAAAATAAAACATCATTTATTTTTGAAAAATAAACTAACTAAACCTTAATTTTACTATTTTATTTTAAGATGACCCACGCATGTATAAAATATACACGTGAATGTAATTATTAAAATCATATTAATAAGAAGAAATGGTTATTTAGATTATTTCATATTATCTTTTTATTAGTTACATGTTAGCGTAACATTTGCTATTGTTATAAAAAAAAACTAATTGTAAAAATATTTGAGTGATGTAAGGGTCTCGATTCAAAAAATGAGTTTAATTTTTAATTTTATAAAATATAATAATAAAAATAATTTTAACTTTTTATTTTTATTTCACTTACATTAAAATCAAGTTTAATTTAATATACATGTAATAGAACTTATAACTAATATGCATATATAATTTAATAAATAATAAATTATTGATTTTTCTTAGGTCAGAGTTCACGACCATTTTAATATGAAATCTTCCCTTTCTCTTAATTCATTCTATATTTAACATATTATCTTTACATCATTAATTTTAATTTTAGTTATTTTTAGGTTAAAATGCATTATTGGTTCTTAAATTTTAATAAAATTTATACATAAGTTATCAAACTTTTAAAATGTATTATTTAGTCATCAAATTTTTAAAACTCAATATATAATTTTATAAATTTAAATCATACAAATTAGTCTTCAAATTTTTAAAACTTCAAATCATAAACTTTTTATTCATAAAATATTTATTTTAGTAGTCAAGTTAAAATATATGTACGAAATTTTAAAAATTTGAAGACTAAATTATAAGATTTAAAAATTTAAAAATATATGTATGAAATATTAAAAGTTTAAAAATTAAATTATACATTTTAAAAATTTAAGGACTAATATTAAATTTTAATTTATTTTTTAATTGATAAACATTTAATTATTATTTATAATTATATGTTTTAATATTTATTACTATGTAATAACAACAAAGGGTGTGGATATCTACATTATTATATTTATTTTTAGTTATTTTTTAATTAATTAACTTGAATTGTTTTCAAAAGAATTATCTCAATTATATTTATTATTATTATTATTACTATAAATGTTATGTATATTATCATATATATAAAATGAATTAATATAAATAAATTTAATATTTATTACTTAATAAAATTATAAGAGAATATGGTAAAGAAGTCATTTTACACTCTATAATAAGCACACATACTTCATGTTCTCCAGTATATTTTAAGAATTTAAATATATTTATTCAAAAAATATATGATTGATCATATTCTCATAATAAATTGTTTTCCAAACTATTAAGTAAATTTTTTTAACACGATTTTAAAATATTTATAATTTAAATTATTTTTTTAATTAATTTTAAATAATATATTGTAAAAAAGTATTTTATGATGTAAATAATATAAATTTTATCTATCATCTTAAATTTTATTAATTTTTACTATTAACGGAGTTATTAAAAAATTCTAAGTTATAGTGAATAAAAAAAATATAAAACCTTTATTCTTAAAAATAAAACAATAACTAAAATAAATCCTATAATAATTCGCATGTGTTTTTATGTTTTTATTTAATATTTAATATGTAATATATGAGGGTTAAGTTATTAAATATAATATATATTTTTGTTAAAAAGTAAATCAAATATATTAATATTTTAAAATTTTTAAAAATATTAAAAATAACATTTTTAAAATTTATAATAATAAAAATAATATTTTTTATGTCTATTTCATACATTTTTACTATTAAAAAAAGTTTTAAATATTATTTTATTTTAAATGTAATCAAATTGGATACTATTTAAATTAAATTATTATTATTTTGATATATTTTATGTTAAAATTATCTAATTAAATTTTATTTAATATTATTAATATATTATTTTTATTGTTATAAAATTTATGAATGTTATTTTTTTATTTTTTAATACAGTGTTATATATATATAATGTGTCCGTAATAATTTTCTTTAGGCTCCTCAATTTCTTGAGCTGGCTTTGGTTTTCAATTGCTTTGCATTAATGATTAACTATGTACTCAAAAATATGATCTTTCTTCTTGATGTAAAGTAGTGTGTGGAGTTTCACTTGTAATCATTTATGAAACACTCGGACACATTCATAGCCTGATTTAAGTATATAGTGACTGATTTAATTAATTTATTAAAAGAAGATGTTAATTATTATATATAGAATATATTATTTATTAATTGAATTTTTTATATCTTTTATTAAGTATTTTTTATAAAAAAATTATATTAATTTAACATATCACATTATCATATAATCTTAAAACAATAAATAATTTACTAAGGAAGGTGTATGATTTTAATGATGAAGATGGTTAGATCAATTTTTGGTTAAAAAAACTAACCAAAATATTTAATCGATTATATAAATTCTTATAATATTATTTAAGTATAATTTAAATAATTTTATTTGAATAAAATCATTAATTTAAGTTACATAAATAATTAAAAAAACATATTTAACCCATAACTTACATGACAGTTTAGAAGTAACCCAACTTCTAATAAAATCTAATCTAATGAATATCATTTACTCATAATTTTGGATTAAAATATTAAAAAATAGACAACAAGAAAGGCAGGGACATAAACGAAAATTCCAGACACGAGAAGAAAGGACAATATATAACCGTTTGTAGGCGTGGCTTTAGTTGTAATGCCAGGCTGACGCCGGAGCCCTACCCATCAGTAATGGGATAATTAGCCTCTCACATGGTCTCGCTGTACACAATATGGTCCCACCTTTTACCTTTTTCACTCTTGATTAAAAACAAAAAAACATTAAATTAAAATTAAAATTAAAGAACCACCTTTTTCACTCCTTTTCATATCTTTCTCTAACCTTTCATTTCCACCATGCAGTCATTCATACCTATAAACAACACAATTATTCAAACAAATATTTCTTACAAATATGCCCTTATCTTATACATAAATATACCATTTCCTACCCCTCTCTCACATACATAAAAAAACCAAAACCTCTTCTTTCTCTCCCACAATACAAACCTCTGAAAACTTAGTTGGGTGATTGTTTGTTGTGAAGGAGTGAGAAAATCAAAACCCAGAAAATATGTCGAAGGAAGTGAGCGAAGAGAGACAAACCCATCATGGAAAGGACTATGTCGACCCACCACCAGCACCACTTATTGACATGGCTGAGATCAAGCTTTGGTCCTTTTACAGAGCTCTCATAGCTGAGTTCATCGCTACCCTTCTTTTCCTCTACGTAACTGTTGCCACTGTCATCGGTCACAAAAAACAAACTGGCCCTTGTGATGGTGTTGGCCTTCTGGGTATTGCTTGGGCTTTTGGCGGCATGATCTTTATCCTCGTTTACTGTACCGCTGGAATCTCAGGTTCAAATCACCACTACCCACCAAAAGTTATCTTGGATTCTTTTAAAGAAAATTAATTATTAATTTCTTTAGTTCTAACTCATTTTGGTTGATTTTTTTTATATGCAGGTGGTCACATTAACCCAGCAGTGACTTTCGGTTTGTTCTTGGCGAGAAAGGTCTCTTTGATTAGAGCTGTGGCGTACATGGTGGTTCAGTGTTTGGGTGCTATTTGTGGTGTTGGATTGGTGAAAGCTTTCATGAAACACCCCTATAACTCTCTCGGTGGTGGTGCAAACTCTGTAGCTCCTGGTTACAACAAAGGCACTGCTTTGGGTGCTGAAATTATTGGCACTTTCGTGCTTGTATACACAGTTTTCTCTGCCACTGACCCCAAAAGAAGTGCTCGTGACTCTCACGTCCCTGTATGTTCTTCATATCCTCTCCTGTTTTGAGCTAGCTTTTTCAATCTTATGTTCTCATATTGGTTTCTGACCAAAAACTTTGGTCGCAGGTTTTGGCTCCTCTGCCTATTGGGTTCGCAGTTTTCATGGTTCACTTGGCTACAATCCCAATCACCGGAACTGGGATCAATCCAGCGAGGAGCTTTGGTGCTGCTGTTATCTACAACAAGGAGAAAATCTGGGATGACCAAGTAAGAAACTTTTCTAACCACCCTTTGTTGTGATTTTACTTATGATTTGTGTATTGAATTTCTTGGTTTTGATTATTAATGTAAATTTAATGAATGGGTTGTGCAGTGGATCTTCTGGGTTGGACCATTTGTGGGAGCATTAGCAGCAGCTGCATACCACCAGTACTTACTGAGAGCTGCAGCCATTAAAGCTTTGGGATCTTTCCGTAGCAACCCCACCAACTAAATTAAGAAACAACCACTCTTCTTTGATTTTAATCTTGTTAATTTGCTTGTGAGGATGAGATGATATATATTGGTGATGATCATGATGTTAACCCTTATTTTGATTTTCATTGTTCTTTATGTCATTATAAGTTAAATCTATTGTTGTTAGACTTGTGGATCTCTTGTATTTATTGTTCATGAGTAGCTGTGATGTTTGCCTAATTTTCTTATTCCCTATTATGTTCTTCCCTTTTATTTTATTTTTTCTGTTCTGTAATCTTCTACCAGATATTACTTTTCCTTTTATTGAGTCAGTGCTAAAAAGGAAGACAAAACACCTTTAATCTCTACCCGATAAAATATTCAGTGAAATGTTATCTCTACTACCTTTTCAACTTTTTCACCTCGGTAAATTAGTTAAGGCCACGTGTACTGATAGGAGTAGATGTATGAAGGTATCCTATCCTTAATATATTAGGAAGAAAAAAAAATCTCATGTCTCGTATTTATTATAAAAATAGTATTTAAATTTTGTGTTTTTTCAATAATTTTGTTTTATTATTATAAGATATTGATTGCAATCATGTTTTATTATAACAAGAATAGACTGTTTAAAGAACAAATATAAATTTTGAGTATGTTTTATCCTCCTCCCAAAAAAATGTGTAAAAAGAAAAGAAAAAACGTATACACTAGTTAGTTTGTATTCAGACAAGCAATGTATCACATGTTAGAAAAAACTAATGTGTTTTTTTTTTTTTGGTTCTTAGTTTTTGGAACTTTACAAATTTTTTATCTTCTACCGAACTGTAACACTTAACAAATTATTATTTTTTTCTACCGAACTATATAATTACTAATCAACATAAATTTGTTATTTGTGTAATACTAAAAAAAAAAAAAGGGGACAGTAAGAAATTTCGTGAGCTGGAAGCCAACTGGAAAGATTTTGTGTTGGTCCAAAAATTCCAGATGAGGACTACAGTCCAACTAATTGGACTTATCTCCGAACTAAAAGCACTAGAAGCTAAAGCTGAAAAAAAGCTGATTGGATAGGAAAAAAATAAAGAAGCTGATGGAGATAAAAGTACCTGCTCCTGCATTATTCTAGGCCTAAATCTGTCCTTTGACAGTCGGGTCATGGTTACATGAGTGGGCTAAAAACCTGGTGGCTATCCGATGAAACAAAAACGGTAATTATAGAAATATGGATTAAAATTTAATTTTATGATTTCATTTTGTGAACTAAACTTTATTTTAATTAAAATTCGAACGTAAGAGCATAGTATCTACTCTGATAATTTTTAAAAATATGTTTTAAGTTTGTAACTAATTTTGTAGTAATCAACAATAAAGCTTTTTGGATTATCTTTATTAATTGTATTCATATTATTTTCTTTATTGCTGGTAAGTGCAACATAATATATATACATCATTTAATTTTGAAAAGGTTGATTATTGTGATGATGGTCTGAATTTGATCGAATTATATGAAATCACTATACTTAGATGTGTATATGTTGATAGTTGATGGATTTGGAGCTCCTTGAATGCTCGGATGTAAAGATATTGATTTGTTTGGAGATCAAAGGTCAAAGAATCTTTAATTGTTTAGAATTCGTAATTAAATTGTAGCAGTATATCTATATATGTAAATGAGCTTCTCTATTTTCATGTAATTCAAAAACTAATTATATGTAATTTGATAGTTTATCTTATTATTATAATATCGAAATTAAAGATATTAATATTTTTTCTATTGCAATCAATGTTTAATGCACTATTTTTTAACGTCGTTTATTATATATGTTGTGGTGTGGTATGCATGTTCCAAATAAATTTATTTATTTTTAATATTATTTAAATTGAAATTATTTTAATCAAGTTTTTTACATAATATTTAATATATTTGTAATAATTATAAAAAATTAATAATTAATTTAAATTAAAAAATAATTTATATCATATTATATTATATTCAGGTATATATAACATCAATATATGGATGAAGTTTTTTGGCTTATTTCATATTAAGTCTTTAATACTATAAGATATTATACTTTGAATAATTAATTTAAATTTTATTTATTTATAAAATATGTACTGAATAAATAAAAAATATAAATTAATGTTAACATTTTAATTAATATAATAAAATAAGTATTATGTTTTAAATTTTTTAAAATATATATTTTTGAATAAAGTTTGGTTAACAAATATATCTCTACTTGTAAATGACTCAATGGTTATAACTCTTTTTTTTTTTTGCGAAAGCACATAATTTTTTTATTTTTGACCGATATGATTTTGTAATTAAAATTAGATAAAATATAGCTAATAAACTGACTTTATTTTTATAATATTATTATATATTAAAAATATATTACAATAATAGTTAATGAAAGGGTTTTTAATTAAATACAATTATAATTATTAATAATATTATGTCATACTATTTAAGATTGACCAACTAGAAAAAAATGCACTATAACATATAATTGATGTGCGTTGTAACATGAATGGTTTAAATGTATAACGGATAAAATTAAAACAATAAACACCTTAGCATAAAAAATTATGGACTAGGACATACGTGTAACAATTTTTTGCTTATAAGCCTTTTTCCCATGTAAGAAAATATATTTTTCCTCATATTTTATAGTGCTTTTTTTTCTCTCTCCAAATATTCATAGTCTCTCAAAATCTCAATTTTCTTCAAAAAAAAAAAATCACAAATCCTTTTTAAAAAATCAATTTCTACCGTTCTTTCATGAAATTTTCAATTTATTTTTTCAAGTTACTTCAAAGATTTCTAAAGTTGTGTTATTATCATCACCTACCGTTTTTACTATGTTTTGGAAAAATAGGTAATGAACTCACCTTTCACTTGTTTGGTAGGCCATTCGCCTTCAAGACATCAATTTGTTTTCCTCCCAAGATAAAGCACTAACATACTTGTTTCTTACCCGACCGAAGTTTCAATTTTTTTTCCTATATAAAAACAACGAAAAGAGAGCAGTACTATTTTATCTTATTTTACATTTTTGGGCAAAAACACAACTATTTTTTTTACTTGAATAAAATTAGAGAGAAAGAGAGGCAAAAAAAAAAAATAATAATCATCAATATTTTTAGGCCTAAGAGTGGTACTAGGTTCAATAATAAGCCACATGTATGTAGGCCCAACAATAGGATAAGGGGCTCTAAGACATCAAGAACTTGGGCCACAGATATGAAAAATCATAAAATACCGAAACAAATAAGAAAGCAACCCATCCTTAAATCAATAACGTCAAGGGTGGCCTGGGCCTGGCCATGGTCGAAGCTCGAAAGAGTGAATAATGTTCATTTTTCAAAAAACGAATTAAAGTATTAGATAATATACTTAATTAAAAGAGCCACGCGTATTCAGTTCACTTCTCGCATACACCAATTCTACATTAATTTTTGAAAGCAAAGTGTAAAAAGGGAGGAAAAACAAATGGTTTTGAAAGTATAACTGGGTGTATGCAATTAAATAATATTTATATTTTTTATTTATCTATCTTTTAAGATTTAAAATACTTTTTATTATACACTCCCTCTAATTTACTTAATTTGAAAAATTAGTAAAATATTATAATATCATTAAGTTCTCTAATTCACATTTCTAATTTAATTTTATATTCATATTAAGTTTAAAATCGTAATATTTATTTTTTAATTTAATTTTGTAATCATATTAAGTTTAAAATTATACTACAATAAATTAATAATATTGATGAAAAAGTTAAGATAGACAGCCAATAACCCAAAAAATGCATAAGACATAATAAGATTGATTTGATCAAAAGATTAAATTTGGTTAGATGAGCTTAAATTCAATTTCGAAGCATGAACATCCCTAAGCATAACATAAGCCTCTTTTTGCTGCAAGGTCCTTCTATACTCATCAAATAGCATACAAGTCCAACTCGAGAATTAATCCTTCAACAACTTTCTATAACAAGAGAAAATCAGAGGATTGAAGATCTGATACCCTTTTCAACTAAAGATTCAAACTTGCTTCAATATTCAAGCACAGCTGTCATGTAATCAATTGCGATGTACAAAAATATAGAAAATAATTCGTTATACAAGTTTTATTGGTTAATGTGCCTTAGCAAAATGTAACGGTTTTCACTGTATATACTTCTATACGTGTATTATTGTAATCATTACTACTCTCTATTGGCTTTAAAAAACTCCATCCAACACTGATTTGCTTTGAAATTTGTCAACTTTGGACTTGATAGAACCAATATTCTCTCCCAGTACTGAAGACTTCAGCTCAAGTTCCCTCAGATGGGCTCTGGTTTCAGCAACTACCTTCTTCAAATCAGCCAACTCCTCAACTTGGGATTCTAATTGTTTCCTAGTTGATTCTATATCTTGCTCACAGTTAGCCTTTGCCAGTTCAAAGGCTCGATGTTGATTCATAAGCTCGATGGTTTCTGCAGTTTCTGCGAGCGCACTGCATAACCATCCAATATCAATCCCTGCAGATTCTACATCCTTAAGAATGGCTAAAATTTCTTTCACTTTTGACTTGGTAAGCTGCTTCATTGAGATGGACTGCAGTTCTTGAATCACTGAGCACACAGACTGTAAATAATAGGATCGCATTGCCATTGATTCTAATTGACAATTTGCTGCAATGTCTCCATACCTATCAAAGATCATTTGCAGAGTGGACAATGAACTTTCTTTAACACGATATTTTCCAACTGAGATACTTGAATCAGAAATGTCGGATTCTACTTCTTCCTCATCACTCTCTTCAAAAGAATTGTTTATATCTATACCTAGTATACTCAAGCTTATGGATCTAGATCCTGAGCCAGTTTTGCCCTCTCTTTTATTGTCGATGGTACGACCTGCTTCAGTGGAAGTATGATTCATTGCAGCATTTCCTTCATTAGTTGATGCTTTAGTGACAGGGGAATCAATAGTTTCCTTTGTATTAACATTGGTATTTTCAGGCTGCAATAATGAGATACCCATAAACAATCATAATAACAATATAACAAACTGAAGGAGAGTTTGGAGATGAAAAAGGGTACCTTACTGAGAATTCCAGTTGTTGGAACTAATGGAGGGGACTGAATTTTCTCCTTTTTGAGATGAGTATTTTCAAAAAAGTTAAACTCTTCAGATAGCGACATGGACGAAGAATGATTCTCTGATTCCACCTTTTCTGAAGAAAAGACACGTGTTCGAAGCTTTGAACTTTCAGAAGCATAAGGAGAATTCGGTTCAGATTCATACTTTCTTCCCTTGACCAACTTCTTGGATATATCAATGAAGGAGCCTGCAATTAGATGGGAAACAAGCATCCTCTAAAGTCCACACGTGTAGTGTTCAGTGCAGGAACTACTAGTACAGAATTGACACAAATAGTCTATCAAAAGTAATTTTTCAAGTCAAACTTCAACACATTGAATAACACAATTTAAATTTTATATCATTATACACCAGCTAAGGATGGATAATGCTTTCAAGATAGAGAACAAAGTGTAGTTCGTACCTCCATATTAAGAGGAGTGAACCTCTGTTATGAAAAAGATTTAACACTAAGAAATTTCAATAGAAAATTGGTTTTTTTTTTAAGTATCTCAGTTACAAAAGCTGTAGCTACATTTTGTACAGGCTTTTTTTTTGTTCTATGCCATATCAGTTATTTTATTCTCTGAAAATTGTATAAATTCTAAACCACAAGACACCTTCAATTGATCCAAGCAGCCTTGTGAATTACTCACTGTAATCAACAAAGCTAACTTGGCTAATCTACATGGAAACAGTAAGGTTGTTAAAAATATTGAGAAATCTCCTCCATATTTTCACCTAATGTAATTTATACATTTCCAAAAGAACTGTTCTTGCCTTCTTGCTCTTTGTGTAGTAGCATTTAGTATCTTGGTTCATTTTTAGATTAAACGCTACCTTATGTGATTCAAACTTGTGACTTGAAACGTGAGGAAGAGTGAGTCTTATTATCAGATTACTAGCTGAATCACTTTAGTAACATAGTTCACTAAAGGACAAAGCAATATACACTGCATTCATAGTAATTATTTGATGCTTAAGTGCAAGATCTGTGCTCTAAGTTTCCTTTATACTTTTTTGATTTTTTTCCTGAGATCATCATCTTTTATAGCACTGCTAGTATATCTAAGAATAGAAAAATAAATTTTAATTGCCCGCCTATGTTCAGAAAATGGCTTGCTAAAAAACCTAAAAGAAACAGTCCACTCTATGCAATAACAATTCATTTGCCTTGCCGTTAACACCCTAATACTTCCATAACATTCATAAATATGTAGAAGTGTCATTTAAATTAGAATTTAAAGGTTGAAGTCTAACATTAGACATTCCATAACTCAAAGATATTCCAAAGTTAGTATTATTGTAAATGAACTAAAGAGTCCGCTAGAATTCTGTTTTATATCAAAACAAAACTCATTATAAAGAAAGAGTCTGTTTCATCAGAATGGCTAAGATATCACTGATGCTTCCATAACTCCTACACCAGAAAATACAAGGAAAACATGGCAATACGAGCTTAAAAGTAAACGAAAAGAACAGACAATGGATTCACAGAAGACGGTGCTAAGCTCAAAACCATTGTAACTCAATTTCTTTCAAGCAAATGTATTATACAATAATATAAGATGCAAAGCACAAATGTTAGTACCTGTTTTCTTTTTAACCTTTTGACCCTTCCCTTCCGCAATCTTTTTCAAACAAGATTCAGTGCATTCGTGGAAGGGATTAGCCGCATAATTACAATCAGGGTGTACTCTTCCATGAAAAGACATCTCTTATGTTGATTTCACTTGTTGATCTGTATACTATGGATGTGATTAAAAAAACACATGGAAATTTAAATTTGTTTCTTCTATCCATGAAAATCGGAAGCAACATCTATGAGAATCTTAAGCAAAATATCACCGAAATTCAATTACTCTTCCATGAAACTTATAATAAGTCAGAAACAACTTTGAAAGCATAAAATACCAAATAGTCTATATCATAGCAAAAAATTAAAATTAAAATTAAAAAGAAGAAGAACAATTATGTACCAGTTGGTACAACTTTGTGAAGAATCAAAAGAACTCAACAGCTCAGTGAATATAAATCCTAAGAAGCCAAATTTCATTTCTTTCTCACCATATATTAGCAGCCTAGTAACAGATTAAAAAGAAAAAAAAAGAGAAGTAAACATTGAAAGTATCAAAATCTGAACATTTGTGCAAACCAGCAACGAAATTTATTAAACCTAAAAGGGTCAGCTGCACAGAAAGATACTAGTAAAGTCAGGTAAGAGGAAACAAAAATCCATGAAAGTTAATAGCTTGAAGAACGCAATTTCGTTAGAAACAATCAGAATATCCTTATAAATTGGAGCAAACAATATAAAAAACACGAAAACCCAACGAATAAAAATTACACTAAAATTGTTCAAAAACGAAAGAGAAAGTGTCAAAAAAAAAAACTGACCTTTCTGTAAGAAAATATGGATTTGACAAAGAGGGTTGTTCGTTGTTGTGCTACTCACTTCAAAGATTTTAGCTTTGCCAAATTATCATTATCGCCTGAAGCTCCGTTTTATTGACCACATAAAGATGAGTATTCTGGAACCACAACGAATCAATTAATATATATATATATTCTCAACAACTTAAAAGGTCCATTTGGTACGATTCACACAGTTAACAACCCAAATTATACCGGGCTCTTCGAAAAGTGCTTATATACGAAACCTTGTTAAAAAGTAAAATAAGCCCTTTTTCCTTAAGAGTAACTATTACAATCATTATTATCCCTCATAAATGGTGTGAAACAGCCAACTAGTTTTGTCAATGGTGACCCATTTATTGCGAAGACTCTCAAGTCCTCATTTAGTCCCTCCTCAGATGCGCTTCAGAGACCTCTACATACGGTCGTTGAATTTTGAGAAATGCTAGTAAATTTTTACTTATTTTTATAAAATACTACTAATATTTTAAGCATGGTATATTTTATGGTTGTTGATATTATTTGGAAAAAATAATTTTAAAACATAATAATATATAAATTATACAGGTGAAAAAGTGATTATAAAAATTGAATGATATTAATATTCATGATGAATTTTAACTTTTTTAAAGTTTTGCAATAATTGCATTAAAGAATTTAATAGATAATGCTGCACAGAAGGAAAACGGTACAAATTTTTCGGTACAAAGAAATGAAATTTATTTAATATCTTAAAATTTTGGGGTTTCGTTTATAAATTATAAGGGTGTAAATTGTGTTGTATAAATTAAAATGATATTATAATATTTAAAAGGAATTAATTTTTTTTTAAATTAATATCATTAAAATTTATAATAATAAAAATAATATTTTTAATATTAATTTATAAATATTTTAATTAAAAATAAGAATCTTATTTTTATCATTTTAAATTTTAAGAATATTATTTTGAAAAATTTTTAAAAACAAAATTGTAAAAAAATAAATTATCATGATATATTTTTTTAAATTTTTATAGTATTACTAAAATAGTCAATTGATTTGTATTCGAATGTTAAACATAGCAAAAGGCTGTTTCAATTTTGGAATTTTTTTCCAGAGTACGACAGTCCACAGTGACTTAAAAAATAATAATGAAAATATGTATAATTGATTCCCTCGTACTAGTTATAATTAAAGTTGAAACTATTTGTTATTTAATTGTAATTTAATACAAATGAAACATAAACATATTATTATTAATATGAAATCATATAATGAAAAAGTAGATGAAGTTAAATTTAATATTTTATTACTATGAAATCATATAATCATATAAAATTATGTTTTGTTTTTTAATAAAGGTTAAAAGTAAAATTAATTGAGTTATTCAATCAAATAAAAAAATTATTCTTTTAGAAAAAATAATAAATTCAATCACATAATTATTACAAAAAATATATTTTAATTATTTAATTATTAAATTATATCAATTAAATCCCATAATTTAATAAAAATAATCAAATTCATACTATTGAAATCAAGTGAAAAGTAGACTTTCTACGTACAAAAACAAAAAGAAAATGGTTTATTTTCTATCCGGTTAAAATAATAGTTTTATCTACAGTATCAAGAAAAAAATATTGAATTTTAAGTCAAAATAGTTATTATTATATCCTAAACTTATTCTTAAGAATAAGATGATAGCTCTCTTATGTGTATTATTTTGTTTTATTTAACAAAAAAGTTATTATTTAAATTTATTTAAAGTTATTTTTTAAATTGAGATCAATTAAATCCAACTTAAAGATAATAAAATAAATTATTTATTTTTTAAAATAATGACACTAATTCAATTTTTTTGTTTAGTTTATTAAAAAAATTATTTATAGTAAATTTGTAATGGATAATAATTAATATAATATAATATTATTTGATAAATATAATTAAATTTATAATATTATAATAGATAATTACTTTTTAAGTCATTATTCAGGCCTGCGGTGAGTCTTTGTTTGACCCTTTGGGAGAGAAAAAAAAAAGAACAAGATGTCTTTGTTTGACTTTGATTCAAATATTAAAATATTGAAAATTACAGATAGATATTTAACTAATATTTATGTGTTGGTGACTTGACGCAGATTAAATAATTTAAAATTTTATTACATAAATGTATGAAAAATAGGTTATTTTTGAATAAAAACTTCCCATAATTATGTTAAGATATCAGCTGAATTATTGGCACAGAACCAATAAATAATTCATCCATTAAAGTTATTTATAGCTCCCAATTATACAATTTTGCAAATATTATAGTTTGTTATAAAAAAATTTACTAATCCTTACACAATTTCTTTTTCATTTTTAAATCACTTTTTTTACTTTTTTTATTACATATATATGAGTTACTAATAATATTACTGTAAGATATTCAAATAACATAGATAAATTCGATTAAAAAAATTAATCATAAAATTATAAAATATAACGTATTAAAATTTATAAATACAAAAAAAAATCTTAATAACATTAAAAATAATACAATTTAATATAATTTAATATTAAACATGTTTAATTTAAATAATATTTAATATAAAATGTAATTTATATCTACTATTTATTAATTCTCGAACAAGAACAAAATCAATAACCATGGTAAATGGAACTGTTTTTTTTTACTCTTTATATTAATTCTTTGGCTATAGTTAATATACAATAATTATGTTTAAAGTGTTTATATGACGTAACATCTATTAGATATAATTAAATCACGTAACTTAAACAAATTGAAACAATATTATTTCTCCTTATAAAAGATCATTATTTTCTTAAGATTACAATTGGATACTATAAGTTTTTTCTTCAATTATGTTTCCACTCACTAAAAATATTGTTTAAAATTAAAATATTTTTCATTTTGTTATAATATAGCTAGACATGTTGGTTAAATAAAATAAAATAGAAAAAAAAACTCATGAATCCATAAAGTAAAAGGAATAGATTTATAAATATCAATATCTTAAGACGAAGTATGTGAATAAAATATAATCAAATTTTATTATTTTAGACCCAAACGTCGTTTTTAACTTCCTTTTCTTTTATTTTTACTGATTTTTTATTCTCTTTTATACAATCTATTTCTATTTTTTTTCTTTACACCTTGTCGCCTTATATTTCTTTTAATAATAATATGAGGTGAACATGCTATTTTGTATGTGTAGAACATTTAATTAATTAAGCATGTATTGATACTCTTATATATTATTTTAGTATTTTTATAGAATTTTTTTTTTTTGTAAAACTCTACTTTTTCTTTAACTATTGAGCATGTCTAATGTGTTTGGTTAAAAGGGTAAAAATGTGTATAAATAAATGGCTCATATAAGTTCAAATTGGTTCACTAAAACGATTGTCCTCGTAGGACAACAACATTATGAATATATAGAAACTGTCTTAATCATTTTTCAAAAAATACATTTAGTATTTGGTTCGATAAACTTAAAGAAAAGTTCTAACATCCTAATCATATTTATTAAAATCAGAGTAAAGTTACAAAAAATTTATAACATTTTTCACAAATTCAAGCACATTTTTTTTCTTACACCAACTTAGCTAATCAATTACATAATCAATTGAATTTAACCTAACATGTATTCATTTCTCAAGTAAACTACATATTATATAATAATTAACCTAATCACACTCTCATGTCAATTAAATTATATAATATTTATTAAATTCATCAATTATGGATCACATATATAAGAATTATACATCTCTGTCTACAAACTATGCATGTTATTTAATCATGACAAACAATTAAATAATTCTCTCAAATTTATTTAATTGTTTCTATAGATCAATTGTTGGCAAAATAATTAATAGCATAAAAATTAGATTAAATAATATAATTAAATTAAAATCATAATTAGGATTAAATATTATATCATCACTTGAAGAAAATTGGGTTCATAAGGCCCCTAAATTAATAATTTATTTAAACATAACTTTATTCATAAATCTCATATTTTTTATAAAGAAAAACATAAAAATTGATA
This sequence comes from Hippophae gyantsensis, assembly GCA_030763125.1. Lineage (NCBI taxonomy): Eukaryota > Viridiplantae > Streptophyta > Magnoliopsida > Rosales > Elaeagnaceae > Hippophae > Hippophae gyantsensis. Next base: position 2,987,176 of record CM061035.1, read on the forward strand.
AATAAAGAAGAAAAAGAATAAATACAATCACTCTTGAATTGTAGCACTAATCTTATTTTGAATCTCCACCGAAATTATATTTTTTTTGAACTTTTTTTGTAATTTTCTCTCTTCTTAGCATTGAAACTTATAAAAAATTAGTAATTTTTGGCTAATTAGGGTTTGTAGAAAAACTAAGAGGTTAAATTAGGCTCAGATAGAATCTAGATTGTCTGATCAACTTCAAATCATGAATTGAGACTAAAAAAAGGAAACTAAATAGTGTGGGCCAATGGGATTACGACACATGTCACAAGAGAATCATTAGACGAATCAACATACGACGTGTGACAGGACGGACTGGTCGTGGTCAATGCATGCTGAGTCTATGCCACATGGAGCGATGTGATTCATGGATATAGATTGTGGGGCTCCATGATGGATCAAACTGACGAATCTCCTGCTTACGTGGTATGTTCTAATTGGTACTACATTAAAAAATTTATAAAAAATCCATAAAAATTTCAAAAAATTCTAAAAAATTGTTAAAAAATATTTTTCACGCTCTCTCATTAGAAAGTTTGTATTTTAATATTTTAACCTTAAAAGTATTGGTTATTAAATAAAAAACAAATATTAAGTAAAAAAGTGCATTGATAACTCTACTTTTATAGAGTCATCTGACCTAACACTACCATATGCTTATAATCAACGGTTATTCTTTAGAACTACCCAAAATCAGTGCAAATAGATTGTGATTTTTAACATAATCATCCCTTTTGTCTCACATCCATCCATTCTCGCACATAATAATGCTTCAATCCCCTCAAATTGTCCAAATTATAAATAGCCTAAAGATCTCATGTGTTAGACCCCATCCACTACATTCAACATAGCATCCTCCCATAGAAAATGAATCATATTTGTTACCATCAAGCATATATAACTTGACATGAATGTCATTATTTGTACCCATTATAATGCAGTCAAAGTCACTGCTCATATTTCACATTGTTTATGAAGCTAAGTAGTTATATATTCATAAGAGTCATGTTTTTTCTAATGTTATGATTCGTTTTGGGTTTACTCCAAAAGTAAAGCCATAAGGGCCTGTTAAATTGGTGAATTATGGTCAGGGCCCAATGATCTTGCATATATGATTTGAAATAGATTATATTGTATAGTGGAGGGGCCTTCCTTATATTAGATAGTATCAGAGTTATGACTCAACTGAGTCATATAAGTTTGCATTCTTACAAAGGAGTAAGACTTCCTAAAGAAGGATGTATGATGTTTTCAAAGTATCCATGCATATCCTATGTCGTTTAGGAAAGTAAATTGTGAGGTATTCATAAAAAATGTGTTATCTCTAATAATATAATGCATTTTAGATTTATCCAACCACTAAACTCGTAGTTATAATCTAAAACAAACAATATCATACCATGAAATGGGGGCCTCCTTGCACTAGACGTTGTTAGAGCCATGACCAGTGGTGGAGCTAGAAATATACTTTAAGGGGACTTGGGTGTAATGTTTTTATACAAAATAAAGATATGTATTTAAATATTTAAGAGTAAAAAATATAACATGATATAGATCCAGTAAGATATTAAAAGTTACTCTTTTCATTCAAAGACAAAATTTTCATATCATGTTACATGAGAGAAATATGACTTATAACGAAAATTATTTAAATAAAAATATAATAATTTAATATATATTAATATCATAAGTATTAAAAACTAAAAATAAAATAAATATATTAAAATATAAAGAATAAAATATCATTTAATATTTTAAGCTTAAGAGTATATTTAAAAAATAAAAGACTAATAAATATATATATTATTTTGTCTAAGCTTGTTTCATTGGTTTTCGTAAATGACGAAATAAGTCAGTTTTGTATAATGATAAAAATGAATAAAAAATCACGGGGATAATATTAAAAATTTTATATAGAATATTTTTAAATAAAATAAAATATGAAATAATAAAATTAGAAATTAGAAATTAAATAAACTATAAAAACTTTTGATTATATGAATAACAAAAAGCTTAAAACCTTTAGTTTAAAGTTTCTCCATATATTTTTTTATTTTATTTTAATTCTTATATTTTTTATACCAATATTCTGTAATTATAAACTAAATTTAAATATATTAAATATTTTTTATATTATACCATATTAATTTAAAAAATAATAATATATACTATTATCATTCTATATAGGTAAATAATTAATATTTGTCATAAGTGAAAAAATATCCTATTTAATCAATTTTAGTTACTTTTGTGTGTAATTAATTCAACGTTGTTGGCTAATTAATCTTTTGGTAAATACGTGACAAAAAAAACATTTTACTTATAATTCATTTACGTTATTTTTATACAAATATTTATTAAATAGTGTTAAAATATATAACGATATATCAAAAATATGTATAAAAATATTAGATATAATATATTATTTTAAATAAAATATTTATTTAATATTAAAAATATATATATAATTAATTTTTTATAAAATATTTAATCAGGGTTATAATCCGATCCTAAAATGTTTCGCCCCTCGGTCATTATCTAATTGGACCAGCTTTTTTCTTTACAAAAATGTAATACTTCCTAAAAATGGTGAAGTTATTGCGCATATTTCACTTTAATTATAAAGTTAAGTCGTGAAATATTTATAAAATATGTTTCATTTCTAATTATTTATTTTATGTTTATTTTAGAAGTATAACTGTAAGGAACTGATGTACTAGTAAATTATGACAATAAATCCGTTTAATTTATAATTATGATCTCAAGCCAATATCCTAAAATAAAACCTACCTGCATCACACTAACTCATGTAGACCCCTTACTTTGGCTCTAATACTTCTCTGGTCATTCAAGCTTTGACATTTATACTCCCAATAAGCTATATATATACCCTATTAAGAATGTATCGGTCAGGTTCCATCAATACCTAAAAATCCTATTTTTCATATTGTCTCTCAAACAAATGTCTTACTGATTTAAGAGATTCAGCCGATAGATCAGTGAAAGAGATCAGCAAGTCTCATAAATGTTACCTACATTAAGCTTTTCTACAGTTGCCCCTTGCCAGTATATTCAATTTTTTCCACTCCTTAAAATCAAAGGTTCAAAGTTGTAGATTCGTATAGGGTAGTTGAAACATGAGATAACAAATATATAAAAGACAACCAATGAAAAACTTTAGGTAGTTAGCGCTTTATACGCCATCTTAACTCATGCAATAAGTACCTCACATCATTACCAACTCATTTCCTTTTCAATTATCCTTTTTTTTTCTCTTATAAAGTTTCTTGTTAATTAACTAAAATTATATAACAAATAGGCATAGGGAGATCGTGATAATAATAATACTAGAAAAAAATGTGTTTAAGTCATTTTATTTATTCCTATTTGATACCATCCTTTTTGTTAGTTAAAAATATCTTAAGAAAGAAAAAAATTAACTTTTTATTCTATTTTTCATTAAATATAACAAAATAATATAATAAATATATACATGTTTATATTTTACGATAGATATATATCTAATAAAATAATTTTTAATTAAAAAATTATTTAAATTCATCGTCTAATGTGTTGCTTTGTGTATTAAACAATACAAATTTTGTTAAAGTTTGAAAGAAAAAATTTCTTAAATTTTTTTGACTAATATCTTTACGTATATAAAATATAAACATGCATATAATATATGAATTATTCTATTATATTTAATGAAAATTTGAATGAAAAATTAATTTTATCCTTAACTAACACATATTTTACACACAAAGTGCTTAAATAAATTTTTTATAAAAAACAAAGAGACTTAAAAACATATTTTTGTAAACTAAGACACTAAATAACACATTTGAATTAAACAATCGGACTATCTAAACACTTCAACCTAAATACTAAGACTTATTTGGAGAAAAAAAAAATTAACTCTCAATTTTTGTCATGTATCCCTCCTACATTCATGCATTATTTGCAGCTTACCTACCAGTTAATATAGCAACCAGAACTCTGCTTGCTTAAATAAACAAATTATTTGTTAAAATGAAACTGTCTGTTGTTAACTACGTTCTTTTTTCTTCCTTACTGAAAACATTTAAAAAAGAAGAAGGAAAAAAATTGTATAGAAGATATTGTTACATTATTACTATTGAGCAGTTGGGTCTATATATAAATGTGTATGTCACTCCACATGAGTATGAAGTTTACTATTTTTCTCAGTTGAAGTTCTTATGGATTTGTACTTTTGCATTCTCTGTTTCTCTCTTGTTTCTTCTACCATCTTTTTCTTTCAATTCCTTTCTTCAGTCAAAAGAAGAATCCAAAATTATCTTAAAAACAAGAGCCAGAGGAGGTCTTCTCATCATTTCTCAGGTCACTTGCTTTCTATACTATTCCTATCTTCTTAACCCAAAAAAGAAAGAAAGAATGGCATACTTCTTATTTAGAAGTTGAAATTTCTGATTCCTGGTGGTTTTTTTTTAATTGCAGGCGATATGATATTCATTATGCAGGGTCTAATGGAGAGACTTAGATCAGTTGTCAGTTTACAAGGCTGGGATTATTGTGTTGTTTGGAAATTGAGTCAAGACCATAGGTTAAGTGTAACTTCTAAATTTAACATATATAGTTTTCTCTCTTCTCCACTATAAATCTCTCTAACTGATATCTATTTCTTTGCCTTTTTTTTTTTGGCCTTTTGAATTTGGTGTAGGTTTCTGGATAGGATGTGTTGTTGCTGTTCTGGTACTGGAAATACCCAAAATGGTGGTGATCAAGAACTTGTTTTCCCAGTTTCTAGAGTTATTCTTTGCAGGGATACCATGTTTCACCACCCAAGAACCAATTCTTGTCATTTTCTTGATCAATTGCCTTCTTCTATCCCTCTAGATTCTGGGTACATCCACTATATATACATTTGTTATCATATTAAATAGAAAAAAAAGTTTGGAATTTTATTAACCAATTGAACTCATTAACAGGATATATGCAGAGACCTTGTTATCAAACCAACCCACTTGGTTAGGCTTCAATAATAATGCAGATTCAAGTTTACTGGTATTAAGCACTTCAAAGCCTGCCTTTTTATTAAACAAACTTCCCTTCTCTATTGAACTTATGATTCTTTTTGTGTACAATTGAGTAGGAACCTATTGGGACTAGGGTTTTGATTCCAATTCCAGGAGCATTGGTTGAACTTTTTGTTTCTAAAAAGGTCTACTTTCTTTATTAAAATCATTGCTTGTTATCCCAAATTTTCAGAAGCAATTAAGTAAAGTAACTCCAAGTTATTTACATATATATATATATATATATATCTTGTGTGATAGGTATCTGAAGATCAACAAGTCATAGATTTCATTACAGTTCAATGCAATATCTCACTAGATGAGGACATGCTCATTAATGTAAGCAAAATCAAACTCCAACAAGCCTAGCATTTGTACTGTTTCAATTCGTACTAACCGGATCTCTAATGAGTTTGTTTGTTGCAGCATCTTGATTATAACAGTATAGAGAACCAAAAGAAAAATGATATCATTTTTCAAGGTTCACAAGACTCATTCCTTTGGGATAAGGAAATGAATTCATTTAAATGTTCGGTTGAGGATGGGATAAATGAAGCACAAAACATGCATATTCCACTATTGGAGCCTTTATTGAACAAAGAGCAACAAGATGATGATGACAAAGATCAGATCAAACATGGGCAAGGTCGATTAGAATCACTTTCAGATTGCAGTAACAATGAGGATGATGCAAAGTATGGTCGACGACCAGGACAAGGTCCTACATCTAAAAATCTTGATGCAGAGAGGAGGAGAAGGAAAAAACTCAATGAAAGACTTTATAACCTTCGAGGTCTAGTTCCAAAAATCTCCAAGGTAAACAATCATCATTTTCTCAAAACTATGCCTAATTTTCTTTCTCTCCACAATGATAAAGCAATAGTAACATCTTAATGTCTATGCATATTGATTTTTCAGATGGATAAGGCCTCCATACTAGGAGATGCAATAGAGTTTGTGAAGGAGTTGAAAAAGCAAGCAAAAGAGCTCCAAGATGAACTTGAACAACATTCAGATGATGAAGGTGCCAAAATCAATGGCATAAATGGTAATAAACATAACACCGTCCAAGGGATTATGGATTGCATTAATGGAGTTAATTTGGGGTCTAAAAATAAAAATGACATGATTCCAAATAATTTTGAAGTGGGAAAGTCCTGCAATGGAAGTATCTCCAAACAATACCAAGACTCTACTAATGCTAATGATAAGGCACAGCAAATGGAGGTAGGTCATTCTTTTTCTCTTTCTTGTTTTTCCTTCACATATTTTAGCATATTTTTTACTTTATTTCCTGAATTTTTGAGGTTTTTAAAGAAATGGATTTAACAATTTTCAGCCTAGTGTGGAAGTGGGTCAAACAGATGGGAACGAGTTCTTTGTGAAAGTGTTCTGTGAGCATAAACCTGGTGGGTTTGTAAGATTGATAGAGGCATTGAATTATCTCGGACTTGAAATTACTGATGCAAATGTAACCTGCTTTAGACTCCTAGTGTCTAATGTTTTCAAAGTAAAGGTAAGTTATTTTTCTTTCGGAAAAAGTGTTGAAAATTTATAAATAACAAAGGGCTCGGTTGGTAACTAGTTATGTTTTCTTATGTTTGAAACGAGTAATGCTTAAAACTTTTTTTTTTCCAAGTTTCAAAACAATATATGTAAAGTTTGTAAAAATGGAACAAAGTTCCAACAATTTTTTGAAATTCAAAATATAATTAATTATCAAACAATGTTTAATTTAAAAATTTAAGTTAAAAAATTGAAATTTAAAAACAAAATTAGTTACATAACAGGTAACTAACTAACTAACTCATTATATTAAGTAACCGAAAAGGTAATGGGATTCTAATTCTTTACTTGTGATAGCAGAAAAAGAGCAGTGATATAGTTCAAGCTCATCAAGTGAGAGATTTTTTACTAGAGCTTATGAGGAATCCATCGTTTGAGATGGTTAAATTATCAGAAAACAACAGTGGATTGGACATGAGTCATCCTCATTATCAACACATCAACTCCTACCACCCACAAAATCTTCTTCATTAATCTTGTAATAATAATGTCTCAAATACTTCTGATTTTACTACTTTTAGGCTTTCTTAAATTAAGTTTAATCCAATAGGTAATTTTCTTTGATAAGGTTGTTATTTAAGTTGACTTATTGTTCTGTTTCATGTTTCATCTAATATTTTGACAAGTTACTTGACACCTTTTTAAAATATATTAACTAGTTATCAATAAGTCTCTTTGGATAGACAAACAAGACATTAATTTCTCTTGATTAGTAGCTTTTAAGTTATGATGAATTAGTTTGAAACCGACAAAAAGTTGTTACATTCTCTTAAATTAGTTAATTTGTATCGTTTAATTCTTTTTTATCCTATTGTTTTTAATAACAGAATAATAATATTTTTGAATTAATATTCGTTTTATTTTCATCTAAATATTAATTTTTTAATCATATTTGTCAAATATTAATATTTCATTAAAATTTAACTTTTTGTTATTCTATGATCCCTTTCGTAATAACATGTCAAACATAAACCTATTTTTAATTCTAAAGAACTAATATTGGTCACTCGAGGTTTAAATATTTTCATGAATTTTTTCCCTTTTTTTCTTGAATAGTCCATATGTGTTAATTGGGGAACAAACGAACATGAATTTTCTTCCATATATGTAATTGAAATTGCTTATTTCATGGTTTCTAATTTTGGTACAAAATATCAAAATTAGAGGTAGTTGGAACATGAAAGACTATACACACCGAAAACAAGTGAGTGACTCAATGAGGTAGTTAGGGAAAGATACGACACCTTAGCTCATGCGATATGCACATTCCATCGTTATTCATTTTTATAGTTTTTGTCTTCTAAAAACTCATAGAAATAAAGGAATTAGTTTAGCATAAAAATTAGGGTAAAACCCTCTTTTTCATGCTCTAATAATTGAATTTCACTAACTAGTGTTGCAGTCAAGTTCCTGATATATAAACCAAAAATTAATATAAGGAGTCAATTATTGTATTAGTTCTTGAAATTAAATTACAAACTAGAAAATGGGTAGTCTATCCAGCAAAAAGAAAAAAAGAAATATACAAATAAATATGAAGTTAAAAAAAATAAAATCAATTTATTAAAATAATGAGAAAGTTTCCTATATATCTAGCTAGCTAGCTAGCAAGGATTAGGTACAAGCCAGCAGTAAAAATCACCTGATGTATGTGGTTTGATATAGAATGGTTTGAACTCACCTCTATTGTACTCCAATCTACCAAAACAAGTATTCATTGTAATATAAACACAATCTTCAGTTTTAGAAACATTATTAGGAATCATAAATTCTGAGTTCTTCTCTTCCCCTCTTGGCATACAAATAGTTTCCCATAAATATATAATCTTCACCTAAACTGTGATACAATTTCCAAATATTTCTCTTCTCATCAAGCTTCATAATGAAAATTTTGAACCTGTCATTACTCAAACTTATATTTTGAATCAAAAGCAGCTCTCCTTTTGATGAGTTTGCAAAGTGGTACTTGTCTTCAATACTGAAATCCTTACTAATTGGTAATAATTAATGATCCACTTTCACAACCTAAACACCATACAATTTGTTTTGGTTTGCAAAGTAAATCAAACATAAAAAGGCCATCTATTGTCAATAATATAGAGTCTGTTGTTGTGATACAAAACATCATCAATCTTCAAAAAAAATTAACCTTAATTTTTTCCCATACTTATCCTCTGGTTTACAAAAGTAAATATTATCTGTATTAGTAATACAAATTACTTAAAAAAAATTATTACCTTTTCTTGTAACTGGTTTACAAGATAGAGTACTCTTCTTTATAGGACCAATCGCTAGTGGAGGGAGTGAAATTTGGCTGTTGCTGATTGGATTCCATAAAATTATATCATGAGATCCGAGATGCTGAAGAACCAAATAACCAAATGAAGCTCCCTTGCAAGACATAGAATTAGTTTGGAATGTTTTGGATAGATGGAATTTGTAATTCGTCGAGTCTTAGAAATTGAACAATAACAACTCGTTAGGTTTTGTTAGACTACAACTGACGAGTAAAACATTGGAAAAACAAGGAAGAGGATAGTGAGTTGAAATAGTTCGAAAATCTTTACAAACAGAGCTGAAGAAAACACCTTCTACAAAATCAAGCTCTTCAAACACGTTTTGCCATATGTCTTTTGGAATTTGCTGACACTTTGAATTAGGGTTGGGCCTAGTGTTTTTATCCAGAATGGTATTGGTATTGTTGTTAAGCACTCTTTCAACAAATTCCAAAGTTTTATGATTACAACTAACGCCGTTGTGTTCAAATTGGATAGAGCAAGAGATGGCTTTTGAAGTTTTTGATTCTATTGTGTTTATGAGTCCTGACCTTTTTACAAATTCTTTCATAGACAAAAGGGATAAATATAAAAAGAAATATAGTAGACATTTTTTTTAAGGAAAAAAAAATCTTTATTCTATCAAAATTATTATTATATATATATGTATCTATAAAAATTTAAGATATGTCTATATAAATAATTAATATCACTATATCTATATATAATAATTATCTATGTAAATTTAAGATACATCTATATATCTTTAAAGTTATTTTATATTAATTAATATAAATATAAATAATTTATTTTAATTATCTTAAGTTATTTTTTATTAATTAAGAAATATAAATTAAATAATCAATTAAAATATTAATAATTGTTTATCTTTTTTATAGTTATTTATTTTAAGAAACATACAATTTTTTTTAATTAATTATTTTAATTTTATTTTTTATTCATTAAAAAATTAATAATTTGAAATTCCTAAAGAAATGAAACACTTAAATTGTGAAAAAATATATGGATACAGTTATCTTTAATAGTGTAGATGCAATTAAAATAACATCATTTTAGTTCTATAATTTTTTAATAAGGATAATTTAGTTTTTTTTTTAAATAGTATATTTTTAGTTCATTAATTTTAAATAAAATCAATTAAGTTTAATTTTTTAAATCTAAGCTTCTTTACCTTCCACTTAAGTTATGCAAGAAAGTCCAAATCCAATATGAAAGTATATTAAAATTTCACAGTATCTTTCGATCCAAATGTATGAATAAAAAGTTTTTAGTGTAGGAAATTAGGCATTCGTATATGAGTGATCCGCCCATGAATCATCGGTTGAACATGTCGGATACATAATGGTTTAAATGTTAATTTTTAAAAAATAAAAATAAAAATAAAAATAAAAATAAAAAATGCTCTCTTTCTTTTTAATTTATTTGTCCTTTTATTCCTTAATCTATGTCTACTCTAACAAGTCAAACAATTTTCTGTAGAAAAATATACTGATGCCGTCGTCTTTAATAATTACTTGTGTATATGCAATTTTTCCCACAATTTTCTCTCTATGGAATTATGTAGTATTTTTTACCATACTTATCAAATCTCATTGCTAATTTGAAGATTAAAAGTTTGAACTCAAATAAAATTTAGATATTGTATCTATCTTATTATTCTCAATTTTTTTTTTATATTTAACATCTTCACTGAAATTATTCAATGAAACATATTTGATTATTTTTTTAAATTAATAACTATATTATTGACACACCTACGTTTAGAATTCAAACTCAAACTTATCTATGTGGGCTCTATGCCTTCGAGCTCGTTCGTCTTTTCCATTTTTATTTGTTATTTGTTATTTGTCAAAGTTATTTGTTATTTTCTAAAATTTATTAATTAAGTATATTATATTACATTTTTATTAAATTTTTTAGGTTTAATTGCATGATATAAATTCTTCACATATAAAGTTTCTTTTTTTATCCCATCTATTAAAAACAAATATTCATCTTCTTGCAATATAAATTGAAATTAGTTGAATAATTAGATTGTTTAGTTGTATCAGAAGGAAAATTTTATTTGACAATAAAAATATCATTTAATAAATTGTATAAATTTATTTGAATTAATCTTTGTGTACAATAGAATGAATTGGTTTGAATTACTTAATATGGGGTAATATATTATAAATTATAAAATTTATAATTCATAAAAATCGAATTAAATTATAGATTAATTAAAGGTAATAATTTATACCATAGTTTGTTTGGTTGAATCGAACCTAAATTATGTAACACAAATCGAACTAAATTTAGATTAAATTTAAGTCAATTTAAATAACTCGAAAAATATAGTGTTGGATTTGAGCTAGTCTACTAATAATTTTAAAAAAAATTATAACATTTTAATGTTACAACGTACAAGTTAGATTAAAACTTAAATTAGAGAAACTTATTTTTTCTTAATTTTCAGCAGATTTAGTTTTACTCTCTCAACTCTCAATTTATTCATTAACCAACATCAATAGCTTATCTAATAACAACTTCGCATATAATATTGTTTCATTCTTCTCTAGTAGTAGTCCTATGTCTATTAAAACAGGTTAAAATAATTTTCATGTCATCTTAAAAAATTGTTTTTCTTTATCTGATCATTGTATAGCCTACTTGAATACACTAAGAGAATTAGGGATATTCTTTAAAAAAATATTTTTCTTTGTTTAATTTTACTTGTATATTTTTTTGTTCAATTGTTAAAGAAAATTCTATTGAGATTTAAAGGTCATAAAAATACAACAACATCTAACTTTTGTATGAGAAGAGTTTGATGGCGTTTATCTTTGTCAAATTTATTTAGAAATGAACTTCCTTATTGAAGAATTAACTTTATTTAAATTATGTTTATTAATATTATTGTTTTGTAGCTAACTAATTATTATAACATAACATGTGTGTAAAAAGTTTATTATCTTCATAAAATTTATTATGTGTGAGTTATTTATTCAATGTTAATTATATTAATTGTTATAATATTATTTTTCTCATTTTTGACATTTTATGTAATGTTGTTTAAGCTATATGAAGCTTTAATTTAATCATTAAACATATTTTTTTATTTATAAAAAAAAATTTAATTAATTAAATAATGTAGTTAATATATGAGCTAGTTTAGACTAACTCATTTGTATTTTGTTTGGATTCAATCTCATTTTTATTAATTCAAATTAAAATCAAATTAATTTAGGATTAGATCAATTTAAGATAGATTATTTGAGGTAGTTCAAACAGACATAACTCTAACGAATTACCACATCTAAGATTAACTAAAATTATGTAGATTTGATACACTTACTAGAAGATAATAAATAACATGTTTAACTTGATATAGCCTTTCCGATGGGTATGGAGCCGAGCTATCTTAGAAGGTAACATTTTCCTCAACTTTATAAGTTTTTGAAAAATTATAAGGAGAAAATAATATTTTTAAAATTTATAATAATAAAAATAATAATTTAATTAAATAATGTTTAGTATTGAATGGATCTAAATGGTCGTATTTTATTTTAGATATTATCTAATTTTTGAATGTATTTTAATTGAACGATATTTAAAATAAAATAATGTATCATATTTTTTTAATATAAAAAATGTATGAGGTGAATCTAAGATGTATTATTTTTTGTAATTATAAATTTTAATAATACTATTTTTATTTTACAAAAGTATATATTAGTATACCTCTCAAATTTATTATTTGATTATTTTTTTTGTTTTCTTTTATTATACTATGTAATTATTTAATATTTTTCATATATTTTTTATTTTAATACCCCACAATTTTTAATAATATTAAAATGATAAATATTTAACATATTTTTCTTAAATTTTACTAGTTC